>BLKM01000005.1:24974-35556 GCA_013340265.1 Coptotermes formosanus
AATGCTCGGCTTATATTTAATATACGTGTGCAGTCGGAATTATGTGATCTGGGATAGTCAGTCGGTGTAGTACACAGTGTACGGAGTGTAAACACGAGGCATTGTAGTTCCATTATCAACTGTGACAAATAATTTTCTATTGTCTAAAGCATGCAGCCTGACCCTGCGGCATATCGAGTCTCGTATTTGGTGGGTACTGTTATGGACTTGTCTTAGGGGGTTAAAGCTGCCGGTGTGTGAGTGTAAGCACTGACTGCCATCTTGTGTCAATATCCGTACCTCCACAGGCTTACATGCCTTGATGCTGTGCAGAGAATTCAGGTTACATTTTCTGTAAGTCTAATTCTACATTATTCGTAGTATGCAGCTAACAGCCTCTCCAAGCGTTTGTATATTGTGTAAGAGGGAACGGTATATACAGAAGATAAAAATGCGTAAGGAAGATGTTTGTGTTGCAAGTGACAAAGTAGTAATCATATTAATGTTTTAGAATCCATGGGTTGGAAAACTGTACACAGACCTGATTGGAAAGTCACGCGCGTTGTTTGAGCTGAATATTGTTCCAATTTTTGGTTACGTATCAAAGAAATCTTAAGAATTTCCGCAACTTTTAGCATGATGTTCTGTTCTGCTTAATGATTAGCATGGCACCGAGGGTGGTGTAGAGAATGTCATATTTTCAAGTGGTATGCTTTAGGCGGTTTCTTTTCTTTCACACGTAAAGTAATATGAATCATAGGACATTGATTCTGATTACCTTATTACATACATAAGGACATACATACGTACGTACATACATACATACATACTTACATACATACATACATACATACATACATACATACATACATACATATATACATACATACATACACAAAACGTACATTCATCATGGTCACATTTGAGATGGGAACAAATTTCCCCGCTGTCAGTTGGAACTCCTTGTTAGCTGTAGCGATGATGAACATCAGACATCGCTGAAATGGGACAGGAGTTCCGACCCAGTCACAACCCCAGGCCGCGTCTCTCACACTCTCCGCCTGAAACATTCAGAGTGAATCTTCTAAGGGCATTTTAGCATTGTTACAGTACATTCACGATAGCGACTGCCTGGTTGGCGGGGAGTACTGCCGGATATTTGCGATCTAAAATGTTTAACCAGGGCAGTAATTTTTGAACTAACATCGAGTCGTCGGATCATATGAAGGTGATCTATCACACCGCTTCTTGGAACATCGTTATTGTGTCGATGATGATTTCAAGTGATCAGGCCGTGTCACTTTTTGTGAATTTTGGAATCATTCCCATTATGTAAGTCGCTTTCTGCTTACGTGTTTACATCAGTATTTTATGTTTTCTTAGCTTGATTGAAGCAAAAGAATTCTTGTTAGTATTTTAGTTGCTAACGGCGGATTCGTTTATGATTGTGGGCCTACAATTCTTGTGATTCTAGGTTTATTGCTTCAGATGTTTTTGTGAGAACATGAAGTACCAAATTTCACGCATCCCGTAAGTTAAGACCTTCAGAACTTCTTCTAAAATGCTTTAAGAACTTAATATTCTTCAATGCACGGCAGTACGCCCTGATGATTGTCACGCTCTTGGCAGGTCCACAAAACACGATTTCGTATATCATCCCTTTTTTGTGTGCTGGCACACAAATTTCCACGCCCTTGCGTCTACTTTGAATCCGTCTACGTTATTGTTTAAACTATGTAGGTGTACATTATTCTGGCAGTGTCATGATGAGGATGGCCGATCTACTTTGTGCAACCTTTGTTTTACCTCTTTAGTTTCATTAGCACAGGAATTGAAAACGTATACGTTGGAGGCCTGCAGATGTACCAGATCTTCATACACAACTTAGAAGAATACTGAGGTGTAAAGTCAGCATTATTGTCATTGAAATTAGACAAAGAAAAATTGAGATTAGTACCAAAATTAATGGCATCGATATTAGAATCATGATCGCTGTTTCTGGCGAAAAGTCTCATACGACTCTAGTCAAAAATAAGGGTTCAGTTATTAAAAAAGTAAAAAAATGTTATTTCATATTGTGTGTGACTTTGCTTATTACGCCATGAAATTTTTAAGGGGGTTTTTTCTATTTGTGACGAAAAAATTTTTGAACCCTAGTTTAAATTTGTAAGTCTGTAGCGATGAAATTGTGAAGCTGATTAGCGTTTAGGATATCATCAAATGTTTAAAGCAGGTTTACATTTTTGACAAGGAGAAAAAACTCAGTTTCGAAGATCTGGGATTAGAGAAAAATACTTACCTCTCAAATTTATCTATGAAGAATTGTTTTGAGTTTCCTCCACGTTATGTACGTAACGGATTGACAATCATGATCTACGGAACTACGAAATGTATATTTCCAAGGCAGACGTTTTTAGAAACTTCGGAACTGATGGTAATCGCCTAGGCTTTCATTAATTTATTGTTAAAAAGTTTTAACGAGAAGTCTGAAGTTACATATTTACATTTCTTCCTCTATGGATGGGAAAGACAATTACGTGAAGTGTATTAACTTTCCTTGGCCTCCGATGGCGACAGTACAACATTTTAAACAATTTTTCCCTCATGGCCAGCTATATGTGGCATTTTCCACAGCTTTTTAATTTGACAACGTCTGTATTAGAGTTATTATAGGGCGTCGACAACGTATAGAATATGATAGCATAATAGCATCGCACGTTGTATATTGGGAAGTGCTTCAAAGTTTCGGAAATGTAAATAAACTTTTGTTGGTTAAATATTTGATTGCACCTACGTGCTAATTATTCACATGGGTACAACTGATAAATAAACCAATTTTTCTTACGTATTGTGTCAACTGATCTCCCACCCAGCAGATCAGGAGCAGGTCACCAGCGAACGTTACGTAAACTACAACTGCTTGACTGAGACCTGCATAATCTCCCCAGTTCTGGAACAAACATTTTTCATTATATCAGAAGCACTAGGAAAAAGTGAAATATTTTACACAATACAAACAAACGTGTTTAAAATGTTACAAGTAATTCTAATATGTAGGTTATTTTATTGTTTACGTTTTTTAATTATTATAGTGCACGCGACTGTTGGACGTTTGCTGCGTTGAACTCAGCAGGGTAACTGAAGATCTGCCAATTGTGCTTCCCTGCAGTATCTGCTAATAAGGTGCGTGTGTGGTCACCACTCAGTGTAGACTGAGTATTCGGTCCTTAAAGCACAACAGCTGTTCGAAGTGATGCCCCTTTGCTTGAAGTGGTGTTTCAACGAGAACTTCCTGAGAAATGTAGGAAGTGACTTCCTGATTCGTTACATATTATTTGCCTGTATGTAAGCCAGGCAGTTACAAATGACGTGGGTTTAGATGTACAGAACTCTGAGACTAGTGATGGACTGTTTGTTAAACAGCTTTCGTAATGCGAGCAGCGACCCATGAGTAGTGTGTAATTTTAAATAAGAGTTCATTGTTGTGTCTCATCTACGTAAACATAAATTTCAACTTACATTCAACTTGAAGAAATGAATTTAATATTATGAAAGCGATTTAATTGAGTGAATAGTAGGCATGAGTGTTTAATTCACTATAATGACAAAACGAAAGGAAAGGAAGATCTTCAGAATTTGAAATAATTATGCTGCACCCGATCTGCCGAAACACAGTAACAAAGCTGTGTGACGTAGAGCATCGCATGCAACCGAACTCGGACGAGGTTTAGTCGCAGCATCCCTTAACGCACCACAACAATGCGTGGCCGGATGATCTTGGCCAACACTCCTTCGCTACTGGTTGGGCGCCAGTAGGTTTGGAAGTATGGATCGCGCATTTTGGGTGCGATGGCTAGGTGAATTGTGCGGTACAGTGTGAGAACTCTCTCAGGGATTGTGTCGTGTGGTGCCTCCAAGGGATTCTGCAGGATATCAGGTTAAGAAACGGTGCACACCCGCACAACAAGGCTTTCAAACAAGTTTCACAAATATTTATTATTTATTATTATTATTATTATTATTATTATTATTATTATTGAACACAACGTCCAATGATAAACTTGTTTCGCTGGCGTCACCGTAACTAGTTCATCAGCACTGCGCTACAGTCAATACAGAATCCACTGTCGGAGCTTAAATTTCTGAGTAGTAATTTGAAGGGTCGTAGACCAAAAATCAATGAAAAAAACGCGTTAACTTAGCCAGGATCCTTCCGAGTCTGTCCCTTCCACCCTACTGTTTCACTTTCTTTCACCGCGCTGCCCCCGTTCGTTCCCACACTACCAACTGCTACTAAAATTTCAAAACATTTATTCCAATTGGCTCCCCCCTAGCCTCTTAACAAAATTTCTACCCGACTACACATATACATTGCCGAAAAATTTTGTAACTAAAATCCTTTCTAAACATGCGAGTGTTTTATGGAGATCGATGCGAAACACCACCCCTCTCAATACTTTATGGTATTCAGTATAGCGTTGCCTTCCTACACACCTGTTACGAAAACATGTCCAAGCGTTAAATGTATTCAAGTAACTTTAGATTCCCCTTAAATCTGTGTCCGGTTATACGGGCTGTGCTGTAGGACTGTTGTTGTCCAGCGTGATCTAGGAACAGGTACTGCTATCGTACGTGTAGTAACGCTTTGACTGATATGTGTGTGTGTGTGTGTGTGTGTGTGTGTGTGTGTGTGAAATGTGACGGGCCTTGTCTTGCACATCCTATACGTTGGGGCCGGCTACAGCAGGCTAAAAGCGCACGTAGCCTGACTGCCACCTGAACACAGTATGGGGTTTGGCAAGTTCTTTCACAGACCGAATTACTATATAAGATTTGGTTTGTGGCATAAAAATGTGTATGTCTTTAGTTTATACTGTTTGTGTGTACGTATATTTGCGTGTGTGTTTGTGTTACCGCTAAAGTGTTTAATTCTGTTAACAGTCGGAGTAATTAGCTGATTCATATATTACCTGGCTACGCGTTAGTGCAGTTGGTTGATGCACTGCACTGCAATGTGGACGGTCACTGTTTCGACTCCTGATAAGTGATTTGGTTCTTTAATGACTGAATCATTACCACCGCACTATGGCTGCCGGCCCGGCTCAGCCTGTAGCAGAAAGGAGTACCATTGATGTCTGCACGTAGTAAAGGCGGCCGTCGCGTAAAACTGACAACCTTGCGAGTTTCATGTGTCATTTTTTAGAAAATCTGGGAGCCTCAAGCTCTTGGACCCGTAAGGGCCTGTTCAGGACTGTACAAGGGGAGAGATGTGTTCTGATATTACCGAGATATTTCAGCTAGGGGGTCGAATTGAGAGAAAGTAATGATTACTTCATCTAGCTACTTCACAGAAAAGCTAAGTGTTTAGTACAGAAGGTACCTGTTCCCGGTAAAGCTTTGAAAGATGTGTTATTAAGAATTTTACCTGTTGTTTTATAGAATATCTACACGGATCACTTCTAGATTCGCAATGACGGTGCTTTCAGATATTCAAGTTCCTAATTAATTGTGAAGTCCGTCTTTCGACAGGCCCATAGCCGCTTCCAAAGCGAATTCTCCTGTGAGTGCGATCAGTGCTTCCTGCCAGCTGCTCACTGCTTACAGTAAGCACTTGACCCCAACTAAAGCGTGGAACGTTTCCTCGTGGCGTTCTGTAACTCTTGTCAGGTTTCTATATTTACACATTATTCAACGAAAGAAGTATGAAGTATCCAGTTAAAGTGTGGAATGGATTATAATAGGCTGTAGTTGTTGCCGTGAGGGAATGTAGGAAGACCAAAATTAAGGTGGCTAGCCTGTATTGAGAATGATTTGAAATCGATGGATGTCAAGATATTAAGGTAGATCCGTGAAGACAGGTGTGCGTTTATTATCATTCGAGAAGGGGCACAGGTTAAACTGTAAGGATCGTATGCCAATGGAGAAGGAAGAGGCAGAGGTGGAGGAAAAGGATGAGGAGGAGGAGGAGGGAGAGGAGGAGAAGAATGTATGTCGCGTCATTCGTTACTTTAACGAAGATCGGAACATTGTTCTATGAAGTAAATACCTAAATTTTCTACCCGTTAATTCCTCGTTTGGTACTTTAAGTGAAGGCGCGCAGTTATTGAAGGAAGTAAGTACCTGATCTTTCGAAAGTAACTTTATTGGACACCGAAGTAGGATCACGGTCGTTATTATGTAAAATAACTGGCTAACGTTCTGAATAATCCGTCTTTCGAAAATTTACGAGGAGAATTTTCATTATTTGAGGAATAACTATTGAAAATATTGTGTCATCTGGGTATTTCATGAAATAATGAATTTCAGACATTATCAGTAACACATACACACACACAGAAGCACACAGACAAGCGAGCTCGTCCACACACCCATACATATTTCCCAAAACAAGCTGTATATATTGATGAATGTTTCAAATTTATTGAATGAGATACGCAGTTTCCAGTTTAGTGACTATGTTGAAAGGCAACGGAAGATTTCCCGTTATAATCGTGCTAGGTTCTCATTATACCTGCCGTACTACACGCCGTCACATTTCGGTAGTGTTTATGTTCTAATGATACATCATGCAACAATTATAATACTGTACCGCAACTGCAGAAAAAGCAGCGAAGCACGTTGTGGCCAGTAAAATCAGAAAGTGACCGCACAGAGCGACATTCAGTGCATCTTCCAGTTGCTGCATGTACCTGTACATAAGAAGAAAACGTGCAGTGAGGTTGCTTGGGAAGACATTTGTACAGGGCATTATTACATTAGATTTTATTTGTGTGTATTTCTTATATATATTAGAAGTAGTTATGGAGAGAATTTGTTCACGATGGATTCTGTTTCACTTTCTGAAAAGAGGTTTGGTAACGACATGATAAATATTTCTCCCCCGTGTGCAGTGAAACCAGTGTGTTAAATATCTGCCTATGAACTCACGCCATTATGTCCTGGTGATGTCGAATGCACGCATTTATCTTAGCTTGCAAGTCACAGTTTGCAGTTGTATGTTCCTGCCCGTGATGAGGCGTGACCTGTTCCCGTCTGATATCCCGTATTGCTGCCTTTAGCTTCTCGAACTGAGTACAGGCCACGGCGATCAGAGTAATGCACAGAGCAGGGAAGCCGTAGATTATTCCCAGTATTAGTAGTGATGTAAAGCACTGTAAGGATGTGAAAAAGTACAAAACTGTTTTATGTGTAATTGAGGGCATTGAGGAATGCAGAATAAACTGATGACTATGTACAAAGGAATGTTATGTGCTGAATTTCAAAAGCTACAAAATGTGCATTAGGTTTGTGGCACGAAAACTCAGAAGAAGTAGAAAACGGCATTAAGTTGTGTTTGAATTGACTTTGGAAGGTGCTGGATTTTAAGTGAAATAACTTTTTGAAATTTTTGTGGTATTCTTTCCATCTGTGTACTTCTGTCTGTTTTCCAGTGGCCCACCGGTTACTGATCGTCAGTTGCTTTTTGCCGTGGTTGCCGGTTTATTACGTCGTTAGGTGCTGAACTCGTCTGCCTCATCATCCTTTCCACTTTCTTTCCCCACTTTATTTGGATAATGTTCGTCATCGTCTTCCAGCCGCCGGTGACCATGTCATTACTGACTTTGGGCTCTGTTACTCTCCATGCGTACTACGTTTCCATAGCATTCCTACATTTTATTTTACAGTCTTTCAAACATTGTTTGGGTTAGTCCCGTTTTTCTGATTACTGTAATTATCACTTTTAATAGTGTGGTTTCCTTGCTTAAAATGAACCTGACAGGCCTGCCGGCGGTGACGTAGCTAATGACAGGGCCTGCAATGCCGCGGGGGTTGAAGGTGGGAAGCCAGACTAAACAGTAACCCACTGGCCCTCCAGGTTATCGGGGGTTTCCGATGTGCTGGCAGCCCATCCAGTAAGAAGAAAGAGTTCATACGTCCCTCAGTAAAAGACAGTGTCTGAGTACTTTCAAGAATATGATTACACTAACATCGTCCGTAAAAGGAAATGAGGCATCTAAATGTGAATCCGTGAATATGAAGCAAAGAAACAACAGTAGAAATATTAAGAGTGAAACGAACTGAGTATTTTAGTCTATTGGGCTTAATGATTTTTGTAAGGGATAAATGTGGCTAAGTATATTTAGCGCTTACCAGTAGTACAGTCACAACCAACATGTACAGTTGCAATGCCTAATCAGGCTACCGCTTTTAGCTGAAAGATCCATCATAAGGCCATGGCAGAAGACTGTGAAAATCAAACTCCACGCATTTTGTAAGAGGAAAAACTCCCTCTTCTTTACAATGATATATATAAAGTGTATATCGGTATAAAAGTGTGCTGCCTAAGACGTGTATATTTTAAAATGTACAAAAAAGAAAGATGTAATATATAAGAACACGTAAGTATAAAAATGTGAATATAAAAAGTGTATTCAGACCGTAAGATGTGGGTGTATGTGCGGCTGTACTAATGTAAAGAACCACTGTGAAGCCTGTACATTACATTTGGTGTCATAGGCCAGGTGATGGCTGTTGGAGCTGAAACCGGTAGCCTGGTTACGTATCGCAAGTGTATGTGCTTTTGTGACTGCGGTACTGATAAGAGTAAATTATGCTTTTGCATGTACATACCTACAGGGGCGGTTTGCATTAAAATTATAAATATGTGTGTAACTGCTGTTACAGGCCACAGTATGTGGAACGGAGCATTTAATTGCACGTGAAGTGATTTTATGATAATAACTGCTAATTTGTGTTTACCCGCTTTTTTACTGTTCCATTTCCTGCTTTGTGTGGCCCGTCGCCAGACGGAAGCCCGGTGTAATCTAAGGTCTGACGGTAAATTAATCTGTCAGAGGCATGCTACGTACTAAGAAATTAATCGAACAACGCCATATAAATTGCTATAGGGAAGGTGTGTTGGTTCTAAAACAACTCATATAGCTTTAATTACCTATATCTGGGCGCGTGCAGTTTAGCTAACGGATCAGGTGACGTTCGACGTTTGTAATGACATTGAAGTTGTAAGGGTGTTAATATTTCGGTAGTAATTATGAATTTACTTTTAATATGGGTTAGATCATTGGTGTTTTTTGTGGCCACGGTTCTTTTCAGTATCGCACGGGATCTTCGTGTATCAAGTGACCTGTTACTGTCACGAGTATCTGCAGTGAACATCCATAATTATCTTTCTACCGTTTACAATAAAGGAACTGAGCTATTATAAAAGCGGTTAGCCCAACACTCTGTATTGCGTTATCGCTGTAGGTTTGCATTGAGAGGGATCTGATCTAACAGTGACTGTTCTGACAGTTTCTGTGTTTCCCTACTGCCTTCAAAATTCAGGATTAGCTTCCAGATCTGAACAGGAACGCGTCATACCAAACTGTTTCGACTTTCTTATTAATAACCTTACTGCCGTTCACCGCTGTAATGTGTGAGAAAGTGAGAATGTCGTGAAAAGTAGGAAAGAAAGAATCTAAGGTACGCCAAAATGTTTAATTATGACAAATATAAGAACAGTTTGGAAGAAAAGTTGCATTATTTACTGTTGAGAAATTGTTACCTGTGAGATGTTAACCAGTTCATAGAACGGTGAAACAGTCCAGTCGAAAGGATACCACGCAATTAATATCGTTTCGTGATTTGTCACAATTCGGACTGTAGATTGGACGAAATGGAATAAGAAGAACACAATTGAAACACGCTTCGTGTACTTCATAATACGCGGAATCCATCCTGCAGCTGTTAAGTGGCCGGTGTCAGGGTCTGTGTTCGGCAGATCTTCCCATGTGAAGCTGTCACTTAGGTCCATTACACGTTCAAGACTGTGTTGTCGCAGTCTGAAAAAAATCAAACAAAATCACGACAGAAAATAGAGTAAATGTGCAAAAATGGCCTACGAACGGGAGGAAGCGTTTGATTTCCTGGTGTGAAATGATGAACAATAGAATTTCTTAGAAAATGAATATTCTAAGACACATTGTAACTGTTCTGTTTAGTGAAGAACATTAAATTCGAAATGTTAAAAAGTTAAGTATTTTTCTGGCCGGACATTTGGCCGGAGTTACGGAGACTTAATATGTGGTCCTGATATTTGATATTTTTCAACCATTTTGTCTCAGTACGTAGGCCAATAAACTGTGGTCAGTTCCGGGGTAAATTTAAGTCCCGCCTCTAATATATTTTCGTACTCCGACGTGTTTCTGCAGAGTGGCCTAGCCCTAGCCCCAAGTAAACACCATGCAGTCCGTATGTTCTTCGTACCCTCAGTAAAACCCGTTAGTGCTGTAGCGTAGAGACTGCCTAGCCTGAAATACGTAAGCCTAGTTAATGTGTGGAATAAAGACCGTTCTGTTGGAGTCGTTATTCTCTACCACATTTGTGTCGATTTTATGTCATTGCTGAAACTGTAATGCTGTGTTTCATAAACAAGTACTTGTGTGCTGCAGTTGCGGTTGCCAGTGTTCTTACGTACCTGCAGTAGGTATAAATCCACATCATATTCATGACCGTAATCAGTACACGCATAGTCGTCATGGAGTGTCCCAAATCGTCCATATGTACGTACACATCAGCTAACATCCCTAGATATGTAGTGCAAGCACAGACAGTCGCTGTTCTC
>BLKM01000007.1:0-10179 GCA_013340265.1 Coptotermes formosanus
GTCACTCCCTTCCAGCAAAATATTGTGGTCATCCAGGCAATATCCTGCTTCGTGTGTGTGACGTATGTTTAAAAAATCTGATTTTAAGAAGACTGTCTTTTTCTAACACACACTTACTGTTCTTGACGATCTTTTGCACACTCATGACTGGGGTAGAATTTTGAGAATGTTGTGAAGAAATTAGCCGTGTCTGATCTCTCTTCTGGAGTTGGTTTATCTGGATAATATGCAGCCATTGTATAGAGCAAACCCCACGTTTGATTTCCTAAAATAAAAACACATTACCCAACACATGTAGCAATTCAAACCAGAAAACTGTCTTCAAAATACCACAACATACAAGTGGAACAACTTTTCTTCATATGACGACAGGACAACAAAATAATTTAAATTAATTTTCTGAGTTTCTTGGGCATACAAAAAAAATACTATCACAAAAAAATGCTAAATTCAGTTATGAATGTCTACCCCAGTCAGTTCCTTTTTCTCATATCACATTGACAAAAGCAAGAAAATTCATCTCTTAAATTGTGGTTGCCTGGGTAATGACACCATCAACTCTGAAGATGGATGCAGAATGTTCCTCTAACACTTTGGTACAAACCTACCATATAAGAACACAGTGTCATAATCCAGAAGACAATATGAATCGCTGTACTTACTATGGCACGTATCAGTGTTCAAGTGATAAGAACAACTCTGAATGAGTAATTATGGATGCTCAAACGCTAACGTACTTAATGACTACATTCTGAGGTTCTTCCATGTTACAAAGGGCTGGAGAATTTTGCTGTCTGTTTTGGTATGAAAATTTCACACAGGACACTTTTGAGAGAACATAAAGTACAATAACTTTAAAGGGGATCTTAAGAAAAATGGGAAATAGGAAACTTAATGACTCTCCAACATACCCGTCACATACTCATGATACAGGACTACAGTCTTGCAAAAATTCTGTTGCCACTACTGCAATGAAATATGTGGTAAGTAGTGCATTTATTATTACAAGAAAACAACAATCAGTACCTAATTCGTCCTTATCTAGTGGGCACTCTTTCTGCTTGGAAGCATGATCATCTCTTCCACCGGGCGTCTCCTATAACGATGAATTATATTTGCTGATGATTTTAACACCATCATCATCCCATAACCTAAATATGTACTCAAAAACATGACAGTGAATACAATTTAATAATCGTAAGGAGAAACAATAACCTCTTCAAATTTCGCCTTTTGGTGATTTACTCACGTCTTGAAATCAACACAAGCTCGACACAGTTTAGCGCCTCCTGTCGTATCATACCTACATTCATGCATTCACATGCGCCGCCCTAACCACACAACGCACCAGCCATACTACGTACTAGACCGTCGGGTACAAAGAGCATGATACAATCGCGTGCCACAGCTGACAATCTGCGACTGCTAACAATCGAACGCAGAACGTCCGTTAAGTTACAAACAACTTACATAACTTTCATTTTATTTCACGTCTAACACCGTGCTGTTAGCAGCAGTATTGGAAAGATGTGATTATTAAGTGTTAACATGCACTGCAAATTAATTTCTCTTCTATTAAGTTGTCGTCGTAATTTTTAAGTTGAACGCCCTAGAATTTCGATTCGTTTTCCAATGCTGAACGTCGTAGCATTGCCAATATAAACGTGCCATATTTGTACCATTTACACACTGGTGACTTCAGATTTAGCAGCGAAGTAGATTATGCGAGGAGAAAATACGCTGGAATTGTATTACGTGCCTAACTGCTACGTCTCTGAAGGTGTAGAGTGGATTATTATACCCGTGTTACGCTGGACTAATTCATCTCACACATTTTTAAATGCAGTTTCCGTAAGAGGGGGGGTTTTGCGTCTGTCTTATGGTGATTGACCTCGAACCTTTAAATACTAGAGATGACCGTGCGGCAGCGTACGATCAGTTCTACTATTTAACGCAAACCTGAACCGAAAGGGTAACCGGGCATAACCCAAACACGATGACTAAGTTGTATTTTTACCAAGAAATTACGGGATAAGCCCAGTAATTATGATGTTATTTTCGTGCTGCTTATAGTAGTCGTACAGTTACATGCAGTCATAGTTAACCTAGCACCATTGAACCATGCATAGACTTGGGGGGGGGGGGGGATTCTGCTGTTTTGTGAAATCGGTAATACCAAATCGTTAGGAAACTTAAGACTGGCATTTATCAGATAAGTGATTTGCCAATGAAGGGCAGATGTTCCACATGACTGCATGTCCCGTAAAATATGAAAGAACACCACGACCAATAAAATGAGTTTTTTATGTGTGTTCATAACGTGCATTGTCATTTTTCGAACACACGATGCTCAAACCAACAAAATGCGCTCTTACTATTTTAGATATTACAGATTACAATATCTGTAGACCACTCCAACATGTTTCTATCCTTCCAGGGATCATCATCAGGGATTCGTGTAAGAGTATGAATTACACAAACAGAAATAACAATATATGTACATGTTAAAAAGATATAAAACATATACATGTTATATCTTGATTGATATAGATTACATAATTTGTGCACTTTGTTGGTTTTTAATTATAAAAAAATGCACAAAAATGTTTTAGTGATACATTACATGTTAGATAAGTCTTGTGTGCTCTGCTTTGAATATTGAACTTAAAAGTATGAAATGTTTGCTTTTCAGTAAAGAACCCAACAGTTATTGAAGAGAATTCTGAAAAGAGAATTCCCCACAACCTTGAAACCATTGTGAAATCTCTGGAAGGGTCACAAGAAAGTAGTTCATCTACAAACAAAAATGATTTGGTTGCTGTTTTGCTGTATGTGTTAATGATAGAAACGGGATATTCACTAGTAAAAATAGATGGAACTTCACTCTGCAGCTATGACCATGGATTCAGTATTCATAAACTGAATCACATCTGCAGTATGCCAGCCAACTGGAAAAACTTCATAAAAACAGTTATGAAATGTGTTTTGTACTTAGAAAGTTCACTCAGTATCCATGCAGACTGCTTTTAATACCTCTGGATGATGTTCTTATAATTAATTTAATTGTATCAAATTTGGCCCAAGAAAGAAACAGATATACATTGGGGATCCAGCCCTCAAAATACGTTGTCAATCCAACATCCAGTTTCATTTCTGCAAAGTTCAGCAATTTGAAAGATCTCTCCTTAAAATTTAAGAATGTGTCACATCCTGCCAGAAGTGTAATTTTGACCAAGGAAGGCGTACTGAATGCCAGTCTTCTAGGTGTTCCAGATGAAGTGAAGATCAAAGTACTTAAATATTTGAAAGTATCAGACTTCTTAAAAGTGTTAGTGGTTTGTAGGGATTTGTACGCCATGTCTGAAGATCAAGCGCTATGGAGGTATTTCCTTGTAAGAGATTTCCTATGTGAAGATGTGGCAGATCTTGTAAATCAGCCACGAATAAGTGACATTATCATCTGGAAGGAAGAGTACAAAAGAAGATACAAGAGACGCAATGCTCGAAGATTAAACCTTTCCAGTGGATGCGTACCAACCTGCATGTTTTGGCCTCTTTGGCCATCATCAGGTATCTAAATACAAAAAACATTAGGAGGAAAGATAATTGCAAACATAAAATTTTAAGGTTGCAATAAGGTCTTATTCTTTAATGTTGAATTGGGATTATAATCAAAATAAAGTCACAGTTACTAACCATACATACAAGTTTTGTGATTGATGGTATTTTTATTAATTTTAGTTTATGTACTGTATTTGCCTGAATGTGGGCTGGGATGGCGTAGTCAGTATAGGACTATGCTACAGGCTGGATGGTCCGGGAATCTGATCCTAGCAGGTGCAAGATTTTCCACATCCATCCAGACTGGCCCTGGGGCCCACACAGCCTCCTGTACAATGGGTACCGCCTCTCTGCAGGGGATAATGCTGCCGGGGCATGGAGCTAGCCACCCCACCCCCTTCTAGAACTGAGGCTAATGAAAGGGTAGAGCTAGATCTTTACTCCCCCTTGGGCCTAATGGCCTGTATAAGGTCCCCTTTACTTTTTTTTTTTATTTACCTGAATATAAGATAATCCCCTCCCCTCACAATCTTCAATTTTCAGGAGCATACATGTACAGAATATGTTTAACTTTATGCATGGTTATAACGTGACCCCCAATTTTTCAAGTGATGATTTGGGGGGGGAATCTCATCATGTGCCTGGAAAATCAGTAATATGAAGATTTATGCTTTCTGATATGTGACACTTTGCAGTGTGGCAGCTAAGCACTGGCATTTTAAAGGCACATGCTTCGTCTGTCTTTAGGGTCAAGGATTGGTCATTCAATCCTCAAGGTGGACACAGTATGTTTTCCCAAATATTTACATATTTACCAGACTACACGATGTTACATCCCAGAATACAGAATCTTTACATGCACTGCCATGAGAACCTCCACTGTCACACAATATAATACACTCAAACCTCCTTATAATAATGTTGGTTTATGCAGCACCTTGTCTATTGTGTCACATATCCTGTAGTACGAATTAATGCCTTGCTGTTAACGGAACATTATTCTGGGAACATCCCACTGCATGCAGAGCGGCCCTTTAAGGGGCCCCAGAAATAGACACCACACTGCTAGCGGAAGTCACTACTTCCGAACCTCATCACAACACAGGACAGAGGGCAATGACTGACCTGCATCCATAGTTGTTCTTCCCCACTCCGGCAACAATGTCCTGCCCGCTAGCCAGTGGCATTGCGATTCGCCAACACACGAGCTCCGCCCACTCAGCTGTGCGGGAGGATAAAAGGATCCGCCTCGGAACAGCCAGCATTGTGTGTTTGTCGTTTCCACCAGCAGCAAGACTCATCAAGAGCAAGCTATCCACGCATAATAGTCCAGCACTGTACTGTACAGCATACTGTACAACCTGCATGGGTTGATTATATTATATTAGAGCATATTAAAATGTACTGTAGAGGAGTTTGGTTTGTCATTGAAGCAGCACTACGATATACCCACTTCTGGTGAACCTATCATACAACCAACCAACCTCCCACCATATTATATTCCTCGGTTAGAAAAACACTCATTTATAACAACACAAATTATTCAGCCACTCTCATGATGTTATAAGCAAGTCTGACTGTAATCTGCTATGGTTCAAATGGCATATCATGCAGCAACACATCTTTTCCATGTTTTGACCGGTGTCATGCCCAATACCTTGCACCTGTCTTTAGTACCTTCATTAAAGCAAGTTACTGCATTCAGAACACCAATTTTTACAATCAGCAGTCCCTTAAATACGGTGTTAGGCACACAATCCCATATGTAATTTAACTTCCTATCAGGTAAAGCTGTCTCCATGTTTCATTAAGCACCACACAGTGAGGGTATAGAGGGATGTGGAAGTACAGCACATACAGCTCCACACATTCTTAACCTGGCACTAGACAGAGATATATGGTTTGTTTCCTGGCCCAGCCATTTTACCCTGAACACGGACTGGGCTGGCCTCAGAGGTTGTCTGGATGCTTTGAAGATGACAGAAAACTTTTTCCCTGGCAGAAATGGATGGATGATTTGCCATCCAGCCCACAGCACTGCCTTCTTGCAAAGGAAACAGTTGTCCAACATGTACAGAAGCTCCAAATTACACAGAGAATGAACTTTCATTCTGGGTTTACAAGCACCCTGAGCCAGATCACTCCCTATCAGGAACATTGCAGCTTATGTAAGACGAAAATATCTTCCATGTATATCTAGGCCCCCCAGCTAATCTCTTCTACTGAGTTGTGAACAATGGTCAGTGAACTGTTCACTCTTCAATTCAGGTTCTCTGACCTACAAAGCATATAATGCATGCTATATGCCATGTTAATCCCTTCTTAATTTTCTAAACTTGACATTATTTGGTGAACACTACATTTTATTATGCAGTGTAGTGCGTTATGAACCATAATAACACACTGCACATACTTCACACAATGCTGTTCTCTTAAATTATAAAAATTATACTTGCACACTAACTTGTTCCAGGACAGTGCTGAAGTAAGCACCTCTCAGTCCCTGTGGGAAAAGTCACCACTACAGCAAACAGTTCCTTCTCTTTGTTAATGCCAATGTTCTCGCCTCCTCTGGTGACTTCTACAGAAAAATACAATACAGAGCACAATATAATGTGCTAAAAAAGACATACAGAAGAATTCGATGCTAAGGCTGGAATACAGTGACGCTTGTCAAACACCAAGTACAACAGATGCTCACTAAAACAGTGGATTCCAACCATTTTTTATGATTTGGCCATTTTATATGTTTGGTCATTTAGCTAATTAGGGTTAGGTTTAGGTTAGGTTAGGTTATTTATTTATTTATTCATTCATCCATTCATTGTATATAATCGTTCATTCATTCCGATTCCATAGACCCTATCTCAGTTACAAAACCTGTGGATATGGAAATAGTCAAAAACAACAGTACAAGTCACAAAATACATAACTTACAGAAAGTCACAAATACACACTATCCTTGCTAATAGTAATTGTCATAAATTTTTCTATACATCATGTGATAGCAGTCTAAGTATTACAATTAAAACATGTATAATTATTGAAATATTATGTATTATATAATGTGATTATTATGCATAATATCAACCGTAGCAAATAAAATAATTACAAAAGTTTACCTGGTAGAGGGCCAAGACCCAAGATCATTTAATTGAAATTACAATTAAAATATTCATCTAAGGAATAAAACGAATTAGAAAGAAGAAATTTTTTCAGGGTCGGTTCAAATAATATCACTTCATCACTTAACATTTTTATACTGGGTGGGAGGTGATTAAATCCATAGTAGTAGGTTTCTCTTTGAAAAACTGCCAAATTTGAAGCTGGAAGGTGCGTATTTGTGCTATAGCTAGTATTGAAGCTATGAATCTCTTGGTTTGATTTATACTAATCTTTTATCACTTACAAAAATTGTGATAAAGAAAATATGTATTGAGAATAGAATGGTAAAATTTTTAGGGTTTTAAATAGTTCCCTACAAGTCTTTAGTTTTTGCATTCATAATAATTCTGATCATATGCTTTTGGATCCTGAAGATATTAATACTGTAGGGCGAACTACCCCAGAAAACCATACCATGTGTTACCACAGAATGTACGTAACAAAAATAAATCATGCTTAGGGTTTCCTGTGACATAAGATCTTTTACAGTCCTAACTGCATAACAGGCAGAACTCAGTTTAGTTACTAAGTGGTCAGTGTGATATTTCCATGATAATGTTTCATCAATGTTTGAACCAAGAAACTTTGTGCCTGAAGTGTTAGTAATATGCTTATTTCCATAGCATATTCTTATATTATTATATATTTGATTACTGCACAAATCATGGATTGTATAAAATAGGCTCCACACCTATGTAATGAATGCAGAAAATATGATCAGTAGTTGACCATTTGTATCAGAATCCACACTGGTTATCCCCAGTAATTTTGTCTGCACATGGAGTTAACCTTGACAGAAGGATGTTGGATAAAATTTTGTACGCAGTTGATAACAGTGATATGCCCATACACTTATTACAGTCTGTCACCCTTCTTATAAATATGTGCAGTGAGTCCTTCCACTGTTGAGGCAATTCTTCTCATGCCAAATAGATTTGTATAATATGTTTATGGATCTCTGAATACATCTTCCTTCCTGCTGCTTACAGACACTTATTATGAGCTGTCTGTCACCCTTCTTATAAATATGTGCAATGAGTCCTTCCACTGTTGAGGCAATTCTTCTTACGCCAAATGGAATTATATAATATGTTTACAGATCTCTGAACATGTCTTCCTACCTGCTGCTTGAATCTGTTCTGCTGAAAATGGATCAGTACCTGATGATTTACATCTTTTCAACTTTTCAAAAGCCATCTCCACCTCAAGAGGCACTGGGCTGAGATGATGGTATTGCAGTCTGCCTAACATCATTACTCCTCTTTACATTCAATAACTGAGAGAAATCATTCCTCCACCTAGCCAAAATACTATGGGAATCTGCAAGGACCTCACCCTTCACAAGCTTTAAGAAGGTACTTTGTGGCTGGTAACACTTCCTAAATCCATTGCTGCCTCTGTACAAGCGTCTGATACTCTTGTTCTTGCTATTTGTTGCAAGCTCATATAACCTGACACAGACTTACAGGGAATCATAAAGTTACTTGAGTGAGATTTAACCCTTGGTCATGTTTGGTAACAGGTGTGTAGGAAGGACACCCTAGCCTAAATATCAAAAAAGTTAGACGAAGGCGGGTGTTTTGGCATTGACCTCCATAAAACACCTGCATGTCGAGAAAAGGGTTTTCATTTACAAGAGTTTTTGGCCATATGTTTAGTCAGGTATAAATTTTGTTAGGAGGCTAGGGGGAGCCAATTGAAATTGAGGTTTTGAAATTTTAGTTTTGGCATACTGGGATAAAAGAAGTTTTCGATTATTAGCCTATAGAAATTGGTAGCGTGGGAGCAAATGGGGCAGAGCAGTGAAAGACAGTGAATGAGTAGGGCAGAAAGGGACAGGCTTGTGAGAATTCCGGTGAAGTTAACACGTTTTCTTTAATTGATTTTGGACTATCAACCTACAAATTATTACTCAAAAGTGTTATGTTCTGACAGTGAATTTTGTACTGATTGTAGCGCAGTGCTAATAAACTAGTTAAATAATAGTGTATCATTGGATGTTTTTTGATTAATAATAATAATTTATGAAACTTGTTTTGAAAGACTTGCTCCGCTACCTTGCACCGCTGCTTAACCTAATATCCTGCAGAATCCCTTGGAGACACCACACGACACATGCCCTGAGGAAGATGTCATACTCTACTGTGAAAGATCACCTAGCCATTGTATCGAATGTGTGTGATCCATATTTCCGAACCTGCTGGCACCCAACTAGTAGCTAGGGGGAGGATTAGCCAAGATCATCCACCCATGCATTGTTGTGGTGTGTTAAGGGCTGATGTGACTAGAACTCATCAGAGTTTGGTTGCGTTAGTTAATTTACTTTTCCAATATTCCCTCTTTCTTTTCTTTCACCCTCCCTGAAATTGTACTAGTTTCACATCTTACATTGTTCACATTAAGTGCAGCAATTTGGCTTGGATCCTGTAGCCCCTGCGGTTTGGCCTGCTTCTGTTCATACTGACTGATACTCTCTTTAGCTGAGGTTTTGATACTGTCTCTAATATTTTCCCTTGCCCTATTTACGTCCCTACTATCATCATAAGTTCTCCAAAGATGCACGATCAGTATCTCACTCAGCTTCCCTGAAATACTGTACATCAAGTATACCTGAATGCCAGATCCTATCTATCAATGTGTGATCAATGCCACTGTGTGTCTTCCCACCAGAGGAGGCCCAGGTATATTTATGACTGCTTTGATGGTAGAATATTGTGCTCTTAACAACCAGATTTTTGATGTGGCAAACTTCCCTACTCTGATACCATTAGCACTACTACGTTCATGTCAGCTCGCATTCCCAACTGTTGGTTTGGAAATATCTTCTCTCCCCAGTACAGCACTAAAGAAACTGATCAAACACCTGCTGTAATTCCTTACAGAAACTGTCCTTTGATTCATCACTTATATCTTCAGCTGGTGCACGAACATTCAGAACAATATCATACCAGTTACCTCTCAGCACTATACAGTGTATGACATCCTTTCACTAACAAAATCTCCTCACTTAACTGCTCATATGATCCTCTGATGTACAAGAAATCCTGTCGCCAATTCATGATTTTAATTTCCTTCCCATACAAAAAGGTACCCATAATCCTCCAGTCTTTCAGTGCCTCCTGTGCCCAGTACAGCCTCCTTTCCTCCCAATATGTCTGACCTATACCTCACTAACTCCCAGGCCACTGTCTTAAGCACCCCTGACCTATAAAGGCTCCTCACATTCCACATGCCAAATCTGTTGTTCATTTTCTGTTGCTTATGTAGGTCCAAAAACCTGTCGAGGTCTGAGGTTGTCTGTTCTGTTTCTAAACTTGTTATGTTTTTACAGCAAGGAGTTGTTAGCCCCTCTCCCAACACCAAAGCTGGAGTACCACCCTTTGTTGAACATCTACGACTGCTTATTCAATATATTTGCAGCTATCCTCCATACCTGGAGGCCATCTCCTCCAT
>BLKM01000011.1:11838-314470 GCA_013340265.1 Coptotermes formosanus
TGGTACTGCATGTTACAAAGCTGAAGGACATGATAAATCTCGCAGTCTCTTACTTAGTTACTTGTGTGACATATTTGACAGTTGGGTTACCTTACGCGTTTCTTTTGCAGCTCAAGTTCCGTGGTGCAAAGCTCGAATGTTATCGGCAGAAAAAATGTTGCTGAATGCTGTAAACTTCACAGGAACATGAGACTCGAAGTGGACAGGTCAGGTGTGCCATGGAATAAACTCTAGTCAGGTGAGTAGGCTGAAATACTGATTATGTAATACGACACTGGTTCAGGTGTTCGTGGTTATGCTGAGGAGCAGCCTTATCAATTTCAGACATTTTGAGGGAACATAGTGCCCTCAGAACATGCAAAATCAGTAACCCTACCACTGAGTGCCACAAGCCAGAAGTCTCAATCTTCAGCAGCAACACAGTGGCAACCTCAAATCTCACATATGATGTGATGTATGTAACACATGCTAGGATAATTTGTTTTGGAGGAGAGAAATAAGGAAATTTATTTCAGTGTGATAGATATGGAAATGGGAAAAAAAGTTTTTTTATACAAAGCATGAGCCTGGCTTGTGTATCAATGGCTTGTAATGTTAGGCTGTGTTTTATATGTGGTGCAATCA
Organism: Coptotermes formosanus; assembly: GCA_013340265.1. Taxonomy (NCBI): domain Eukaryota; kingdom Metazoa; phylum Arthropoda; class Insecta; order Blattodea; family Rhinotermitidae; genus Coptotermes; species Coptotermes formosanus. The sequence goes on from BLKM01000011.1 coordinate 12,463, forward strand.
GATAATTTCCAGATGTAATTTCTTTATTTATAAAAACAACACTGGCCTTCTGATCAGTGTTGTCCGTCTCAAAGTAGTCTGTGGGACTTAATACAGCAAGGATGATGCTCATGCCACTGTTTCAAGCATTTAATGAAGTGCATTGTGGGAGTGCAACCGGGCAAGTGCATCACATGATTTTGCTTCAATCATGGTGTTATCATTCAGTTTCTTCCCCTGTAATCCCATCTTGAGTTTGTAAAAATCAAGAAACAGGTGTTGCTAAAACTAATGAGTAGGGAGGGTATGGACTGACAGTAATTTTGTTTCCAGCCAGAAATGCGTGCACGGAAAAAGCAGTGTGATCCAGCGCATTGTTATGGTGGAGAGATGAATCCCTCATTTGACAATAAAGATACTTGCTGCATTTTTTAAGGCATGTTTCACTATGTATGGTTTATTTTCCCAGAAATGTTGTTTGTTTCATAATTTTATCTTTTTCAGTCCAAATGATATTGACATATATCATAAAGCCAGCCCAGAAATTTAATTACCCACCTGAGAAAACTGCGTATTGCAAATCTGATGCACACATGCTGTTCTATCATGTCAGCCATTTTGTAGAAACACCAAAATTGCAAATGGAACAACACACACTTGTACTTAACAAGACATGACTCAACAGTCGAATGTGCCACATTCTAATTCCAAGTTGGAAGTGACTGAGCACTCTCTGCTCTGTCGATGCCTAGTAATAGCAGTTCGTGCTGGCAGCAGTACTGTTATCTCAGTCACTCTGAAAAACTGTAATCTCACAGTCAGTCTGAAAACTATATGATTGAGGGACATAGGTGACATGGCAGTATTTGCAAATGCCCTTTTTTGCATGTATAATTTAATCCTCAGTACTTTCCTGTCAACTTACACCTTCCACTTTGTAATTCACGTATGCAAGGTACTGTCAAAGCCTTCCACCTTCACATTGATGAATTTACCGACGGTCAGGTCTTCATTCATGTTGGGTGTCGCACGGTATGGGTTTGTAGCTGGTAACCATCTATCAACCTACACCCTGCAACATCCGAGAAGAGCAAAGACCATTCACTGCAACATAGCAGAAACCTGGAATGTTGCGTGTTATGTTCACGTGCTGATTCATATAATTTTGTGCTCTTTATTTTTTTATATGTTGACCATTCATTTGTATATAGGAACAACAACTGGCACTAGTCTTATGTTTTCTGACATTACAGTACCTATTTTTTTATTTTCACACAAAATAATTTGTATCTTTTAGGAATGAGGATGAAAATAAAAAGGAGAGTGCAGGGTTAAGAGGCTAACCTTATCATAATCACTGTTATTAAAGAGAAGTATTTGCATTACTTTAGAAGTGTATGGAAGTCCATTGAATCACATCAATTAGAAAACATAAAGACAGTGAATTGTTTTCTAATTGTAGTCTTGCATGTGGCAAGTAACGATGTATGAATTGCTACAGAATGTGATGTGTAGGAGAGGCTAGATGTCTGATTACTGGGGACCAGTAAGCCAGTTTCATCTGGGTACATTGAAGGTTGAAGCCTGGGGGATGGTGGAGACAGATTATTAACTTCTTTCTTTTTGTGTCGTCTTTTACCCTTACCGATGTTACAGGTAAATGGTGCGTCTGGTGGTATTACAGTAAATATTGGATCCCTTGCTAGTCTGGCTCCAATTGGGCCAATACGACTTTCTCCATCTTCTACCTCTGCTTCTGTTACACCAATCAGATCTGCACAGACAGTGAGTGAAGCAGGTGGAGAGCACACAGACAGGGCTTGTAACACTTCACTCACAATCCATGGCACCTTGGTCTCATCTGATAACGCTAATACAGCACTCAGCACTTCCACAACGTCTGCCTCTCTGCCCTCCACAGTAACTGTGTCTGCTCCTGCAAGTCGCAGTACAACAATGCCTGCAATAAGAATGTCTGTAGGTAGGAGGGTAACTACCCCCACAGCCTCAGTGCTTCAGTTGCAGGGCAAGCAGCTGCTTGGAGGACGTACTGTATCAAGAACTGCAGGTGGTGGGGGTCTGACAACACTGTCTTCACTTCTACAGGCAGGAACTGGCACAAGGATTGTGACTTCATCTGCCTCTAGTGTCTTGCCGGTCCCTTCAACAATTGCTACTTCAACTGACACACACCATCTTAAAGGTAAATTGAGCAGAGTAATGAATCTCTGAATCTGAAGTATTTTTAGGTGGAAGGGGAATAAACTAGTGCATTACGGTGACCAGATTTTACAAAGTATTTGAGGACACCAAAGAGCACTTGAAAATGAACGTGAGTGAAGAGGCTAATTGACTGTGCAATTGCTAAACACAGCTTCATTACATAATTCATGTATAGATTTGAATTTAGTGTAGTTAACTAATTTGATGGAGCAGAGTCCTTGGAAAATCTAACACATTATGGACTAGTAAATAAATTACCCCACAATTCATGGAATCTGAAGGTTTGTTACTGTATTCACAAGGGCCTGCCACTTCTTCCTACACTGACCTAGATGGATCCAGTCCATGTCCTTCCATCCTGGTTCTTTAACATCCACTTCAACATTATTATTTCGTCAGTGCCTGTGTATGCCACCTGGTCTTTTTGTTTCACGTTTTTCCACTGAAACCCTTGTGGGTTACTGTAAGATGGGTCTGCTGTCAAAATCACAACTACAGTAAGCACATTTAATGTCAGTATTTATTTTACATCCAGTTGTACATTGGGTGTATCGGTATTTACAAGTTTTGTGCTTCTCATTATCCGTTGCGGAGGGAGTGAAAGGGCCACATTTGAAGATCTACCAGTAGCTGGCACCAGCCATACCTGTATGCATTTTTCTTCTCCACCGTAAGTACCACAGGTGCATCCGTCTCATTCCCTGTGATTTGGTCACCTGAATAATATTTGATAAGGAGCATAAATTGTGAAGCTCCTCGTTATGCACTTTTTGGCGGTTTCTTGTTATTCTGTCCCTGTTAGGCACAAATATGCTCCTTGGCACCCTGTTCTGGAACACACTCAGCCTATATTCTTACTGTAATATGAGAGGCCAAGTTTCACGTCCATATAAAACAACAGGCAAAATTATAGTTGTGCATATTCTAATCTCTATATTTTAGATAGCCAATGGGAAGACAGAAGATTCTAGAATTAATGGCAGCAGCCATGCGCTGAAACTTGGTTTTTTGATATTTGACTTTCATAAATTATGTACTGTGAGTAAATCATGTGTTTCCCCAGGGATACAGCTGTACTTATCACAGTGGGTTTGGTATTTTTTGTATTTTACGTGATGGAAGCAGGGCCAGCTACCCAGATGTTCTATTTTGAAGTGAAGTGTGTGTGTCACCTCAGAAACACTTTCTGATCACAAACCTTTAGACTTCGTGCTTTACACTTGTCACAAAAATTTCAGATTTCTGGCCACCTTGTGTCATTGCTTGAGCCTGACATTGAAGGTGCTGTGATCTTTAAGAATGCCAGGAGCCATTCTCCAAATGACTTAAGACTTTAATCCTTGAATCCTTAAATCCTCAACCTTTGTGAGATTCTCAAATTTTGCAAGTTGACTCGTATTTGGAAGGTGCTCAGCTTGACAGTTAACAGTCCTGACAGATTCTTGGTGGTGGTGTCTAGTTCGTCCACATAAATGGCGGAAGATCATCACCAATTAGTCCACAGCCACTTCCTTCCACATCTTTTCCTATTCACTATTCAGTATGATGCACTCATTTAATGCTTTATAGCCTCAGTTACAAAGAGAGTCATTAATTAAAATATAAAAACAAAAATCCAGGTGACAATTGAAATCTGGGATGTAACAGCATGTAGACTGGTAAATAGTCACTGAAATTTTGGAGGATCTTGCTGCATCCATGTTGAAGGTTTGATTAGTCCAGGAATAGTGACCTCTTGGACCCTGAAGATGGAGACAGCAAGCACATCTGGAACTATATGTCAACTGACACTGTGTCGTACCCCAGGAGATATGCATCTTCATCAGCAGTGCTTTTAAAACATCTGATCTTACAGAATTTGAGGTGTCCAGTGTAAGTGGTAAGGCGTAACGTCTCTTCACATCAAGTATATATGGTTTTATATTTTATTGACTTGCTTGTTTAAATTCTTCATGCCTAGCTTGACGATAGTCATTTGAGACTGAAAGGTGTAGCTTTATACTACATAATAAATATATAGTTGCATTGACAGCATTTTTGTGGTTGGTAATGATTGATTGGAACAGCTGAGTGGAAGAGATCACTTGGAAGGCCTAGGTCTTGGTGACCGTAAAGTGTGCATGTATGACCGAATGCGTCAGTGGGCTGTTGTGAATGTGGTAATGTACAAGTATCTGCAGGTTTGATAAAGGGTGAGGAATTACTTGACCAGCTGGGTGACTTAGCTTCTGAAGAATAACTCTGCTCTATGGAGATAGCTGAATGGTTCTTCTAAAAATAATATGTATATGGCTGTACATGCACATATTGCATGGTTATTGTATCACCAGGGAGTTGATGTGGAAACTTGAAGTAAAGACCATTCGGAAAATTTATGCGTTTATGAGAGGGTAACATTAAATGGATCTTCAGGGTGTAGACTGCATTAATCTGACTCAGGACAGGGACAAGTGGGGAGTTTCGTTACTAGCTGACTGTTGGCTTCTCAAGGAGTCTGCTCTGTGGAGTTAGTTAGTTAGTTAGGTAGGTAGGTAGGTAGGTAGTTAGTTAGTTGGACAGATGGATGGATGGATGGATGGGCAGACACACAAACAGACAGACAGGTAGGCAGTCTGTTGGTCAGTTTAGTTGTTCAGTCAGTCAGTCATTGGCAGAGGGAGAGATGTGGAGTTTCTCCAAAGATTTTTTTTAATTCCAGTTATTCTGAGAAAGTACAAATCTCACTGGACATTTTTTATAAAAGTAGGTATGCAGATAATGACTCTGATTCATCATTATATGTAGTTAAATATGTATGTTATAAAAACAAATTTTAATTAAAGTCTAAATACATGCCATACATTATTTAATTCATCATCCCCTGCAACATCCATTAAAATGTTTTCACAGTGAAGAGTACACTACCCCCACGTCCATATCACAACATTAGCTTGGCTGCCCCTCATTTCCCCAGCTTTTAGAGCCAGAGAAGGGTAACTTTACATACACAGACATTGAAATTAATAATACTTGTTTTCTATGTATTTCAGTTTTGGGTAATGAAGACAATCTCCAAAATTTGGTATCAAGTGGCAGCCAAGTGGTGACACCAACCAGGGTGCTGTCAAGCATGGGTCAAACATTGGATTTGTCCAAACTGACAGTACTAACATCTGGGAGTGGAGCAACTGGAAAGAGCATGCTGGGAGCAACAAGCAGCGGGAATGTGGTGATGTTAACAGAATCACCTTACACAACGAGCAGTAGTTCGGTGTTGGCACCTTTTTCTGGAGTGGCAGGGTCCCCCATCAGTATCCTTCCTTTGGGCACAAGCACCACCACAACCACTAGGACCACTAGCAATGGTAACTCTTCAGGTCAGTGCCTCACTGTAATACCCAAAATGAGTGCCTCATCTGCCTCTAGAAATACAGTGACACAGCAGCAAATCAAAGTGACTGAGCCAAAGCTCGCTACATATACAGTGCCATCTGGGCAGAAAAGACCAGGCAGTGCAGTTACTGCACCGAAACCTCCAAAAATAGGTAAAGTGTTGGAAACACCTTCAACAGCATCACTGGAAGAAGATGAAGATGATGCCTTAATACCAGCCAAAATACTTGCGCTTCCAATTATCTTTGCAAAAGACGATGATGCTCTTTTCACCAGCAGCAAGTCAGAGCCTGAAGTGCTCAGCACTCTAGTTGTTGTGCCAATTGGTGCCAGTCCTGCTGAAGGCAGTGCTTCCTCTGTATTGACTACAGGAGACACAATCTTGTTCCCTTTAGAAGATGACGTAACAGATCAAACGCCCAGTTTTGTGAAACCTGCAACAACAGCAGCAGTGCCTACCCAAAATGTTGTGTTGATTAAAAGTGGGAATTCCAGGGAGAAAGCAAGTGCCCTTGGTGGCAGACCAGTACTTCACAAACCCCAAAGAATTTTGCACACAATTGGGAAGATGACAGCACGGAAACAGCCACTACCCAACCAGCCAGCGGGCAATAAATACACAAAAATAATTCTCATGAACAGAGATCCATCTTTAAAAGTTGGGGGACAAGAATCTGATAGCAGTCGTGAATTGTCTCTGGTGAGAAACAAGCTGGGAAGTATAGAAATGGAAGCACCCAGTGAAGTGACTATGGACAGCTCCATGTGTGTTCCTGATGTGGGAGTGGAAGGTTTGAGTATTGATCTGTAGGTATGATCACAAACGTCTGTTGGCTGTATGTATACTTCCGCAACTGTATGCTGAACTTTGTTCAAAAAAGTTAAGAAAACATCACAAAAAATGTATTTATTAAGAAACTTAATATTAGCCTTTGAAACACCTGTGGTTGCGTATGCAAACGTGCATACAACACACTAGAAATTCATTCTATATATTTAGACAAGAAGGAAATTTATGGTATTTTTGAGACATGCTGCGTAATTGTGATTTATTTTCAACAAAATGCCACGTATTTTATCTTTTTCTGTTCAAATAATACAGTTTCCATAAACCATGCACTAAAGTTTAAATACCCACCTGGTCATTTAAAGGTTAATGTATTTTGTTTCTTGACCTGTTGCACTATTCAAGTGGTTCAAGCATGCAGTCCAGCTGTTCAATACTAATCCCATTGCTCCCACGTGACGGTGCACCACCCATCCACATATTACTGGACGATAATCCCTGTTCTCTAATGATATGGTGAGAGTATTCATGTCTGCAGGCTGAGGGAAGGCTCACTGGAAGTTTGGATATTGACAGTTGGCGGTATGGTTTGTATTCTTAACAACAAATACATTACTATTGGTGGTGCCCAGTAGAATAATATACGTATTTTCATGTGTTTACTGAATGTGCTGCAGTGTGTAGTTTGTTGCTGACAATGTAGATACAGTAGGAGAACCTGCAAGGGTCATGAACAGGATAAGCTCAGGCCAGTAACAAGGTACAGTCTGCAGGGTGTCCAGTGCACTGTGGACTTAAAATCACTCATGTACTTATACAGTATGCTCTTATGAGTCTGATCAGCCAAAATAATCACTAACTTTAAAAACTGACAGTTGTTATTTATGGCAGGGTGACAAATAGTTGCCTGTGCTTGAGTATAGGTGCTGTAAATACAGACTTTGTTTCTGTAAGGTCTGTTATAATTAGAGAACCACTTTCAAAAACACAATGTATATTTATAGGATGGGAAATAGTTAAATATTTCTCATGAAAAACAAAGAGTTTGTGTAAAAGTGAAGTTGTTTCATATATTTGAATATGCCAGGTAAATGGATTTTCAATTTTATTTTTGGGGTATCTGTATGTTACTTCAAGAGACAGGTAAACCATAAAATCCTTGGTCCAAGTGAAATTGTGACTGAGAGCCAGTTGAGACTTGCTTTGGGGTACCATTTTGTCATTTATTTGGCAGTACCAAGGAAAATCATGATGAACTTCAGGCAGAATGATTGTTAATATGCCAGTGATTGGCTCAAGTACCTCTGAAATACAATTCTAGAGAATTCTTGCTAGACCAGCCTGTTGGGACAGTCATAATGTGAAGGTGGGTTTCGGTTGTTTGTGTAGTGTCTCACACTGTTGTAGGGATATGGTGATTGCTTTTTATGTTACAGGCTTGATTCAGGACGTACACTTGAAGGGCGCTTTCAAGACAACACAGGCAGCATGGCCACACTTACGTAAGCAAAACTACAGACATGTGATCGTAACGTCTTCCAACTCCGGTCTGTATGGGAAGTTTGGAGAGGCAAAGTTAATGCTACAGAATGTATGTCTAACCATGTTTCTAGACATGGCAGCTGCCACATCAGCTTTATTGCATAGGACGTCTGCATCTGCCAGTACTGTAGAGTCTGATTTTTCCCTGCAATTCAACTTACCTTACTTCACAGAGGTGTTTTGAAGTGCCAACATCCAATTTCTAAGCAGCCATTGTACCTTCAGAAAATATTATTCAACACCCAACTGAGTGTTTTTCTTGAAATATTAGCAATTTATCTTTAAATATTATCTTCCAGTTCTTACAAGGATGTGCATTTTTCACATAAACTCTTACTTGCAGTATCCCCCACAAATAATAATTGCACAGATTCATATCCATAGTTATAGGAGGCTACAAGTTGCAAGTTACCTTGAGAATTTTGCCTTGTGGGGTTTGACATTGTCCTGTATGAAAGAACCATACATTTTTCTTCTCTAAAGAATAGTGTTAGCACAAACTGAATGTAGTGATAATTTATTGTTTATTGAAGAAACATTGTACCTCTGATTTTGTGTGCACTCACCGCACACCAGACTCCAAATTAACCAAGCTTCCATATGTGGAGTTAGTTCTGCCCATTTCTTGTGGTTCTGGTAGCAATATATTCTGCAAAATTTCGATATTTCTTTCATGAATCTCTCACACTGGTTGCTCTGTGGATGCCGAATCGCCGAGTATCTTGAACATAATTTTCCTGCATTGCTCTTTTCCACAGTGGTGACTGAAATTGGGTACCATTATCTGAAAGTATCACTTTAGGCTTTATGTCTTCATGAAAATAGTGACTAATTAACTTGTTTAACCCTTTAAAGATGAAGTGTATCTGTTTTATATAAGGACTCAGTGTGCACCGCGCTGTAAACACTCTCCACTTCGGTTATAAAAACCAGTCTCTTAATGTTTTATAAGGCAAAAGTTGCTGTTTGTTCTGAGATCCGTACAAAACACATAAACGCAATGTGGGCACCACATAGAATTTTTTAATGTTAAACCTGGTGGTATGTAAAGTTACTGCTAGGCTTTAAAGGGTTAAACATAATCTGGTTGTAGCTGCTTTCAATGGATATAATTTTACATGCTTAGAGAAGACATCAAGACACACAAGAATGTACCTAACACCTCCTCTTCCTGCTGGTAAATTTCCGTATAGATCTATTGCACATAATTCCCCTGGTTGTTGCGGTAGATGGCTATGTTCTTCTGCGTTATTGGATGTATTTGGATGCTTAAAAAGCTGAAAGTAATAACTAGGGACATGAGTGAGATACAGTAAAACTCGCTTATGAAAAACCCAGTTAAGAAAATTTCCTGCCTAAGAAATCATGATAAAAATGCACCACAATTCTCCTATTTCATTAAAATTACCTTTTTAAGAAATTTCCCCGTTAAGAAGTAGGATTTTCTTGGAATTTTCAAAATTTTCTTAACAGGGTTTCACTGTATATATTATGTTGTGTGGGCACTGAGCATAGAGAGGGCTGCTTGTAAATGAGGTCTTCGCTCTTGTGGGATTTTACACAGCAAAGATTGGTAGTTCTTCTCGGACTGCTTGACCCTTGAAGATGGGCCTGCTGGGTTGACCGCAAATATCAGTAGCAAACTGCAAATCTAGTCTGCGTAAATCCCAGGAGAGTGAAGATCTCATAGAGAGGGCTGTGGTCATAGGTTGTTCCTGCTAAAGTTGGTTGTGAATCGGTCCCCTTGCTGTGAAAGTAAGTGCAGCACACAAAATGGAAAAGTGAACAAAATGGTTGATAGCCCTAAGTTTGCAAGTTTTGAGATTTTCACATTGGTGTGGTTGAGGAATCCATTCTTATGGGTTCTGATGCTGTGTCACTGGGTGAGACGTTCCCAATGCCTTGAAGGATGAAGATCCCTTCATCTGTAGTGGTCTAGATACTTAGAGACGACATTAAAGATGAAGCAACTACAGTCCTTTTGAAATGCTGGGAACAACTGACCCTGTAATGCAGTGCCATATCCTAGATGGACTGACTCCTCAACCTGAAACATTGTCTTCAGTACAAGTTGCTGCAGCAGTTTGCTTTATCTATGCAACAGTATTATCTATTTCATTGGTGCCTGATCTTCGTAGTCTGGGGGTATATGGTAGGATTCGGGAGGGATGTGACAAGACATGCTGCAGCATTTTTAGGCACGTTCACATACCTGTGGAGCATGTAGGAAATTCACTGTTTATCTGTATGCACATAACAGCTTGAGAAACTGAACCACTGAGCGGATGTTCTTGAAATTTGATATTGGGAGAATTTTACAAGGAATTTTTAGGTTAAAATTGAATACGCGCTTCACTTGATGTCGTATATGCTTTTCTGTGCATATCGGTGGTGTACATAGGTTGACTCATCATCCCACGCAAAAACAATAAGAGTATCCATTGAGTTTAGACTATGTTGAAAAGTTTGTTTTATCTTTTTATTAAGGTGCTCAGTCGAAGTATGAGTGATCTTTCACCCTTTGCCGGTATCACATACACTTCAATTTTTCTCCATATTCTGGCAATAGCACTATATTGTGCGTGAATGATGATAGATGTGTTGCTAGTGTCCAGAAAAGAATGATACAGACACACCTCTACTTACAGAATTTCAGACTTACACAGTTTTCCAAAATATAGCAATAAAGTATGAAAGTAATAAAACCATTGAAATGCCAGCCAAAATTACCATGCGGGAATTATGGTGCAGTGAGCAGTGGTGGTGAAGTAATAGTGCTAGGTGACAGTGATCGTGCAGTCACTCACTTAGTGTTGTGTTTTAGCTGTTCCTGAGAGCATTCTTGCTTAATTGGCCATGTTACTGCACTGTTTTTAAGTGTTATTTTAATCAATTATTTGCCCATAATCATAATTTGAAAGTGCCTTATTGAAAAGCAAAGTGGAGGACCATCCCATAAGAGGAAGACAGTAGGTTTAGTACTGAAAATGAAAATTTTGATAGGTACAAAAATGACCAAACACTAGAGTCACCTGCTTGAGAATTCAGTTTAGCTACTTCATCTGTGAAAACAGTCTCAAAAAGATCACAACTGCATACAAGATTATGTGATTGGAGAAAATATCATGTTATTAGCATGCACATATGTGCACGCGCACACACGTTACCATATATTCAATTCTGACTTGTGCAAAATTTGACTTGCAGTGGATCTTTGGGAACCAAACTGTTGTAAATGTGGCATGTTTTGTTTTAAAGCACCAGTTTTATGCTATTTATAACAGTGGCATAAACTGGTATTCATCAACTGAAATTCTTTTGACAGTAACAGAACGAACATGCCAGCCTGGTTTGTGTTTTATTTCCCAGCTTGTTGAGACACTGTCAGGATATGAGGTACTGACAACTTCAGAAGCCTCAGAGTGGAAAACCAAACCCTGGCATAAACTAAAGACAACTGCTTACATTAGAAGTTGATGAATTTGTAAATGTTTTATACCATGGTTAAAGAAACGCACTTTGTGTGATTATCGTAACCTATTTACTTCTTTAACATCACATAGAAACGACAGTTAATTGGAATCAAAGTAGTACCGAAAAAAGTGTTGAAAAATTCAATTTGAAATTTCTCCCCAGGTCTCATGATTGGCTCATCATGAGCTTCGTAATTAACCTATTAAAGCCTAGCGGTAACTTTACATACCACCAGGTTTAACATTAAAAAATTCTACGTGGTGCTCACATTGCGTTTATGTGTTTTGTACGGATCTCAGAACAAACAGCAACTTTTGCCTTATAAAACATTAAGAGATTAATTTTTATAACCGAAGTGGAGAGTGTTTACAGCGTGGTACGCACTGAGTCCTTATATAAAACAGACAGGCTTCGTCTCTAAAGGGTTAAAATAACGTTTCCCGTGATGTACTCTTTGCACACGTCAAAACTCAGGTAGATCATTAGCAAGTTCCACAGCTACTGAAATAGCTGCCAGGAAACCATTTTATTTATGTTTCATAAATTCACGACAGCCGTCAATTGACACTATAGACTCGCCCACATAGAAGTTTCGATTTTGTGTGGATTTGTTGGCTGTGTTAATTTTGAGCATTATGTCACCAAATGACTGGTGACGGTACAAATGTAAGACGTTCATGCTGCGGTATGGCGTCATGTGGAATGACAAGGGCGAGTCCTGCATCTGTCAACAGGAGTCAAGTTACGCAAGATATGGTAAGCTGAGGAGTCGAGCTGTGATAAACAAGCCTGGCGCCTTGCGTGATAAAACGGGACTCTGGGTCTAGTGCACTCATACCGTCTAATAACGTACAGTCGTAGAATCATCGGGTAGAATTAGGAAACAATCTTTCATGATGAGGAATGATTTTTATGGTCCACCCACTAGATAATAAATGTAATACTACCCACAAGGATAACAGCAAAGGAGTATATACTGAAAGAATGATATTCTCCATCAAAACATTAGAAGTTTGAAGAGAAAATATGGAGAATTACAAGTTCTATTGCATACTGATTTTAATAATGCTGATATGTTTTACAGAACATTGGCTAAACCAACAACAAATAGAGTCTATGAAATTTGATAATTTTAGCGTGACAAGTAAATTTTGTAGAATGAATGATAGGGGAGGGTCTTTTATTTATGTCAAGAGGGAAATAAGAACGAAAGAACTAAATGATTAGAATATTTAGGCCAGGTAAAGAATTTTGAATTGTCAATTACTGAACTAGTAGACTATAAAATTATTGTAATTTGCATATATAGATCCCCTAATGGGAAATTTGAGGTATTTTTAAGCAGATTAGAAATTGTTATTCAGAAATTACAGAATAAGAAAAAGAGATTAATTTTAAGCGGGGACTGGAACATAAATTTTCTTCATGACAGCCCCCAAGTAACAGAAATAAATAATTTACTTACTAGGTTTAACCTTACTATTACAGTTAAAGTCCCTATGAGGATAACGAAAACATCTTCCTCCCTACTAGATGTTATCATAACAAATAATGAAAAATTATTGGAAACAGCTAGGATAATGGAGTTAGGAATGTCTGATCATTATGCCCAAATATTGTCAATTCCCATAGATCCTAGCCAAAGTCCCCTATGTCCCAGAGTCATTTGTAAATCAGATAAACCCTTGGGTCACGAATCCGCTGTTCCCTGGATAGGAAAATAGCCGTACAAATCGGCTCCAAATTATATTTTGCCTTCATGGAGTCACTTCCCATCCTAGAAGCGGATTGAGACTCTTGAATTCTGCTCTAGGTCCCCCTTGCGGAGATCTTATGTAAAGAGATGCTCTGTTTCCAGAGCCATTGGTTTATTCATTCGTTCACATCTCTCGGAGTCCCCAGTTTAGGAACTCTCCCACAAAAGAAGGGGAAAACCAACACTCACCGTCGACGAAGCCCCACGCGGACTGAAGGCCTGGAGGTGCGGTCTCATTTCCCACGGGGATCGTTTATGACACTGCTATTACTACCCCGGTGCCATTCAGCCTTCGGCACGATACCTTCCGCGTTGGCTTGGATAGATCAGAGCCTCGTTAGCCAGCATGTCTCGTGGTATCCTTCTACACGGCATCTCCTCCACACCTCTTACCACCTCCCACATGACCTAGGGTACAGATTGCCAGCATGTGTCAGGAGTAACCCCTCCCAGAGCGCCCTTCCCACACCTCTTACCATCTCCATATAACCCCGAGGTGCGAACGAGGAGTTGGGTTGATGAGAGACTGTTTTTAAACTAAATGAACACCACCAACTATTCGGGCATATTGGCGTATTCGCAAGAACTGAAACAAGATTTAAATAAACGGCTTTATTTGAAAATCAAGTATATTTATGACAATTTTAGAAGACGTGACCACGTGCCTCATGGGTGCGACAGACAGCCCATCGGTAAGCTTAGCAAAGCAACCCAAAAAGTCTAGTTCCGCCACTGTGCGAAGCCTTCTCTCGCGTTCCCATCAGGGTGAGCTGCTGACTTTCTTGCCCTGACCTCTGTCACCGTTGCAATGGGTTATTTTCGTTGTCACTCTGCACTGATCGTAACACTACGAAAAAAACTGCACCAGTGGTGGGTTTAAACTCATGCGAACGGTTGCGACCTGATCCATGGTTGCAGCTGTGTTCAAGCAAGAAGTAAACAACCCGTCCAACAAGCAACCTGTTATTAAACACGTTTATTACATTGGGAGCAAGATTCGCAGAAAAAAATCTATTTCACTCCCGTTGTGTCGCCGCTCCGTTCGATCGCTCCACACGGCCAGTTCCACGTACATAGCTTGTGGCAGGCGGTATCGATGCTTACCGCGGGTGTTCAGGTGTTTGCTAGCTTGCTTTGACTTTGCGTTCATTCAGCTTTTAAAGACTAGCTTGCTCTGACTATCGCGTTCATTCCTTTTTACCCATGTTTGTGCACTGTATGTTGACAGCACTGTGATAAGAATCACCTGATCCGTAACAGTCGCGAAGCGTTTGTAGGATAATGTGGCTGTGTGTGGGTGTGGTGTTGTGTCTTCAAAGTGAACGAAATTATATCACAGTGAAAGAGAAGGTATCCCACACGCTAGCGTGGAAGTCACGAACTGCGCTCGCAGCTGCGACACACTAGGGGACAATGTCCAGCTCCTAGGTTCGAGAAGGAAGCAGGCACTTCCTACCGGCATTCACGCGGGAGGCGTTGCTAATGCAGGCTGTGAGGCTATTACGACGCATTTTTCGGTTTCTGGATTGGGAAGCCTAGCAATATTGATATGCCTGTGACAGTGAAAAATACAGCTCTGGAAATGACATTATTTCTGCTGTTCATGTTATTGACGTTTGTTATGTCAAGTAATAGCCGTGAACTTCCGAACTGCGAGTTTAATTTTACTTATAGTGGGCAGCGTGTGGCATATAATTTTAGCAGGTGAGTAGATTAAGTGTAATTCGTTATGTTATTACATGGACTTGAAACTCGGAAATTGTAATATGTATGTTTAGAACTGGACTGTCAGTAGGTTATTGGTATGCCCAGGCTTGCGCCCACTTAAACGGTATCGCAATGCTTTGTAAGTGGGTGAACTAGCCCTCACAGAAAGAATTCTGAACTAGTCAACCGCTGGTAATTTGTTTCCGAATTGACAAAATTTTGAGGCATTATTTAAAAATAGAAGTCAGAATTTCTGTGTTGTGTGTGATTTATGTTGTCTTCCACTAATACCACGCACATGATTGTGTGTGATATTTGTTGAGTTTCCAGGCTTTCGCACTGGTGTAGTGGTGGATGCTGTTAGTCAGAACTGCTTGTAGTTAGGACACTTAATACTTGACATGTAATAAACAGAGGCAGATTTGTGTAGTGCACTCAAAATATGAGATGGTCTCTTGTAACATAAAAATAAATATACAGATTTGAAGCGATCTGGTAAACTGTGATCTGCTCACACAGTGTAGAAGACATTTGTAGTCTGTTGTGTGGCCGTGAAACTGTGAACCTCCCATACAGAATCCCCAGACCCAAAGGAGTAGTGTCTGTAGCACTGGAGTGTTACACGCAAACAAATTTTTATGTTCCTCTTAGGGTGGGTCTTGCAGTGTCCTTTTTCATCCCATGTTTCTTTCTTAACCTTTTAAAGCCTAGCGGTAACTTTACATACCACCAGGTTTAACATAAGAAAATTCTACATGGTGCCCACATTGCGTTTATGTGTTTTGTGTGGATCTCAGAACAAACAGCAGCTTTTGGCTCATAAAATGTTAAGAGACTGGTTTTTATAGCTGAAGTGGCGGGTGTTTACAGTGTGGTATGCAATGTGGTCCTTATATAAAACAGATACACTTCGTCTTTAAAGGGTTAACTGAAAAATACAGGCGTAGATGATTGTCTTGTCTTGTGTGTGTGTCCCTCTAAACTTTTGAACTGCTTGACTGTTCTTTTTATTTTTAAATTATTGGTTTAATAAATGAAAGTGTTTTCTTTAATTGGGTGGGAATGTTGTGACCCTAGAGACCACCACAAGCTGATACTTTTTAATGCATTAACACTTGTAGCAACATGGTGCACATGTGAAAGTAGGTGTGAAAATCAGGTTTGGTACAGTTGTGACAAATTGTGTAAATAACAGGAGTGCAAGCACTCATGTTGAGGTGTGTGAGATTAAGGTGTGAAGTGAGCAGAAGGGAAAGACATGTAACAGCAGTCTCATTTTCACATTTGTTCCATGCAATAGCATACACTCCCATTAATAAAGCCAAAATGTACAGAGCACAGTATGTGTAACATAAGTGTGCTGTATTTACTCTGACTTGTTTCGGCATTTGTATGCTATAACGAGTTTACACCAGGGCTGTGGAGTCAGTACATAAAACCTCCGACTCCGACTCCCCAATTTTTAAATCTCCAGCTCCGACTCCGACTCCGACTCCGACTCTGACTCCTACACCTACTCCTACTCCTTCATGAAAGCTCAATATGTATTATATGATATTGGTACACCACCTAAGGTGAAAAAAGTTATCATAAGACATTTCATCACAATCACATGAATCATCAGGCTACTTGTTAGACTTACAACCTATATTTAAGTATAAGTGTATTGGTTGTTGTAGGTAGTATCTATGTAAGATTTTATATAGAGGTAGGAATTAGAGTCGGTACATTTTTACTGACTCCGACTCCACTCAAAAGTCCTTCTGACTTCGACTCCATGACTCCAACTCCGACTCTGACTCCACAGCTGTGGTTTACACCAATGTATTTAAAACCAATTGGATGTGATACAAATACAACATAAAAATGCAGTGTCTCATTATGATTTGAAAGCCATGTTTGTACAGTGTATGTGGTCGTAAAAACCGTGTGTGTGTAGTTAAAATTTACTTCCTTAACATGCAGTTGTCTTATTGTGGCGTACAAACATCTGTTGTCTATGTCTTGATCTGTATTGGATTCCATCCGTGTTTGATGTGATGTGGCATTCAGTTCAAGAGGTTCCTTTTTTATTGTACTTTATTTTTATAATGTGATTGTATCCAGGGCTGTGGAGTCGGAAGGAATAGCTACAATAACCATTAGGCTTATACTTAAAAATAGGTTGTAAGTGTAAAAATTAGTGTGATGATTCACATGGTGGTGATGAAATGTCTTATAGGTTTACCATTATTAATATGTATTGAGATTTTACGAAGGAATCGGAGTCGGAGTTTTAAAAATTGAGGAGTCGGAGTCGGAAATTTTGTGTACCGACTCCACAGCCCTGATAGTATCATAGCCATTAGGTTTTAAGTACATTGGTGTAAACACCCTGTTGATGGTGTACAGACAGAGCATATTTATGTTAAACATACAGTGTTTTGCAGGTGTTGGCTTTGTAAATCTAACAGTTACGAGTTTGTGGTATACACACATAATCAGTTCTTAATCAATATAGACTGCCAAATGAAACTGGATTAAACTGGCTAAGGACAGACCAGTGATGAGCTTTGGTATTAGTGGTATTGGATAATTTGGGTTCACTGATTGACAAAGAGTTTGTGAGCCTGTTGATGTGTTAGTTACCTGGGCATCAGTTAAATTATGATGTCAAGAAATGGGATGGGCAGTGTTAGTATTGTATGCAGTTGACAGGGTGGCTTGCGTAGGGCTGCAGGTGTGTGTGAGGTGTGATATAAAGGCAGTAAATGGGGATTCAGTTAACCTTCCTGTCTGTCTCTGTCGGTCTCTGTCTGTCTGTAGAAGTGCAGAATATAGGTGACTGCTATGGATCATCATGTACCGTTTCAGTATTGCAAAACAGGACCATGCAAGCGATTTAGATCATTTTGGAACTTTTAATGATGGTCTAGTGTAATGTGGTCACAATACAAACAGGTATGGTTAGCTCTGATGGTTGTGTTTGAGGATTGCCAACAGTAAAAAAGGAATGGGGTACTCAGAGGCGTAATTAATTCTGGTTCACTGGTTACTGTTGCATCACAATATGCATTTGGCTTGCACATACAGTTGAACCCAGTTATAACGACATCGGTTTATAGAACAGTTCGTTTACAGCAATAGATATTCTGTGGTACCAATTAAGTCCTCACTCTTACCATAAGGTCTCACTGTTTGGTTATAAGAATACTTGTTTATAACGACACAAAATATTCAGTCCCTTTCATGACGTTATAACCAAGTTCAACTGTATTTCAAGCAGTAACATACCCTGCACAGGGTTTTCTTTTGGCTGATGCTGAAGTAAACGTTTTGGGTTTTACAAACATTCATAAATTACTACTACTGTTGAAGATTCAAGTTGCCTTTGATGTGATGGGTGATGGGTGAGAAGTTCCTGGTGCCTTGAAGGTTTGTGTTGCACTTCTCTGGACCCTGGTGATGCAGGCAGTATGATTTCTTGAAACATCAGGAATGGCTCGCTCCATGACACAGTATTATGTCCCACAGGACTTTAATCTTGAGCGACACGATGGGAGAATGTAAAATCTCACACTTCCATTTCTCTTGGTTGACATTGTTTGAACAAGTATGGTCAAACGTTCAAGGAGCATGTAACACGTGACTGTATTTGGCACTAGTGTGAAGGCAAAATTGAGCGCACTGGAAATGAGTGTAGTTCAGGTTAACACAGCAGGCATGCTGAATAGATATGAGTAGGTCTTGGTGGGTCTGAAAGGGTTAATGGAACTAACCTGTTGGAGTGTTTCCCCCCAGCCCCGTTTCCCCGTAAAAGAAGGATGAGACTGATTTATTTGAGTGTTTATTGGCCGCCTTCACTGTCCGCAGGTTGTCCAGGCAGGAGATTTGGCAGACCACAAATGGCATATACAGGGCGTCCATCTCTGTGTGTCACCCATTGCCCACATCCTCACAGTGTCAGAATTCTTCACTCTGTGTGTCTGGCAAACAGGATGCAATATGGAATGTGATGATTTCAAACTCTGGAACATATCGACAAAGTAAGTAGGAAACTATGTGGTGGGGAGTGTAAAGTGACATACTGTATGTCTCTATTTGACCTGTATTTTGTGATGTAGAACTGTGGTACACAATTGCCATTAGACAGGCTGATTGTACTTCTAGCATTGGAAATGAAGCTGCAGTATTAGCATTTGAATTACGCATCCATAACTAGACTGAAACCCTGTCATGTAACAGAGCAGAGCACTATTCCTCCACTTGTGGCACTTAAGTGAGAGAGAGTGAATGCCTTGTAGTGCGGTCTGAGCTGACATGAACTCTCTCTTTATTGTACTGGGCATCCATCATTTAACCTCTTAAAGCCTAGCGGTAGCTTTACATACGACCAGGTTTAACATAAAAAAATTCTACATGGTGCACACATTGCGTTTATGTGTTTTGTACGGGTCTCAGAACAAACAGCAGCTTTTGCCTTATAAAACATTAAGAGACTGGTTTTTATAACTGAAGTGGAGAGTGTTTACAGCGCGGTACACACTGAGTCCTTACATAAAACAGATACGTTTCGTCTTTAAAGGGTTAATTATTCCTTTTACTCAGATTTTCACTTTATGTTTTTAGTATTTTTTTAACTTTGTGCAGCACAGAACTTTTCCCTACACTTGTAAACATTCTTACGTATGTTCATAAAACCTTACAGCAAGCAGCCATTAGGCTGTGAACTCACCAAATCAGATGAGCCTTTCTTACATAAAAAGACTGTGGCCTGCGTAGGTCAAGGTGACCCAATACAAGCTGTCATGAAGACCCGTGGAACGTGCATTGGATTGCACCAATTGCAACACCCATATGAAGGCGGTGGCAACAAGGAAACAGACAGCTTTTGTACATCCCATTAATTAAATAAATGAATTTCATCACCCCATTAATAGTTGGTGAGGAGTACAAATCATGGCATGCAATATTATGTGATTTTTTCTCCCATCTCCTTTTGCTTTCTGTTAGTCACAGATATCTTCAAAAACAGGAACAGGTTTGATGGAAAGAAGGAAAAGTTGTAGTACTTAACTGTAAGCAGTAGTAATGTGACGTGATGATCCTGGTGGTCATGTGATCTAAGACATAGGTCTGCAGCCAGCTTGATTGCTGGGATTTCAGGTTACAATGCCTCTGAGGGCATGGATGTTTTTGTCTTGCGTTTGTTGTGTGTCATGTAGGTAGTGGCCTCTGTGATGAACTGATCACTTGTTCAGAGGAGTCTTACTGGGTGTGTGTATAATTGTGTGATCTAGAAACTTCAACACTGAGGTGGCGTAGGCCCGATTTGGGCTGTTGTGCCATGGGGGGTGGGGGGGGGGTGGGGGGAGGAACTTGACATTTTTATGTCCACAGGACGTCTGAATTTCTAGATGTAGTTTGATGTGCATTTCATTGTCTGAAATGACGCATCAGTACAACTTGCTCCAAGTGCAAAAAACTGTGTAATGAGGAGCTTGGTGAGCTCTGCTCTTCACCAAATATCATTTCTTGTTAGCCAGAATATGGGCAGGGAGGAGACCAGTGGGCAGACCCAGGCACAGTTTGGAAGATCGTAAGTATGTTTGTGATGATGGTGACTAGACGTATCTGGCTCAGGACAGTGTGCCAGTGGGTGGGTTCTTACGGACACAGTAATGAAGCATCACATTCCATGAAAGACAGAAATTTCTGTTGTAGTTGAACTGCTATTAATTATCAAGCACCATGTAGCTAATGTTTCATTCCATTTGTGTGTATTTCTTATATGGGTTTTAGAAATGTTCGCAAAATTGTGAAGAGCGACTATTAGCTTTTGTCTCGTCTTGTCTTGTCTTGTCTGCCTGCCTGCCTGCCTGCCTGTCTCCATGGAACAACTCAGCTCCCAGTGGACGGATTTTCATGAAATTTGATATTTGATGATTTTTCAAAAATGTGGCAAGAAAATTCAAGTTTGATTAAAATCTGATTAGAATAACAGGTATTTTTATGTGAAGATCTGTGTATATTCACGCCAATATTTTGCTGAATTCCTCTTAGAATGAGGAAATGTTTCAGACAGAGTTACATAGAAAATAAAACTCTTATGTCCAAAAAATTTTTTTCTGAAAATCATGCCATTTGTGAGATAATGTGGAAAAATATGGTAGAACCAGACAGGCAACAGGTGACAATATAACACAGTGCATGTGCTTTGTGTGCTGTGTAACTAAGGCTTCACACGCACACTGAGAATATGTAATACTTATTGCTTTTCCACAGCAACAGTGGTTACGAAAACACACCTGAATGTTACATTATACATAGGTTGCCTGTCTTGTACAGTATTTGGTTCAGACTAAGTTTTGTCAGTCTTCAGTATTCACAGAATGTGGAAGGAAATTTCAGATGAAATTTCTGTGTGTTCAGAAACAAACAGTTTATTATTTTGTTGTTTGATGAGCCATTTGTTGGAAGAGTTAAGTATTGTTTGCTTTATGCTATTTATGACTGATTAGTAGCTGGTACCCTAAGGTGGCGGGAGTGTATTCATGTAGGTAGTTCACAGATATGTTCACAACACAGTGGTTGTGCACCTGTAATCTTAAGCAAGCATGTTTAACAGCTTGGCCTGTGGTATGTGTTGATGGTTGCAGGTTCCCAGTCACAACCCAGCGGACCCGTACTGCAGTTGGTGGGCTCGCAGCCGTGTCGTGACAAGAACTATAGTGCTGAGATCTACTTTAAATGCTCAAGTGTTGTAAGTACAGCTGAATGAATCCAGCTCAAACAAAGCTTTAGCAGTATATTGGTTCTTGTTGTGCTTGTTTTGAAAACTAACAGAGTGACGAACCGAATGTGTGCGGGACCCATTCAAGATGGCATGAAGGAATGAACATGTTTCATGTATGTCACATATCTTGATGATCTGTATATTGTTTCAGACCTTTTAAAATGAACGGTAATAATGTCTGCTGGGGTATTACAACAGAGGGTTTTATAATTTCATTCTGATGTTTTTGAGGAATGTGCTGTCTCCATGTTCAGGGTGACTGGGTTTAATTCAGATGGATAGTGAAGTGACTGGGTGCAGGAAATGGGTTGGTTGTGTAGTTATGTGTGCAAGTATTGTGGCCAATAATAACCATGGAAAGGGGGAGGGGATAGATCCTTTTTTGAGCTAATCTGTGTTGAAAGTTCAAGTTAAGACCACCAAGGTAAGCAATAACCCTTTCAGTGGCCTGAGCATTACGAAATGTGAATATGTGTGTGCGCGCACACGCGCTGAGCACTGTCCTGTTAAGCAGAATATGTGCATGTGCATATCTGTCTCTCTCTCTCTCTGGGGTCTATAGTGGTTGGAAAGTGAAAGTGAGAAGTGAGAGGTCGTACTCGTGTAGGTGTCAGTAGTGTAGTGCTGACTAAGGAAGGTGATACGATGCGAGTCGTTCAGAATGCCATCCATTTGGGGTTTGTTTAACGCCTCTTTCTGAGATGTATCCTCTGCACCCTTTATGTCATTCTGATCGGCCACAATATTGCAAACCTGCCAACAGAATTTACCCATTTCCTCCTTCCAGTCACTTCAGAATCTTCCTGAACCAAATGAAGTCACCCTGAAGATGGAGGCAGTACATCCTACCACAATGTCAGCATCAGTATATAACCCTGCATGGTATAATAACCCAAGAGACCATCATTTGAACAGCACCTGCCATGAAGGCCTGAAAACCTGTATTCCTAATTTTGAGTTTTGATGTGTGGCATATTGCAGATACAACAGTTAATAAGCTGAAAAACTTAACCAGATTGTTCTTAATGATGGCATATTTGGCAGTTTGTCTCTAAACTTGGAAACTCATGTGCATGATAGTACAGTCCAACCCAGTTCTAATGACATTGCTTTATGCGACACCTGTTCTATATCATCAGATATTCTGTGGTACCAATTAATTCCTCACTGTTGACGATAACGTAATACCTGCCGGTTAGAACAACACTCAGTTATGATGACGCAGAATATTCAGTCCATTTCAAGACGTAACCAAGCTCGACTGTACCTTGTGTTTCAAATAGGACGTAATATGTGTGTATTGGCACTTTTTTTGCTGGTTCTTATGTGTTAAATAAGAGAAGCATAAGAAACAATAAAACAGTGGGTGTTGTTAAAGTTGAGCTGACTGTACATAACAAACTTCATAAAGTTAAGTGGGGAACAATTTGCATGTGAAATTAAGAGAGGGTATTACTGGTGTGTGACACCATGTAATATTTTGGAGGAAGCCACTGCCTCAGTCTTCGACCCTGAAGATGGAGGCAGGAACCTCAGGTCTACTAAAATGTCAGTACTCATGTACCGAAATACGTACCATCACATCTCAGAAAATCGTAAACTTAATACTTATGAATCAAATGACAGACCTCTTTGGGGTTTATGCACCACATATTGGTTAAATGTGCTGATGTTTAGGAGGAATGTGCAGCCTTCATTTTGAGGGTGATTGAACTGTTTCAAGTGGATGCTGAAGTGATGCAGAAGAAGGACTCTCTTGGTTATTTAGCACAGTTTGGGGGTGTTTGGTCGGTCACTGATGACACCCAGTGCAGCTCAACAGCAGGCACACATCAGACCACAGTTACTGTCAGTATTATTTGCACATCTCCCACTGGTGAGGGCCAAAACAAGGGCCATTCTTGGAAATCTTTGACTTCTTCAAGGCAAGCTGTTCCCTCTTCCCATGTTCCATAACTGGGATTGGCCAAATGTCTTTTAACCTTTTAAAGCCTAGCGGTAACTCTACGTGCTACCCGGTGTAACATTCAAAAATTCTACGTGGTGCCCACATTGCGTTTATGTGTTTTGTATGGATCTCAGATCAAACAGGAACTTTTACCGTATAAAACATTAAGAGATTGGTTTTTATAACCGAAATGGAGAGTGTTTACAGCGCGGTACGCACTGAGTCCTTATATAAAACAGATACGCTTTGTCTTTAAAGGGTTAATTAACCTTTTAAAGCCTAGCGGTAACTTTACGTACTGCCAGGTTTAACATTAAAAAATTCTACGTGGTGCCCACATTGCGTTTATGTGTTTTGTACGGATCTCAGAACAAACAGCAACTTTTGCCTTATAAAACATTAACACATTGGTTTTTATAACCGAAGTGGAGAGTGTTTACAGCGCGGTACACACTGAGTCCCTACATAAAACAGATACGCTTCGTCTTTAAAGGGTTAACTGTCCTATATAACTGGCACATTTCTGTCTCTGTATTATGTCGTCATCCACGTGAACCAGTTCAGTTACCCCGGTGACAGAGACAGTGTGCCCCTCTAAAATATCAGAACATTTGACCGCTACAATCTGCAAGACCCAGAAGAGGACTGTTGTGCAACTGCCGTGAAAACTTGAAAGCTTAATATGTTGTGCCGTAATCACTTGAGATTTCATATAAAATGCTTTTACCTTTTGCATCATAGGAAGAAGATCCGGTCCTGATAGATGTCAGTGAGAGCTGCACCCTGCGTATTATGTGGCGCACCTCAGCAGCGTGTCCTGTTGACAGCAACTGTGTGTTTGATGGCATAAACTTCATCAGTCTGCGCCGCTCTGACTATTATGAAGTTGAGGCTGAGGATGGACAGAAATTTCTGCTGAATGTGTGTGGGCCTGTGCGTTCAGATCTGTGCAATGCTAGTGGTTCTGTAACAGCATGTGAGGTCGACAAGAACAATAGTGTGACAGTCATTGGATGGCTACATGGATATCATATGCAGAGGTTGCAGCAGAAGGGTGTTGTTCTTACTTATAGAAATTCAAGTAAAGGTGAGCATTATGTACAAGGTGTGATGCAGGGTAAGTTCAGGCTGTATAATGACTGTGCAATGTGTTGGATGATCCAGGGTTCGAATCCCATTAGGGACAAGAGACTTTTTCGTCTTGAAAACATCCACGCCAGCTCTGAGGCTCACTGATCATCCTGTCCAGTGGATACTGGGGACCACTTCCATGGGGTTAGAGTGGTTGGAAGTGGAAGGCTAATCACACACTGCCATCAGGTGCGAAGGTTGAGAATGAGCGGAGTTAATACCTCAGCTGCATTTGTATGCCTTCATGGCATGCACAGGGACAGAGTTATCTTTTATCTTTTATATGGGAGTTGTAGTGTAGGGTATTCTGTATGCTCATCAATACTGAATTCCCCTGACTTTTGCCATTCGTGCAACAAAAATTAAGAACCGAAATCAAAAGCTTAAAATTTTGTAAGTTCATAACCAGAACTGAGATGAGCATGCAGGTTGCATCATAATTCCAGTAATTGTAATTTCTTATACAGGGTCCTTAGTTTATCTTACAGCTATCATTCGTCACTTCCACTGTGTTGAATGATAGTCATTTTGTTTTTAGCCAGAAACACAAACAGAGGCAAAGCAGAGTGGGCAGCTGCTGGGTGCAAGTTCATCAGCAGTGTGACACGTATTCAGATTGTCCTTCAGAATGCTGTGAACTGAGGCAAATAAAGTTCCCAACATGTTAGCAACTTCATGGGCAGTGATTGTGTTTTCAAGGACAAGTTCCATCACATGATCCACATTCTCATTGGATTTGCTCATCAGCGTTTGACCCCCAAGCATTTTGTGTCTTCAGCGGAGCTCACCCAAGTTCTGAACTTGCAAAATCACTCGAAGACTTGTGTCCTTTTCATTTTCTGTGTCACAAGGCTACTTTCTAAATATTTCAGATGTTTATTCAGCAGTGTTTTCCCAGTTTAAAGCAAAATTTGATGCAGACGTACTGTTGTTTGAGGTCTGCCATTTCTTGGTACTTCAGAATCACAAATGGAACAGCGCGTGCGCACGCATGCACACTTCTGCTTAACAGGACAGTGCTCAGCAAACACACGTACTGCAGCCTCTGTCTGCTGCTGGCAGCAGTAGTGTCATCTCGCAGACAGTCCAGACATTCTTTGATCTCGCCATGAATATGCTGTGCGTAGCATAGTGTAGTCTGTGCCTCCATTAATATCAGCAGCTGACTAAGTGCTGTCCTTTATTGCTGTAGTGGTTGGTCGGTTGGTTTGGGAACAGGGTAATGATTTTGTGTGCAGGGGTTTCTGTTGCTTATGGCACTAGCAGCAGCCAACACATTGTAATGTCAAATGGTAATATGATTTGTGAGTAATGAATTAGAAAGGATGTGGGAGGAAGTGGTCATCGCCTAACTTGAAACATTTATGTGGCAAGGCTGATGACAACCAGAGGTGGAGATAGGATGATGCATCTTCAGGTTGAGAACTGAAGTGGGGACTGATGGCAGCCAGATGCTCAAAATGGTGCATCTTCAGGCTGAGAACTGAAGTGGGGACTGATGGCAGCCAGATGCTCAAAATGGTGCATCTTGAGGTTGAGCTTTGAGTATGAAGGAGCACTACTGCGTCAACCACTGATACATTTCAGTTTCCTGGTTCTGTACTTGATACTTAACTATGAATCTGCAGCAAAAATGTGTGGCTGATTGAAATATTGACATTTGAATAGAAGTTTCGTGTTGTTTGCAGGTGTAACAACTGAGATTCAGTTTTTATGTAATACAAGTGCAGTGAATGCCAACCCAAAGTTCATAGGAAAGTCAGGAAAGACCTACTCATTTGAACTGGAGACACCCTTGGCATGCAATACATGGCCTCAAGAATGCATGGTAGGTTCCCTTGCTGCTGTGGTATGTGCTGGTGTGTGCTGGTGTGTCCCAGTGACTGGACTGAACATAAAACATGTTACAGGTGTTGGGCCGCGATGGTGGCCGCATTGATCTGTCACCCCTCAGGAAAAGCAATGGTAACTGGGTCACACGGTCCTCATCTACGGGAGTACAGTACCACATCAACGTATGCGGTCCGTTGAATCCTTCTCCTGTACATAACTGCTCAGGTACGAAGTGTTATGCCACGTGTTGTGTCGGGTTTTCAGTCATGACACCAGTTAATCTTCCCAATTTCACGTAATTCTGTTTGTCTAAAAGTTTAGGTGTTAGCATTGAAATGGGAAGACTAAAATACAAAAACCTGTAATTTTGAAAGAATTTGGTCTTGTGGGATGGTATACTGTAGTACCATACTGACATTTAAATTTATTTAAATTAAATTAAATTTAAATTTAAATTCATTTTGATAATATTCACATAGCAGGATGGATAGTGTTAAATTTCTTGACAGAAGTCAAGCTTTTACCATCAACAAATGTAGGAACTTAAAGTACAAGATTCTACAATGTAATGTGAGTGTATATTTGAATAAACAATGTTTAGTAATAAATACTTGCCGACTGTTTGATGTTTTGTGAGATTCACAAAGATTACACTTTTTACCTTGTGCTGAGTCTTATATGACACACCTGATGATTGTCCTAGGACTGAAGCATGTTGTGTATGAAGTGGATATTATCAAACAGTAGTTGTGCCGAACTGAACGTACTGTGTTGTTTTATTTGAACATACTGCCATTGTTCTGAAAGGTCAGACTACATGGTGTCACATCTCAGAAAGCAGTATTCTTCATAGCCACAGTTATGAGAAGCCCAGATCTCAGGGTGCAGTTCTTACTTTTGCAGCCATGCTATTGTATTGTACTGGACCAAACAGTATTTACCACCATAGTAGAACATATCACACATTATCTCAAGCTTCACCATTGTGTTTGTCCTGGACTATGTGTGAGGGTCTTGGGTGTGGGAGGTGGGTCAGGCAGTATTTTGGCGTATAGCTGTCGGGGGTGAAATGATGGCTGCTGGAAAGTAATTGATGAGTGGGATCTGTTGCAGGGTGTGACTAATTCTGGATTTAGATAATTTGTCACACTGCCTGGATTTTCGGATGTACATATTGTAAATGAAGGCCCTTTTTTAACCTAAATACCGGTTCAAGAAGTGCTTTGTTACTTAACAGCTTCTCACCAGCAAATACCCCAACTACCAGAATCGTTTTAGCATAATATAATTGTGTGTGGAAGGAAGTATATGTGTCTTTGTTGTGATTGGCACTGAAGGCAGAGGAAAAGATAACGGGAGTAGCACTTGAGGGAGGAGGTGATGTGTAGTACTTCGCAGGTTAATTTTGTTTGTATTTGAATGTTGATAAAGAGTTTTAATATGAAACTTCTTATTTAAGTGTGGTTTTTAAGGATTTTAGTTGTTAATTTTTCTTTGATATGCTTTTTGGGATGTTTTTGGTAAACAGTTTGCAAACTTTTGTGTAACTTCTGAAGAATATCCCTGGTATGGGTGAGAATGCACACTGATCCCGGTGGCTGCGCGGTCTAAAGCATGGGTGTGCGGCCATTTGCTTGTTGGGATTGTGGGTTCAAATCCCACCGTACACATGGATGTCTGTCTGTCGTGAGTGTTGTGTGTTGTCGGGTAGAGGTCTCTGCGTTGGGCTGATCACTCACCCAGAGAAGTCCTACCAAGTGTTGTGTGTTTGAGTGTGTGTGATAGTGAAGCTTTGATAATGAGGAGGCCCTGGCCATTAGAGGCTGTTGCGCCATTGAAAAAAATGTGAATACACATGTCACACGAGCAAGAGCGATGGTGGAGGGTTTAAGTCTGTCAGTCATTACTACATAAATTCGTATAAAGAAAAGTCTGGCTCCGAAATTTTTGGATTTCATCTAGATTCAAAGAAAATTTGTCATGCTCTGATCCATTGCACAGCAGTAAATGAATTTGTTACCCTTGACACCATTGTAGTAGCTATGACTGACTGCTAATTAGCAAAGCACTGTCTGGCTTGGACTAAGTAATGTATGTATTTATGTTAGAGGGTACTGTAATCACAGAGCGAGAGTGTGTCTTGTGTGGTTACTTGCTGGGCTATATACAGGCCTGCGAGTCTCGTGACCTTTAGAGTGTTCCCAGGACATTCAAGTAGGTCCAACATACTTGGACCCTGCCTCACCACCAATGTTGTGCACTGTTTTTCAGTTGCACTGCCCATTTTGGTAGTGGACTTTGTAACATACGTCACTATGTATGTTTGACTGTGTCGTGCTTCGTATTTGCCTTTGAAGTAACAGTGGAGAAAACTGAGTTACAGAGCATTACAGATTGTGTGTTGTATCCTGAAAACATACAGCATCATGAGAACTGAATTCATTGCATGTGTAAATTAACACCTGTAACCTTCATAGGAATGAATGAAATTAATTCCTGTAATATCCATATGTGTAATACCTCACATCATGGTAATATCTTAGAAATGATGGTCAATTTAAAACAGATGCATGTTAGGATACCATTTTGCAGTAGTGCCTGTATACAGCACATAGTAGCTGGCCCAGTACACAGCATACTAAGTCTATATTGGCTTTTGGTATTTCATGAAAAATGACTATTACTGAGCGTGATTTATGGTGAGAAGGTGACTGAAATGACCGACACAGATGATTAAAAGTGTGCAGAGGTATTAAAAACAGGTTTTTAGAATTAATTTGTGCTTTTACATTATTCATATTCTGTGCATTAAGCATGTTATTCTTGTAATTCCAACTGAATGCACTTACAGTTAACATACATGTTGTATTATCCAGCTTAAATAAGCCATTCTCAGGGAGAATCAAGCACAAAGGATGAGAGAGAGTTGTGTAAACATAGGTATACGTCATTGTCAAGTTCGTAACGTACAAATATGAGATACTGCACGAAGATATTGGTATTTCAGATTGTATTAATGTAAACAGTTGATGTTGGTGTATTTATCATTATTAAAATTATAGTAAAAAAGACATCAAACTCTTGATCTCTATATAAAAAACTTTCATTACAATTCATTTGTGTCTATGCTTTTTGCATTCAAACAGCTATATGTAGTTGACTTTGATCCTAGTATGACAAGACTACATCCATATTAAGATTGTGGACAACTGCGTGGAGCATGGTAGTCATCAGTGGAGGCACCAGCCAGTTGGGAGTTTCAGGGATAGAATTTCCTTCAAGAGTTTGCCAGCACATTTTTTTCATCTGTTTCAAACTGGCTGAAAGGGACTGTGGGAGTGAAACAGGTTGCAGGTTACACGGAGAGCGTACATGCAAGATCAAACAGCAGCAGAAAATTTAATAAACACGTAAAAAGGTTTGAGAGCTCCATGTACCTTCTTAACAAAGCAAAATAATCCAAAAACCTGAGTGGTGTTGTGGGGTGAAAACAACACCAAACAACTTGTGTTCCCACAACACCAAGGCAGGGACATTCATGTGGTGCCGTCCTGGGCCAAAAGAGAATTTGGATGTACCAGTCAAGACAAAAAGTTCTGATCATATGCCCAGGTCAGTAGATCAAGGAAGAGTGATGTGAGGTAGTCAGGATTCAAGATGGTAGGCTCATGGAAACAGAAGGTTGGAGAGGAAATGGGAGGTCTCTCCGCTTTATGGTGCGCAGAAACTTGGTACACATGGTACTGAAAAACAAAATGAATGAAAATGGTGCAGAGTCTGTAGACATGTCATAGCATTGAGAGACCTGAGGTATCCTCAGGGCAGTCCTGTGGGATGTGACAGCGTGTCGATGGGCGAGTGTTTACAGATCACAGTGCATTTAGGGTCAGACAGTCCAGAAGAACAAGAAGGCAATATGGTTCTTTGAAACAGCAGAAACTGCTTGCCCAGCGACAACGTAGCACATCCCAGGAGCCTGACGTCATGTTATGCAGTTACAGTGGTGTGAATCATAACCGCAGGCTGTCTTATGTTACTCTTACTGTGAATGTAACGACATGTGGATTGTGTTGCAGATGGAGTTGTTGGGGCCTGCAGGACAGATCGTCATTCTTCTGTCAGCTTGGGGTACATCAGCGGTGGTTTAAAATTAATTGGATCTGACACAGTGATGCTGGAATACACAGGTGAGATGCAAGGATGTGTGGCTGATTACTGTCTGACAGTCATTTTGAACATATAGGCTGGGTCATTCTTTATTGTTCTGTTTTTACCACCTGTGCCTAATGTGCTTTTTACTGTATGCTTATTTTCATAAGTTCCTTGCATTTGGTCAGCAAACCTTGCCTGACGTGTGAGAATCATTAACTCACATGCTCATATGTGCCATATGCAGTCATACAGGAGGGAATGCTTGCATAGGATGCCATGTTTGTTTTTTGTACATTGCAGCTGCAATCACTTGACAAGTGGGAGGGCCATAAGGTCAGGTTACACATTATTATGAACCCGAAGATCTGTTGGCACACTGTCACTTCAGTGAGCACTCTGTTACTCATTTTGTTGCATATAATCTACTTGTCAGTGCTGTTGGTGACAGATTGGAGGTTGTTATGCAAAATGATGGGGACTTCATAGAAATACTCCATCTATAACTGTGGAATGGCGTGGTGTGGATGGATAGTGGACCTCTGGATTACGAAAAGTGGCGCGGCTGACGCAGGGTAGATTGCATGCATAGGTCTTAAATTGAGAGGCCTAGACATGAAAGGGGAAGTTTCAGGGGTACCTAACTTACAGTAAGTTTGCAGGTTTGGTACTTACCATGCTGCACTGGAGCCATGCAAAGGCTGTGCCAGTCAGGTTGTAGGATTGCAGCTTGGAGTGAATCTTAAGTGTTGTATTTCAGTGGTAGATGAGTGAATGATTGTGGAGCATTGGTGCAGTGATAGTGGAAGGGGGAGTACTGAAGTTCTCCAAGAAAAGGCTGGCCTGATATTGAACCTGGGCTTCCATGGTGAGAAGACAATAGAGGTTCAGATGTGTGTCTTCCATGAACTGCAGGGCAGAAGTGGGCGGAAACATGTGGCACAGATGGGAGGAATGCAACAAGAGTGTAGTTCTTTAAAACACAGTGCTGCCTACTGTAGCAATCAGAAGTTGTACATTTTGTCTACCATGTGATATTTACATGTTTCATAATCATTCTTATGACACAACATTTGTGTCTGTAAGCAACATTAACCAGTTAGTCTGTGTAATGGAGATGCATCGTGTTGTGTGTGAGGGAGGAATAGACCTTCTAAATGTATGATGAACGTCAAGTTTCAGAGGATTATCTGGGCTGACAATGCTTATGGCAAGGTAAGCATTTGAGGAAAAAGACTGAAAGCTGGAGCTAATTTCTGCATTTGAGGTTTGAGGGCCTTATAGCAATTGTTGGACACCCCTGTGTCTTACTGTCACTCTGCTGTCCCTTGCTGCCAGTTGACATGACTTCAGCAGGAGTGTGTGGGCCCCCCCCCCCGCACAGTGCTGTGGTGAAACGTGCAGCAAAATGGCTTCCAATGATGCAGGACTTACCGCGTAATGTCGTGTGCTGCTTGCTGGAACGTACTTTTAGGCATTGCATGTGACAGAGAGATTGTAGCCTCACTCACTGTCTGCACATTCTCACATTTTTTAACTCACACTTAGTTCATTTGTTTCATCAAGTTGAGGAATTCTGTAATCATTGAAATTCTGAATTAGGGTTTGAGCAAAGTTACATACGATGCAGTCCGTGCCTTCTAGCCAACGACAGTAAATTACACATAGGATGTAATTGTCATGCAGCGTATACTGTATTTACTTTAGGTGCTGTTGCTTCTCCAGCAATGTTAGTGAAAGTTCAAGTCTTGTGGGAGATTATGCTGCATAGATTGGTGACTGACTGCATGGTGCCATATCCCAGGGGACTTGAATCTGATTTTTTGTATGTTTCGTACTTTTGAGATTGTAACATATGCAGTGGGTTGTGGTAAAAACAAAAAATAAAGTAAAAAGTAATAAAACATGCATTATTTACCAAATATTGCAAGCAATAAAATAGATAACAGGGAGTATATAAGCTGCCATTTGTATTGGGAGGTAATAATCATTAATTTATTTTTCTTGGAGATGTAAATTACAATGGACTTTACCAAAAAGTGTGCTGTTAGGATGATCGTGCCGCTGAACAAAGTGCAGATAGACTTGTTTTATTATTATTGTATTATTGTAGCTTGGAATCTTCAGTTCAGACTTCCTAATTGAGCTGAACTGAAATACAAAGTGTCCACAAGTGAATATATATCAGCATGTTGGGGTGTGGTGCTTCTCTGTGATACGTGATGCACTTTTAAGTTCCTTCCATCCTTGCCATCTAATGTATACAAATCCTGTTACAGGTGGGTCAAAATGCCAAAGTGGCGGAAGGCACAGCATACGTATTGTATTCTTGTGCTCCAGGGTGGTTGGTGTGCCATTATTCATGCAGGAGACTGCGGATTGTGTCCACCAGTTCTTCTGGGAGACGCCCGTATCCTGCCCGTCAATGGTAATAGAGCTGCTAAGTGATTTTATTAATTTAAATTAGTTTGCTTCTGTGTTGACTGAGCAGCGTGAAGAATAACATACATAACTGTTACAGCATTTAACCATTGAAAGATTGAATTTAACATGAATCTTCTTTAAGGTCCAGTAAACATACTCCATCGCAGTTACAAAAACCACTCAGTTAATGTTATATGTGGGAATATTCTCTGTTTGTTCTGAGATCCGCACAAAACATATGCATGAACTCTGTGGGTAGGACATAGAATTTTTGAATGTCAGACTTGATGGTATGTGTAGTAACCACTGGACTCTATAAAGGGTTAAGTATGTAAAGTCTGTAACAAAAGTTCCTGAAGTATGCACACAACTCCGTTTAAAATTATGCAGTTGGTGTGTGATGATTGTGTGTTGTTTAGTAGGCTGGAACCTGGATCAGTCCTTAATGTGTTTTTTGTCACATAAAGGCAGTTATTTTATTTCAAGAAAACGTGCGCTGATGAGTTTTAAAAATGTCTTGTGATACAGCAGTGAATAAAGAATACTGGGTGACCATTTTATTGCGTGTATGGGTGGCATTGTGAAGGTAGTGACCAGAAATTGATGGCGGCACAGCTGGATTCTTCATCATGACAATGTTTTCACACACATGGTGCTCGTCAAGCAGTTCCCTACAGCCCTAATCTCCCTCCAGCAGACTTGTTCCTGTTCTCAAGACTGAAAATTATTTATGAGGACATGGATCTGAATATGTAGAGGAATTGCAAGAAAAATGGCAGTGCAGTTAACCTAGACTTTTTAAAAATCGTCTATTCACTGCTTGGAAAAATGTAAACATAATTGGAATTGTATTACTGCTGGAGATGACTATTTTAAAGGGGCTAATGCTTAACTAAACTCACATGGCACTTACTGCGTTTTATTTAATCAGTCTGAGAACATTCTGAGCAGATGTTATATGTAGCGTTCTGACATGGTTTGTCAAATTTAAGAAACTTCTTGGGACATTGCAGTGTATGTATCAATTTAAGTGATAAACCTTATGGTGTTAAGTTGAAAAAATAAAAGAACACAGCTTATTAAAATGTGTTTTTGTTCAGATGTGCATGTTATGTAGTAATTTGCTGTTACGAGAGTTCCATAAATTGCACTGCTCATCGTGAGTTTATCAAATGTGTTGCTGATGGCATAATAGCAATTGTTCCTTCCACGTGCCATTATCTGCACAATTAGGGACTAAAAATTACACCGTGTAGCATGCTTTTTTGTTTTGACATTTGTAGGAACATACTGCCTCCATCTTCAGGGTGACTGAATTGGTTCAGCTGGATGCTGAACCAATTCAGTCACCATTGAAGGTGGAGGCGATATGCTTGCTTGAAACAGCAGAGGAAAGAGCACACTGCAGAGTGCAAATGCCCAACCAATTCCGTCGCCACTGAAGGTGGAGGGAGTGTGCTTGTTTGAAACAGCAGAGCAAAGAGCACACTGCAGAGTGCAAATGCCCAACCAATTCCGTCGCCACTGAAGGTGGAGGGAGTGTGCTTGTTTGAAACAGCAGAGCAAAGAGCACACTGCAGAGTGCAAATGCCCAAAAGACAACCACGGTGTAAACACCAGTCATCATGACAATGTGTAAACTTACAGCCCGCCCACAGTTGTTCCACATTTTGTGCATTGTTTCCAAAGTCTAGTGCAGTTACGATATCTGGTATGTGCTAGGTGGCTGTAGGCCAGAACTGCATTGTGGCGGACATGCGGTATGGGAATGTTTTTGACCTTACGGTGCTCCGCTCCCTTCGGGGTCACAGCTTAACAAATGAGAAGG
The DNA here is from genome assembly GCA_013340265.1 of Coptotermes formosanus. Lineage (NCBI taxonomy): Eukaryota > Metazoa > Arthropoda > Insecta > Blattodea > Rhinotermitidae > Coptotermes > Coptotermes formosanus. The sequence goes on from BLKM01000011.1 coordinate 47,391, forward strand.
GAGACACTTATCACATCAATGTGTGTGGGCCACTGAATGGAACGTGTAATGGACAAGAAGCAAGTGTATGCCTAACTACGTGGGACCACAAGTCATTTGCTATAGGTGAGATCTAACAACAGAGAAGGCCTAGATGTTTTGCAGGCAAGGACCCTTGCATTGTGTCAAGTACACAAATTACCCTTCTCTGACTATACATACATTATCAGAACCCATAATGTTTGTTGAAGGCACTAATATTATAATTTCTAGTAAAATTTTCATGATTTCTGTTCAGTGTAAAACATAGTTATGTGTTACTTGAGTAAGTGGTTTAACTGTTTAAAGTTGGTCCTAAATCTGATAAAGAAAAATAATAAAATTTATAGTGAATAATTCTCCAGAATATGCATGAAGTATTGGTTATGACAGTAACATCAAAAACCCTGTAAATATGAAATTCCTGTTTTATGAATTGATAACCACCTGAACTGGAACAATCATATTGATCAAATGATAGCCGAGTTACATGGAGGAGGTTGTGCAGTTAGGTCACTCTTTCACATCAACAAAACTGATGCTCTCAAAACAATTTATTATGCATATTTTCACTCTGTAATGAAATACAGAATCGATTTGCTTGGGTACTTGTCCTGATGGTAAAGTTATTTACGCCGCAGAAGAAAATTTTTAGAGTTTTGGTTGTTGCAAACCATCCAAATTCATGTAAAAATATATTAAGGAATCTGAGCATTTGCCTTTCCCATATGAGTACAAGCAATGAAACCCTGTTAAGAGGTTCCAGAAAAATTAATGAATTAGGCTTATTAAGGAGGGAGACGCTTCAGAAGGGTAAGCTTGAACACATCATTATGCGACTCTATTCAAGTAAGGCGTTCCCTTTACTAGTACTGTATTTACTCGAATATAAGACGCCTCAAACCTAAGACAACCCCCCAGAAAAACGCCTCTGCCAAGGGCAAATGTATTTATCCAAATCAAAGATGGGGGGCCCCCCCCCCCACCCCCAAAATAAAACATTGCCAAGAAAAAATACTCCACTGGGAAGAACAGTGATATTAACGCTTCCTCATGGCTAAGAGCGCAGTATTAATTGTGACACTCTTCCTGTTAAAACAAGTAACTTTTGGCAGTCTACTCCTGTACAGAACTCGTAAATTGCATTTTTCTTAGTTGTGACACTTTAAAGCCTTACTCAAACCAAGGCGGTATACGGGAGCGATAACGGGACAATACACTAGGAGTACAAGTGTACTTACACTGGCAAGGCGATATTGTTTTGCAGCATTACATACTGGTTACTGCTCTGTGCTACTGTTGCGAACATGTGTGTGTCATAGGAAGATCTGTTGGTATTAGAGACATTATGCGTAACTTTTCGCCGATCTGTTCCCATATTTTATCCTTTTTTTTTTCCGTCTTTATAATCACGTCTTATCATATTGTATAAGATGGGCTATTCCTTAATGGACTAAATTACAGCTTCTGTAGTAATTTTTCTTTCCGAAATGTAAATTTCAAAGCTCCAGACATGCAAAACACAATGCAAGCTGTATGAAGCCACATGCTAACTACAGCATGGTACAGAAAAATATCACGACAGTACCACTGTATCGCGGCAGGATACTGCGGTGGGTGTGAGCGTTGCCATTTAAAATCCAAGGAGTAATATATCACATCCTGTTACTGCTTCCGTGTACCGCTTTGGTCTGAGTCAGGGTTTATTCTGTACTGATGATTATTCTCAATGTAGTGCTTTGCTATACGAAGCTTCACGGCAAGGCCCAAGAGTATCCTAACCCCACCCACCGGATCTTCCTCGCCTGCTCGTTTGGCCAGCCCAATCCATGGTGACCGCCACTCCTTGCAACCAGTCAGTGTAACTGGTACTCAAACATAGTGCAGGTGGGGACGGTAACATGTACCCTGGACTTTGCGGCACTACAATAACATACAGTTTATACATTTCTAGTTAAATGCTATAAATACTTCATAAATTTTTTATTTTCATTTAAATACATTTAAACAACTTTAGGCATGCTCTATTCTCTCGTTCATCAATACAAGATGATTTTGCAAAGCAGGACTTGGTTTGGCTCGCCACGGTCCAGTGCAGAGTGATCTGGTGTGGTGCGTTCAGGTACGGTGCAGTCTGGTTTTGCACTTCATTCGTGAATTTAAGATGACCTCACATATTTAAGCACCAAATTTAGTTAAAAAACCCTCATCTTATATTCGAGTGAATACAGTATATTGTTTCTTTGTACTACCAAACCACGTAATAAGTGGGGGTGTGCAAATTATGGGAGCTACATTGCCTGGGCACCTGGAATTTTGGCTGGTCCATAGTATGGCCCATGCTTCTTGTCACCCTTCCGGTGCCTAGAATTTCTAGGTGGCACTTAATTTTTGGAAATCTGTTGGCCTCTGTAGTAGGTCGTTCCTTTACCTTCCTCCATGGTTTTGACGCATTCTTGAACTCAAGTTTTTTTCTTACGGGCACACATGGTAGATGAAAAGCGTACTCTTGCTGGCACTATTCCCTAAATACCAATTCTGTGTTAGTGTATTGTGCTGTTTGTACCTTTTTCTGGCTGAGCATTCGCTCACAGGCTGTTTGAGTACTGTGTCTCATATTCCAAGTTGACACAGAAGTGTCAAATTCTTCAGCTTCCGTCCCCCAAGTAACATTTTAAGTAGCATCCACCCTGTTCAGAATGCCCAGATTTTCTTGAATTTAGAGCATCATACATCTTATTCTGGTTCTTGATATTGTAGCCATGATGATTATGTGTTAATAATTAATTGCTTTACAGTGTGTGACGACTGTACATATATGTGTGCGCATATGTGTGCATATGTACCTGTACATACGTGCGAACGTGTGTGTGTGCATGTGCATTTGTGCATACTCTGCAGTTCCACAGTTCCTCCATTAACACAGAACTGCATGCCGTAGAGCAGATGACGTGCGTTACTGCATTGTGATTGTGGATGTCATCAGCTCTGTATTAAAAGAAACTGTGTAATATGATGTGTGTGTGGTATGTGTGTGAATGCATGCATGTGTGCATATGGGTGTACATATGATCTCTGAATAGGCATATGGGTTGTCTTACAGGGCGTGTTAACAGAACAATATTGTATGATAATGGTGCTCTGCGGTTTGTGCTGCATGGTGAGGGCTGCAAATCTGGAAAAAATAGCAGCACTGTGACAATCATACTGCTGTGTAGGCAAGGTGACGATCTGGGACAGCCTGAGATGTTCCCGCAGGTAGGAGGCAGTGAAAGAAGGTTCTGCCAGACAAATTGTGCCAAACCTGTGCAATAAGTCCTTGTTTAATGCTATCCCAGACAATGTTGTTTTGCGTTAATATTAACAAATTTCAGGGAACATAGATTTGATTAGTGTTGCCTAGACTTGGATTAACATTGTTTTACTGGCAGCTGGCGGATCTTCAGTGGTCAGACTCTGCAGTCTTTTAATCAAGTCTTTTTTTTTTAGCATAGTTTCTTCTACCTACTTATTGTAGGTTTAGAGGGTCATTGTTGCACCTAACCACACTCAATAAAACACACACACACATATGATACACACGCGTGCACGCACACACACACACACGTGCGGTAGGACTCCCCTGCATGAGGGATCAGCCTGTCACAGAGGCCTCTGCCTGACAACACACAGTATTCACAAGAGACAAACATCCATGCCCCCGGTGGGATTCGAACCAGCAATCCCAGCTAGCAAGTAGCAGCAGGCCTACACTTTAGACCGTGCAGCTACCAGGATCAGCTTAATGCATTCTTCTAGGCAAAGAAATTCTTCATTTATATTGTTTTGTTCCACATTGCCATTTTGGGAATGTATCCCCGATATTAAACAAGGGTGTACTCAACATTGTCCATACTGTGTACATGCATATAGTACAACAATATATATAAACATCAGCTGGTACATAATGTTAAAACACAATGTGCAGTCACTTTACATAAACCCTGATATGTTTTGTCGCACTGGAGTACCATCTTCAGGGGGGAACACATTAAACACTTAAAACACATGAGCACAGTTGTTAAAATGCTCATTAAAAAGCATTATTTAACCCTTTAAAGATGAAGCGTATCTGTTTTATATAAGGACTCAGTCCATACCGTGCTGTAAACACTCTCCACTTCAGTTATAAGAACCATTTTCTTAATGTGTTATAAGGCAAATTTTGCTGTTTGTTCTGAGATCCGTACAAAATATGTAAAGGCAATGTGGGCACCACGCAGAATTTTTTAATGTTAAACCTGGTCATATGTAAAGTTACCACCAGGCTTTAAAAGGTTAAACAACCACGTGTTGATGCAGTGTGTTGAAATATGTCTTGTAAAAGTTTATGCATTGTAGATTATTGTACATTGTAAGTAACATGTCATAAAATGCAGCATTGCAGGTTCAAGCATCAGGTTTTTCTTTTTGGCCTAGTGTGGGCTTCGTCCAGTTGCTTGAGTACGGTTGTTTATGTGTTAGGGGCTGTGGGTTAACTCATCTGCCAAATACAAATTTTTTCATTATACAATTCATAATGTGTAGTTTTCTGTGTGTACAGGGTGATGGGGACTGCAATTTCTATTATGTGTGGTACACGAGAGCTGCGTGTCCGCCACACTGGTCTGTAGACTGCAGTGTGATGCATGATGGGAAGTTGTATGACCTGAGTCCACTGTCAGACTCAATGAGCAACCATGTGGTGGTGTATACGCTGAGGAATGTCAAGTTTCTTCTGAATGTGTGCCACTCAATTGTGTTTGGGAAGGACGCCTCCTGTCAGTATACATCTGCTGCCTGTATGGTCAACATGTCAAACCCAAACCCTACCACCAGGTGTGCACTCTTCATATAATGTTGCTAGTGTGATTGGCAAGATGTGCAACAAGTGTATACAGACCTTATTAGTACCATTCTCATAGGTTCTACCATGCCTCAGCAGTTAGTTGGCAGCCTGTTGCCAGAGAGACCAGGTTTGAAGCCAGCCATATGGGGTTTGTCCCGGACAAAGCAGCACAGGGACATGTTTTTTTCGTAAGAATTTTGGTTTTACCTTGTCATTTTCATTCCACTAATTCTCCATACCTATTAATTCATCAAACACTGACCTTACATGATCTTAGCAATTGACAGACACGCTCACACACGTGTCATAAAAGAGAGGTGATTTGGGTGACCAAAGCAGGTGTGAGTTGATAAGATTAAGTTTTGCATTATGTAACATGGCAGCATTCTCTTTGTTCATGGTGTAAGCACCATTTGCATGGCAGTCACTGGGAAAGAAGCATTAACACCACACACTGGTGGGACATGACAGCATGTAGTTCAGTAGTCAGGTATCAATACTTTGTAGGCACTGTTTTTGCTGTCATGAGGAGAAAAGTGTGACTGGCCTGAGGATGGGTGCAGCAGTTTCCTCTGGACTGCTGTACCTATATACCAAGCTACATATTATCATGTGATTTAAGGCTTCTGCCACAGTAGATGAGATCTGTGCTTTTCTGCGATATGCAGCGTAGAGTTGTAATTCTGTACCAACATTTCAGGACAACCTACTGGTCCCATCTTCAGTGGTCTTGGCCCTTGAAGATAGGACTGATACATTGTCCCCAAACATCAGTAAAGGATTACCATTTGACGTTGCATAATATGCCAGAAGAGCGCGGCTGTCATCAACATCACGACAGAAGCCTGAAATCTTGATGATGGATGGTTGTTTTTGTTTTTTTGGCGAAGTAATGATCGGATGTATGAAATTCTAGAAGTAGAGATAAGTAGCCGATGGCATATTACAATACCATTTGTAATTATTCACTGATGTTGACACAAAACAAGCCTGTTGAAGTTGGGTGAAAGCTGCATATACTGTCGTACTGTTATTACAGTTTGAGTGCCACTCCACATGTTAACACATTGTCAGCGGGCTGTGTAGTTTAACCCTTTAAAGACGAAGTGTATCTGTTTTATATAAGGACTCAGTGCGTACCGCGCTGTAAACACTCTCCACTTCGGTTATAAAAACCAATCTCTTAATGTTTTATAAGGCAAAAGTTGCTGTTTGTTCTGAGATCCGTACAAAACACACAAAAGCAATGTGGGCACCACGTAGAATTTTTTAATGTTACACCTGGTTGCATGTAAAGTTACCACTAGGCTTTAAAGGTTAACGTACTTCAGCAGCTGTTGGTGATTGACGGCCCACATTAGGTTATGTTTGTACGTATGCCCATTTTCATAAATTATGTGTGTCATCTCATGGTGTATGTTATAACTATATTGCAGTTGAGCCTTGAGCAGAAACTGTGTAGAAGTGTCAATGTTAAGAATGAATGAAGCTGTACCTCTGTTCTCCGTGTATACCTTCATGGCATGCAAAAGGATGTTATCTTTTTTTTATTATCCTGCTATATATCTGTATTAAAAAGGGAATTATGAAACCTCTTGATCATCTAATTTATGAGAGTTTTATGCTGTCAGATTTGCTAGAGAATCAGGGTGGTGGCAGTTGGGCAGCCACTGCTGTTAATTGTTAGTTCACTCAACAGCCATTTGACCAAATGGTGGCAGTTGTCACCAGTGATGAAACTAGCTCTCTTTTCTGTAATCTGTTGGCCTCGTGGGGAGGTTTTGTACACCAAATGATGTGAATAGCTTCAGTAGAATAAACACTGTAGTCTGAGCTTCAGATGGTGCCATTTTTTGAACTAAGTGAATAAATACCATAGATGTTGGGCACAAAAAACACATCATATAGGAAAACTGTTAAGTGGATTTCACTCTATTTGCTCTAAATATGTCAGTATCCTTTCTTTTTGTATAGAGTGCGTCACATTACAACACATGTGAGTATATTGTGAAATACGTTGCTGACAGATGTAAAAACATAATTCTGTTACTGTCTAAGGGTCTGTTTGCATACAAGAGAGATTTTGGAGGGGGCGTTTTCTGCCTTTGCAGTAGCACAACAAACAGTTCACTGAAGAAATGTTTAATGGCAGGATTCTAACTAAAGTAAGGAGGGACTGTGTAAGTTAACCTTCATCTGTTGTCTAGATGCTGCATTAGGTTTTACACCCACAGTTTTGTATACATTCTGTCTCTGCAGTGAATGTTGCTTGTTTGATAGTAGGGGAAGAAAAATTGCGTTGTGAGCTTGGCAGTCTATTGGGACTACAGACAAATAGCAGCATGATATTGGTAATCTGTTGTGACTACTGACAAGTTGCAACATGGTGTGTGTAATTTGTTGTGACTACTGACAAATTGTAACTTAACCCTTTAAAGACGAAGTGTATCTGTTTTATATAAGGACTCAATGCGTACCGCGCTGTAAACACCCTCCACTTCGGTTATAGAAACAAATCTCTTAATGTTTTATAAGGCAAAAGTTGCTGTTTGTTCTGAGATCAGTACAAAACACATAAACGCAATGTGGGCACCACGTAGAATTTTTTAATGTTAAACCTGGTCGTATGTAAAGTTACCGCTAGGCTTTAAAAGGTTAATATGTTGTGACTACTGACAAATTGCAGCATGGTATATTGTAACTGCTGACAAATTGCTTGATATTGGTAATCTTTGTGGCTACTGACAAGTTGCAATATGGTGTGTGTAATTTGTTGTGACTGCTGACAAATTGTAACTTAACCCTTTAAAGACGAAGTGTATCTGTTTTATATAAGGACTCAGTGCGTACCGCGCTGTAAACACCCTCCACTTCGGTTATAAAAACAAATCTCTTAATGTTTTATAAGGCAAAAGTTGCTGTTTGTTCTGAGATCAGTACAAAACACATAAACGCAATGTGGGCACCACGTAGAATTTTTTAATGTTAAACCTGGTGGTGTGTAAAGTTACCGCTAGGCTTTAAAATGTTAATATGTTGTGACTACTGACAAATTGCAGCATGGTATATTGTAACTGCTGTCAAATTGCTTGATATTGGTAATCTTTGTGGCTACTGACAATTTGCAACTTTATATGTTGTGACTGCTGACAAATTTGCAACATATGTTATGACTGCTGACAAATTGCAGCATGGTATTTTGTGACTATTGACAAAGTGCATCATGGTATGTTGTGAGTGCTGACAAAGTGCAACATGGTATGTTGTGACTGCTGACCAATTGCAACATGGTATGTTGGTGACTGCTGACAAATTGCAGCTTGATATTGATAATCTCTTGTGACAACCAACAAATTGCAAAATGATATTGGTAATGTGATCTGAATACTGACAGATTCTAGGTACAAATGAACATTCTATGTGTCTGGAACACTGGTCCTCTCATTTTACAGCTTCACCAACATTGGTGATGTGGGGAGCAGTCCATATTTTGAGGATGGAAAACTGAAGTTGAAGTATGGGAACGGAGCCATGTGCACCGACCCCAAAGGTCCAGACCACATGTCAACCAGTATTACTTTTGAATGTGACAGTACGGTATGCACTATATTGCCTTCACTCTTCTGCCTTCATTTCTGACGGTGTGAAGTGTGAATTAGTATTCTTAATGAATTCTTTGTAGAGGTTATGTCAGTTTACATTTAACTTCATTTTATTTTCATTCTAAGTAGCTTCAGGGAACTGGGTTGTTAAGCATGTGACAGTCATTTTGCTTGTCAAGCAATTCACCATGATGAAGTTTACAAGAGACCGCCACTGGGCCATGTCCCAGCGCTGGATGAATACATTTGACACTTTGGTCTTAATGGTGTGGGTGTGTCAGGTGAGACCTGAGGCATGTTAAGAAGGCCATCCATTGGCAACAGCATTCATTGCCTGTAAGTTTGTGTTTATTGTGAAGTTGTATGCATTGGAGTTGCTGGGTATGTGAAATATTTTTATGCACATGTGCTTGGCTACCAAAAAAAAAATGAAAAATCAAATAATGCAGGAAAATTTATCAGGCACGTGAAGGTAGATATATGCCCATGTGAAGAGAGCTACAGTGAGTGGAAACATAAAAGCATATATGATAACTGCATTTTTTGGAAGAAAATGGTGGGAGCCATGTAGACTTCCGAAGAGATTGCATTACCATACTCTGCATTGTATTACTATCATCATCATCATCATCATCATCATCATCATCATCCCCTTTACGCAGGTTATTCACACTTATATACCTGAAATAAACCATGTTTCTAGGGTACACAGTGCCGCAGCTATTCAGCACATACTGTTAATGGTGCATATAGTGCTGTTTGCAATATTAAACCCTTTTGTGCTTCTACATTAGCACTTTCCACAGTGTGTGTGCTGTGCCCAATATAGCTGTTCTCTGCAGTTCCTTCATATCGTGCTTTCCCGGTACACTGCTCAAGTATTTTCTGAAGGATTTTGAAATGGTTCCAGTTGCCCTGCTTCGTCGTCTTCTTCTCTTCCTCCTCCTCCTCCTCCTCCTCCTCCTCCTCCTCTTATTATTAAATTCCATGTAGTGTGTTTTATGTATTTTACAGTACTGTACATATATGTATGTGGTGTATGGCTGTGATCATTCTGTTTTCCCCATAAAAGTACTTTAAACAACTTACATGCCCATAGTAATACATTTAAAATTGATTTTACTTGTTTATGGGAGAAGAATAGGAGGGTCTAAGAGGGATGTTCTGATTATAAACAATTTTGGATATTTGTGCTATGTCAGGAACCTAACCACTGTGTAAAACATGACATTGCTATATTTGTTTGTCATGCACTGATAACAGGGAAGTGGCATTCCTTTGTTGTTTAACTAGCTTAAGGCACTTGTGTCTTACTGATGTATCATTTGTTAGGCATGTTCACAAAACTGCGAGGAGCGGCTGTTAGCTTTGTCATGTCCGTCAGTCCGTCTGTATGTAATAACTTGGCTCCCAGTGGAAGTATTGTTATGAAATTTGATATTTGAGGATTTTTTGAAAGTCTGTTGAGAAAATTCAAGTTTTATTAAAGTCTGAGAAGAGTAACAGGTACTTTACATGAAGACCTGTGTAAATTTATGATAATGTCTTGCAGAATTCTTCTTAGAATGAGAAATGTTTCAGGTAGCAGTTGTAGAGAAAATCAAACACATACTACTTTCAATAACTTTTTACAGAAAATTATGCTGTTCATGAGATGATGTGGAAAAATGTGGTAGCCAGGCAGGCCACACATGATATCATAATGCTGTGTAGAAAACATGCAATTTGCATGCTGGATGACTAATGCAAGAATACAGACACACACTTGTAATATTTACTGCCAGTTTTCCACAGCATCAGTGGTTACGTGAAAGCACGTCAGTGTTATGTTACATGTACATTACCTGTCTTGTTTTTGTTCATGTCTGTCTGTCTGTCTGTCTGTCTGTCTGTCTGTCTACTTCAAAGAAAATGGGGGGGAAGCAGCAGCAGAAGTTCCACAGTGAAAGTCTAAACGGCTGCGAAATGTGTAGCAGCTGGGGATTTAAATGTTGTCATAAGCAGTAAATACAAAGTTGACTGAGCTTATGTCTTTCAAGTTCTCAGTTCCCTTTAGGGTTTTAACCAAAATTCTGTTTCCACGTCCCATCTCACTTAGATGTTGTGTACCTAGCCCATTTCGTCCTCTTTCATTTGATCATTCTAACAATATTCGGTGAAGCATAAAAATTGTGAAGCTCCTCAGTGTGTAATTTGCTCTAGCCCTCCAGTATTTCACTTCTCATATGTCCAGATATTCTCCTCAGCATCCTTTTCTCAAACATCTTTTGTCTGTGTTGTGTTACAGTGAGAGACCAAGTTTTACAGTTACAACAAACACTTGCAGTAAATATATACAGATGTTGTCCAGTGTTATTTTTCAGTAAGTCTAGAGCAGTGGTTCACACCCCTTTCCTATCTCACACCCGTTTGGTTTTCATAATGTGTTTTTGAACCCATATAAAAATCATTAAAGTAGTTCAGTTCTTCGAACCTGGTATGTAGCATAACTATAAAATGAAAGAGGTAGGATCAAATGTTTATTTTAACTTCACGTGAAAACGAAAAATTAGGCATGTCTGGTGGTACCACAGGTTAAGGACGGCTGGTCTAGAGGGAGCTCTTGTTTTATATCTCACTGTTAGAAAATCTGGTCATTAGCTGTTGTGTTACTTCACAGGATTATGGTCCAGAACTTCTGCCTGGAGATGTGTGTGTGTACAAGTTTGTGTGGAGAACGCCGGCGGCTTGCCCGTTGAATGTGAAGGCTGAGCGGCCACATGAGGATGATAGCTGCACTGTGGGGATTCCTGGCACAATTAACAGGTACGGAGATGTTCAGAGTGGAGCCTTGCCTCCTGGAATACAGTAGTGACAGTATGATCATCTGTTCAGGGTTAATAGGTTTCAGAGATGTTCACAGTGGAGCCTTGCCTCCTGGAATACATTAGTGACACTGATCATCTGTGCAGGGTTAACTTGCGGGCCCTGAGGAACAGCACGAATATTGTGGCTGACTTGGAAGGCAACCACTATGCCTTCGCTGTTTGTGGCAACCTCTCAAGAAGTCACTGTGGCAGCAGCGGTGTTGGTGAGTCTGTTTTATTTCATACTAGCGCACACAACTGTTCTCGAAAGAGGCCATTGTTACTTTATGATAGGCAACAGAATCACAAAAGTTAAAGTACACTGTTAAGCGACATACCTTTAGCGCACGACTTTTAGTCCAGTGTTCATTGTTGGTTAATGTCCAGAGTCAGGTTACAGTTGATGTGAACCAGCAAGGAACACCTGTCTAATAGGCAAAAGACTGAATGAAATTGATATTTAAACAGTAAATCCCTGTTAAGACGTTTTCGAAAATTCCGGGAAATTTGACATCTTGGGTGAGAAATTTCTTAAAAGGGTAAGACCTGACTGATTGACTGCAGTCTCTGTATTGCGGAACAAGTAGACACCCCCGTGTCGGCCGTAAGGTTGCTTCGTTCTGCTGTGTGAAACGTGGCAGAAATGACCTTGGAGATTAACCTGTATGGACTGACCATGCCATTTGAACGCTGCGTTTTGGAAACTGTATGAATGGAAACTTGGGGAAGTTCTTTAAGATTTTGAAACAGAAAATGTATTAAATGGATAAAAAAAATTGTTTCATCGTCAAATTTTGTTACTTCTTAGGCAGGAAATTTTCTTATGCGGGGATGTATTAAAAGGGCAGTGTGTAATGTTAATGAAATGGGAAAATTTTGGTGCTTTTTTATCCTGACTTCGTAGGAGGGAAAGTTTCTTAACTGGGCTTGTAAACGAGTTTTACTGTATTTACAAAGGAGAATGTCCATTCCACCTTCTTGCAGGAAATAAGATGGACTGCCAAGCACCGTAGTGACGAGAGCCCTCAGTGCTGGCAGCTTATTAACCTTTATGTGACGGCTTTTAAATCGAACTGGCCGGGTCTCGGGTATGACATTCTTCCAGCAGGCCCTTTAAATTTTTGCGCATGGGTTACAAGAAACTTTTATATCATTTGAACAAAAAAAAACAGTGAAATAAGTGGCATTTTGTAGGAAATGAATTTGTAATTAAAAAACACCTATTCAGTGCTTTAACTATTACATCTAGTCTTAATTCAAATGAGTAATTTTTTCCAGACCTAATGCTACGTTGAATCTTAACCTAAGAGTTCACCCAGTGGTGTTCCTTAGTTTTTGGCATCTATAGTTAGACACATTTTCCTTGCATTTCACTAGCACAACTCTGCTGTTTTCACTGACACTTTACACTAGCTCAAAGGATTTTACCCTTGTAAGCCTTCTCACTATGTCACTGTTGTCCAGGAGCTGTAAAGCCTCGACGTTGGTGTGTTGGTGGAGCCTATCCTCACGTTTCCGTGTCAACCTTTTTATTTCTTTGTCCACAGTGTCTATTTCCATATCCCTGTGGAGATCACTATTCCTCACGTACCAAGGTACATTGATGATGTTCCCCAATACTTTGTTTTGAAAGCGCTGTATAATTTTAATATTACTCTGCTTGGTACGTCCCCATAGCTGTATACTGTACGTCCGGATGGGTTTTAGGATCTGCTTATAGAGCATAAGTTTGTTGGGCAGAGACAGGGTCGACCGTCTTCCCAGCGGCCAAAACATTTTTCTGTATTTGAGACCAAGCCTTCTCTTTTCTTTTTCACATGGACTTTCCATCAAAGCTTAGTGTCTAGCATCATGTCAAGGTATTTTGCTGTGTTCGAGTGCAGTATTTGGTTGTCATTGATGGTTACCGGTATGTATTGTATTTTTTTATTAGTGAAGTTCACGTGAACTGGTTTTGCTTCATTTAGTTAGATACACCATCTTTTTGTCCAATCATTTATTTGATAGCGTCTTTTAGTTTTTCTGTTGCTTCCTCTTTACTGTTCCCTACAGCTCAGATAACTGTGTCGTCTGCAAATGTGGCTGTTGTATTATTTTCTGGCGTTGGAAGGTCACTTGTGTACAATAGGTAGTGGACCAGTTCTAGCACATTTCCTTGTGGCACTCCTGCTTTTATTTCCTTGAGGTCTCAAGTGGTCTCTTCTTCCACTTCCTGTGGTGTCATAGGTGTTATTTTGTCTCTTCTTGGTTTGCTGCTTCACAAGTTGTTTCACTTTCTTGTTGCTCATGTGATTGGAATGTTTTTTCCAAGTGGCTGGTGAATGTTTCTGCTTTTTGCTTATCATTTCTAGTCCCTTTCCCATCTTTTTTCCTTATTGGAGGAATTTGCATTATTGGTCTCTTTAGCCTTTTAGTAGCTTTCTGTAGTGAATAATCTGTGCTGCTATCATCAGTTAATTCCCTTAAATATGCATTAGTTGACTCATTTTTAATTTCTTGAATTTCTCTCTTCAGGCTTCGAATGATATTATTGAGCCCAGTTTTATCTGTTGGAGCTCTTGTTTGCTGCCATCATTTCCTTAACCTCCTTTTTTCAGCTACTAAGTCCATAATTTCTTTTGGATAGTTATTTCCTGCTTTCCTTCTTTGAGTTCAGGAGTGTTTTCCCAAGCTGCTTGTTGAATATGTTTTATAAATGTATTTACTTCATCATCTAATTGTTCCTCATTTTGTACAGGTACACTCATATTTATTCTCTCTTCCAAGCATTGCTTAAAACTTTCCCAATCAATTTGTTTATTGACAAGTGCTGGATTATTTTCTTTCCTGACTGTATTTTCACTTAGCGTCAGCAATATTAGTGAGTGATCCGAGTCCATGTCAGATCCTTCTATTTGTAGGAAGTTAACGGCGACATTTTTATAGTAACAATAATCACCAACCAATGCACTAGTATATCATTTTATTTAACACTCACTGATTGTTAAATAAAATGATGTACTAATGCATTGGTTGGTGATTATTGTTACTATATAAAAACATGCATGGTGAATACAACATAAAATGCTACATTTTTAGTTATGAAAAGGTCAATAAGTCAGTTGGCCAGTAAGTAGGCTTACCTGTTGACACGAATTTGCATCCATATTCACTAGCTGCTTCCAGGAGTTGTCTTCCTTTGGCTGTTGTCAGTCTTGATCCCCAATGGGTATTCTTCGCGTTGAAGTCTCCTCCCACAATGAATCTTTTTCCTTGTTGTTTTAAGAACTCGATATATTTAATTTTCTTGAGCAAGTGTATTGGTGGACAGTACACTGTAGTCGAGGTGACTAAGTGATTTTTTGGTCTTTGTGATAACAGCAGTAACTTGGATTCTTCAGTTGCATATTTCTCTTCCTCATAGTGGGAGATGTGTTCCTTAATCACACTGGAGCTACCTCCTGTAGCAGTGTTCTCTGGGTGTATAGTGTGATAAACTTTATCTCCCCTAAATCTGATAAGGGACTGTTAGTGAAGTGTGTTTCAGGAACGAGACACACATCTATGCTTTCGATGTCAAGAATTAGTTGCAGTTCTTGCTGCTGATGCATTAGTCCATTGGCATTCCATGCCATGATCCTAAGGTTGTTTGGCATTTCCTTGTTTGGGGATAGCTCCTTTATTGTTGTATTCAGTTCTTGTTAAGCGTTCATCAGAAGTCTTGATAAGTTGCTCCTGACTCTGATTTGGCCAAGATAAGCTGTAAGGTTTGGCCAGTTGTTTCATTGTGCTGATGTTTATCCTGATCTCTAGTAAGCGTTCCTCTAGCTGTCACTTGGGTATATGTGCTTTTGTTGCCTTGTGTTTGAGAGTTATTTGTCTCTTGTCCCCTCTGTTGGGTCTTGGCTGCTTGTTGTCTTTCTCCTACTGTCAGCTGACATGTCGGAGCATTCTGTTTTTTCATCAATATATTTTTCAGTTTCTGCATTGCCTTGGCTACGATACATCCCCTGTAGCTAGCTGGAGGTTCCTGCCACATTGAATATATTTTGGTTGTTCTGTTTTAGCTTTCTTACATTCTTTGGTGCTGTGTTTGCCAGCACACTTAACACGTCTTGGCTGTTCATTGCAGCATCTCTCAGGGCTGTGGAGTTGGAGTCGGAGTCGGAAGGAGTTTTTAGGTGGAGTTGGAGTTGGTAAAACTGTACCAACTCTGACCTCAGTCAAAAATCTTAACTAGATACTCCAACTCCAGAGCCCTGATAGCTACAGTAACCGTTAGATTTATACTTAAATATAGGTTATAAGTCTAAAAAGTAGCCTCATTCACATGGTAGTAATGAAATGTCTTATAGTTTTACATACTGAGCTTTTATGAAGGAGTTGGAGTTGGAATCAGAGTTTTAAAAATGGAGGAGTTGGAGTCAGAAGTTTTAAAAATGGAGGAGTCGGAGTCGGAGCTTTTGTGTACCGACTCCACAGCCCTGGTATCTCTGAGTATGCCCATATGCTTGACATCTCTTGCACTGGGGAATAAGCCTTGATTTTCTAATTGGGTGTATCTCCATTCTCATCCCTAGGATGTCAGTTATTTCATATATCTTGTTAGTGTTTCCATCATGTCTAAATGTTAACATGAATATATGTAGTAGTTCTTTGCTCCTCCACTTTAGCATATTGGTTGCCTCTAGGGCTTTGTCTCCTCTTTTTCGTAGTTCTTCCACGATTTTGTCTAGTTTACAGCTTGAGTGTAATTTTTAGCACTTACTCTTATTGACCAGCTCTGCTTATTTTCGTAAGAGTGCTACAGTACCCCATTGTCGTTTAGCAGTTTAGTTGACATCCTGTAGTAGTGTTCACTACCTACATTAATTTTCGTGTTGTTGCTGTTCATCAGCTTAACCTTTTAAAGCCAGCGGTAACTTTACGTACCACCATGTTTGGCATTAAAAAATTCTACGTGGTGCCCACATTGCGTTTATGTGTTTTGTATGGATCTCAGAACAAACAGCAACTTTTGCCTTATAAAACGTTAAGAGAGTGGTTTTTATAACCGAAGTGGTGAGTGTTTACAGTGCGGTACGCACTGAGTCCTTATATATAACAGATACGCTTCGTCTTTAAAGGGTTAATCTGAAAAGTCCCTGGCATGTTACAATTTAACATATCATAGAGTTTATCATAGTTTTTAGGTCCTTCCACAATAACTCCCCGGCACCACCACCACCGCAAGCGAAAAATGTTTTCTTAATTTTTGTCTGGTTTTCAGTTGAATCTTTTGATTGATGATGTGGAGGGATGAACGGGGTATCCATTTTTATTTTCATGCTGCTCTTGTTTGTAACTCTTATCCATTCCGTCTCTTTGGCAAGCTCTTCTTCATCTGTATAGTAATCCTCTTTAGCTTGAGTTTTCTATCTGGGATTGAGTTTTTCCTCCATTTCCTTTAGTTTATTTTGCAGCAGAACAACTTGCTGTTGTAAATTTATCATGGTCATGTTTGCTTGGATTTTCTCATGTTCACCTTCCATTCGTAGTTATGATAAGTTCTTTTTAATAATCGAATATGTTAACAACTGTTCGTTGTGTTGTCTGCTTGTAACTTGAATGCATTTCTGAGTACAGTGTAATATTGAAGTGATTGGCAACACTGGTCATATTTTTGCAGGCGTGTGCCAGTTCAAGGCACAGGACCCATCTCACTTCAAGAATGCAGGTGTGGGAAACAGCCACTTGCACTACAGCCAGGGCAGTATATCACTGGAGTACACTGATGGAGAGCCATGTATTAATGGGACCAAGCGCAGCACCAAGATTGTCTTTGTGTGTGAACCACATGGCCCTCAGCGGGTCGCGTTCATAGATGAGACAGACAGCTGCAAGTACCTGATCAACTATTACACTGGTCTGGCGTGCATCGAGCAGGTATGATACAAACTGACATACAAGAGACCCTCCATGGTCATGGGTTTGCACCCTACCTGCACTGTGCCCTACCCTAAATCATAAGTGGAAGCTATGAGAGGGGCAGTTACACAAATACACAAATCTGTAACAAAACGTAATTTAATACTTTAGCATGGTAGCAGCATGTACAAAATATATACTGAAACAGTGAATGTCACCATACTGACAAGTTGAAAACTAGAATCATCCATGCCCATACAAAATGTATCAGAACAAAATAAAATACCTTCATGGTATCATGGGGCTAAACCCAACATAATTGCAAATCCATGGTACCATGGTGCCAGGCAAGGGACACTACCTACAGTAGGTTCTGCCAAAAGCGAATTTCAAATAACCACAGCTGAAAGAGAATCTCGATCTCTTGCAAACGCAGGCTGAAAGCAGAGTTAGCTGCTTCGGTGGGAATGCCCATAAAGTAGACAACAGCAGTTGGGAGAAGGAGGGGAAAGGGACTATGAGGTAATGTGTGCACTGCTCAGAGGTACATGTTGGGTCGCTGAGCCAGCACAGTTTTGTACAGCACAGTTTTGCTTATTTTGTGGAAGAATTACTGTTGCAACCTCTGTGCATAACAGTCCAGATTGCTTGCTGACATGTGCTGATACCCGGCAATTGTCAAATCTCACATTGTTGAGTTAGTTGAGGAAGATCTTGAACAGCTGACAGTCCTCAGTGACCAGCTGATGAAGATTCTCCCACCAGCGAGGAGAGGCATCAGCTGACTGCCAGAGCTATGAAGAAAGGCTTCCAGGTAGCAAGTGAATTACCTGATCATTTCTGTGAGATTGACTGTTTTATGGACAGGTGCCTGAAATTGAGCACGGACTGCAGCCCGTCATGGCAGCGTACAAGGAGGTGTGTAAGGACACGCAGAAGAAGGCAAAGCAATTGAAGATGATTTCTTTCTTCTTTAAGTCTTCAGTCTCACGTTCTGCCATGCAATCTGCTTTGTTTGATTACCATGACAACTAGCAGCCAGGAATGCCAACATTCCAGTAAATGCCAACACGAATGTTTTATAATTTCTCATTGATTAATTATACATATTATCATGTTTCATGCACCTTTTGGTTCCCCTGCTCCCATTTACCCATGAGGTCTTAATTTTGCGCATCATACTTCTACCATCTGTGGGACTTCTCAAGAACGTAACTCCCTGAGCACCAAGACTTTGCTGTACTGCACTTGCACCCCTGTAAATGTGTTCTCCCTTTCTGTCCCAATTGTCTCTTTTCCCACCTGTCTTCAGGTTGCTATGTTGTCAGTATTTTAAACTTGTATTCAGGTTCAGATCTGAGCTGAGGGTGTATGGTTTTCTTCAGTCTCACCAGGTAGATGTCTGATGTGTTGGCAGGTTGAATGCTCCACCCCGGTCTCGATTGACTCTCCACCAATCAGTCTGACGCCTCTCATCAGGTTGCATGGGAACTACGAAGTGCCAGTTGGTGATGACACTGTTGTATACATCAATGTGTGTCGTCCCCTGCTGCCAGTGGAAGGTCTGACCTGTCCTGGAGGCTCATCTGCTTGTAGTGCACATCTGCACCATAAGAGCCCAACCGGCGACAAGGTACAGTGTTTGTATCTAGATAGCGTCCAGCTGCATAAGTCTATGAGGGGGAATCTCGGTTGAATTTTGACAGTATGTCAAAATGAGCAGAAAGAAGTTCATGTGTTTCCTGGAACCTCACTGTAGGTGGACTCAGATTAACCCTTTAAAGACGAAGTGTTTCTGTTTTATATAAGGACTCAGTGCGTACCGCGCTGTAAACACTCTCCACTTCAGTTATAAAAACCAGTCTCTTAATGTTTTATAAGGCGAAAGTTGCTGTTTATTCTGAGATCCGTACAAAACACATAAACGCAATGGGGCACCACGTAGAATTTTTTAATGTTAAACCTGGTGGTACGTGAAGTTACCGCTAGGCTTTAAAAGGTTAATTGTGGGAATTTGGAAGTAGAATTGGATGCATTTTGGGAACCTGTAGGTAGATGCATATGTGGAAATTCGTAGAATGTGAAATTTTTCTTTTGCAAATTAGAGAGTAAATTTAAAATAAGTTTTTGGAGCTTCAAGTGGAATTGCCTTCATTTTGGAAGACCATTTAATTGAATGTTTCTGAGGAAACAAGAGAATTGAAGGGAGCTTGGTAGGTAAATCAGATTTGATTAATTTTGAGAAACTGGTTAGAATTGAATGGGTTTTGGAAAACTGCACACACTTGAATTCATTTTGGGAAGCTATAAGTACAATTGAGGGGTTCTCCTCCTCCTCTTCCTCCTCCTCCTCTTCGTCGTCCTCTCCTGGATCCTCCTCCCACGCAGATGTTTCAACTTTATTGGTTCTTCTGCTTCAGAGCCTGGGCTTTCCTGTGGGGCCAGTGAAGGGAGACAAGGGGAAGGTTTCCATCATGTACATACTGGGGTCCGAGTGTGACTCAGGACCGAACTACAGCTCCAAGATTGAATTTGAATGTGATCCAAAGAGTGGACAGGTGAGGTGGTTCTTAGATACTACGCAGCACTTCGGCTGTTTTTGGTGGGAACTGTGGAATGTGAAAGTTGGGCAGTGCAATTAAATTGATTGTGTGCTGTATTTTAGGGACACCCTGAGTTCAGAGCACTGACTGATGACTGCCAGTACCAGTTCACTTGGAAGACAAGTGTGACATGTGAGCCATTCATAAAAAACATGTCTGTCAGTGATGGACAGTGCGTACTGAAAAATGAGCAGGTGAATGGAAGCATGGACCTGAAGACACTGGGGCAGCATGGTATGGTGCAGGTAAGGTGAAGATGTGGGTAGCGTGACATGATGCAGGGACAGACAGTGAGTGAAGACAGTGGGGTGGCATGACATAATGCAGGTACGATGTGTGAGGACTGAAGTTGGAAAACATGATGTAGGTACGGTGTGTGTGAGCATTAGGATGGCATGACATGATGCAGGTAGAGTCTGTGAAGACACTGGGGTGGCAAAGCATGATGCAGGTACAGTGTGTGTGAGCATGAGGGTGGCATAACATGATGCAGGTACAGTGTGTGTGAGCACTAGGGCGGCATGACGTGAAGGTGTGGTGTGTGAAGACACTGGGGTGGCATGACATGATGCAGGTACAGTGTGTGTGGGCACTAGGGTGGCATGACGTGAAGGTGTGGTGTGTGAAGACACTGGGGTGGCATGACATGATGCAGGTACAGTGTGTGTGGGCACTAGGGTGGCATGACGTGAAGGTGTGGTGTGTGAAGACACTGGGGTGGCATGACATGATGCAGGTACAGTGTGTGTGGGCACTAGGGTGGCATGACGTGAAGGTGTGGTGTGTGAAGACACTGGGGTGGCATGACATGATGCAGGTACAGTGTGTGTGGGCACTAGGGTGGCATGACGTGAAGGTGTGGTGTGTGAAGACACTGGGGTGGCATGACATGATGCAGGTACAGTGTGTGTGGGCACTAGGGTGGCATGACGTGAAGGTGTGGTGTGTGAAGACACTGGGGTGGCATGACATGATGCAGGTACAGTGTGTGTGGGCACTAGGGTGGCATGACGTGAAGGTGTGGTGTGTGAAGACACTGGGGTGGCATGACATGATGCAGGTACAGTGTGTGTGGGCACTAGGGTGGCATGACGTGAAGGTGTGGTGTGTGAAGACACTGGGGTGGCATGACATGATGCAGGTACAGTGTGTGTGGGCACTAGGGTGGCATGACGTGAAGGTGTGGTGTGTGAAGACACTGGGGTGGCATGACATGATGCAGGTACAGTGTGTGTGGGCACTAGGGTGGCATGACGTGAAGGTGTGGTGTGTGAAGACACTGGGGTGGCATGACATGATGCAGGTACAGTGTGTGTGGGCACTAGGGTGGCATGACGTGAAGGTGTGGTGTGTGAAGACACTGGGGTGGCATGACATGATGCAGGTACAGTGTGTGTGGGCACTAGGGTGGCATGACGTGAAGGTGTGGTGTGTGAAGACACTGGGGTGGCATGACATGATGCAGGTACAGTGTGTGTGGGCACTAGGGTGGCATGACGTGAAGGTGTGGTGTGTGAAGACACTGGGGTGGCATGACATGATGCAGGTACAGTGTGTGTGGGCACTAGGGTGGCATGACGTGAAGGTGTGGTGTGTGAAGACACTGGGGTGGCATGACATGATGCAGGTACAGTGTGTGTGGGCACTAGGGTGGCATGACGTGAAGGTGTGGTGTGTGAAGACACTGGGGTGGCATGACATGATGCAGGTACAGTGTGTGTGGGCACTAGGGTGGCATGACGTGAAGGTGTGGTGTGTGAAGACACTGGGGTGGCATGACATGATGCAGGTACAGTGTGTGTGGGCACTAGGGTGGCATGACGTGAAGGTGTGGTGTGTGAAGACACTGGGGTGGCATGACATGATGCAGGTACAGTGTGTGTGGGCACTAGGGTGGCATGACGTGAAGGTGTGGTGTGTGAAGACACTGGGGTGGCATGACATGATGCAGGTACAGTGTGTGTGGGCACTAGGGTGGCATGACGTGAAGGTGTGGTGTGTGAAGACACTGGGGTGGCATGACATGATGCAGGTACAGTGTGTGTGGGCACTAGGGTGGCATGACGTGAAGGTGTGGTGTGTGAAGACACTGGGGTGGCATGACATGATGCAGGTACAGTGTGTGTGGGCACTAGGGTGGCATGACGTGAAGGTGTGGTGTGTGAAGACACTGGGGTGGCATGACATGATGCAGGTACAGTGTGTGTGGGCACTAGGGTGGCATGACGTGAAGGTGTGGTGTGTGAAGACACTGGGGTGGCATGACATGATGCAGGTACAGTGTGTGTGGGCACTAGGGTGGCATGACGTGAAGGTGTGGTGTGTGAAGACACTGGGGTGGCATGACATGATGCAGGTACAGTGTGTGTGGGCACTAGGGTGGCATGACGTGAAGGTGTGGTGTGTGAAGACACTGGGGTGGCATGACATGATGCAGGTACAGTGTGTGTGGGCACTAGGGTGGCATGACGTGAAGGTGTGGTGTGTGAAGACACTGGGGTGGCATGACATGATGCAGGTACAGTGTGTGTGGGCACTAGGGTGGCATGACGTGAAGGTGTGGTGTGTGAAGACACTGGGGTGGCATGACATGATGCAGGTACAGTGTGTGTGGGCACTAGGGTGGCATGACGTGAAGGTGTGGTGTGTGAAGACACTGGGGTGGCATGACATGATGCAGGTACAGTGTGTGTGGGCACTAGGGTGGCATGACGTGAAGGTGTGGTGTGTGAAGACACTGGGGTGGCATGACATGATGCAGGTACAGTGTGTGTGGGCACTAGGGTGGCATGACGTGAAGGTGTGGTGTGTGAAGACACTGGGGTGTCATGACATGATGCAGGTACAGTACGTGAAGACACTGGGGTGGCATAACATGATGCAGTTACAGTGTGTGTGAGCACTAGGGTGGCATGACGTGAAGGTGTGGTGTGTGAAGACACTGGGGTGTCATGACATGATGCAGGTACAGTACGTGAAGACACTGGGGTGGCATAACATGATGCAGTTACAGTGTGTGTGAGCACTAGGGTGGCATGACGTGAAGGTGTGGTGTGTGAAGACACTGGGGTGTCATGACATGATGCAGGTACAGTACGTGAAGACACTGGGGTGGCATAACATGATGCAGTTACAGTGTGTGTGAGCACTAGGGTGGCATGACGTGAAGGTGTGGTGTGTGAAGACACTGGGGTGGCAAAGCATGATGCAGGTACAGTGTGTGTGGGCACTACGGTGGCATGACATGATGCAGGCACTGTGTGTGAGTAATCTCAGTTTACCTAATTCTAAAAGTACCATATTGAGGTCACCACATGACATGCCTCTGCAGGCACAGAGGGAAAATGGAAGTATGTCCCCAGCCCATTTGCAGTCTGGCAGTAGAAGGAGGTGGATGGTTGCCATATTAAAGGCATGCCAGTATTGAATTAGGTGTCAAAGGAATCAGATTGTCATGTGTTCTGAATGTGGTAATGAATGTGAAGATAACTTTGTGCTGGAATGTTGTGCTGTGCAGTGTGGTAGAAATTTACTGACTTTCTAAAGGAACGTTGGTAACTTCATTCCAGACTGCATGGCACCACCCAGAAGATGGGGAATTCTCAGATTCACTGCCATGAGATCATGGACTTATGTTGGTAGTGAAACATCAGTTTCCAAAAAGGCAGGGAACTTGAGTAACCAAGCTGCTGTTAACTTCTCATGAATGATGGCCACATTGAATTAATTAGCAGTTAGAAGTTATAGCTTCAGAATTAGCCAAGTGTAGTGTTTGTAATATTTGGAGGGCTGAAGCAAGTGGAGAAAGAACTCTGTTTTATGGCTTACATATTTCCAGAATTTTGGCAGTAAAAGATGTAGGAAGCAAACACAGGAAGACGTAGGATTTGTTTGTACAGGGATAATATTAAAATGGGTTTTATGAAATATGACATGAAATGGCCATTTTCTGTCTCAAAATCGGGCTTAAAAGTGTTGATCTATAGGTATCAGTTAGTAGAGAGTTGGATTGCATGAGCATTGTAATGAATATATACAGGGTGCTACTTTTGTTGCTGTTCTGAGCATAGCAGCTGCCACAAGATGTCGTGGTGGTTGTATGCTGTCTGTGTACAAAACACAACAGTTTTACAGCTGCTGTGTTTTGTGCGGTGATAAAATAAAGACCCTGCATGTTTGTTGCCTAATCTTGTGCTGTGGTGTTGTCATATGTGCAGGTAGAGGAGTTCTCCGTGAACCTGTGTAGTATGGAGGCAGTCTTGCACACCAGCTCACGCAAGTCATATGGTACGCTAACCAGTGTTGTGTTTGACTATCAGCGACAGCAAGTGCGCCTGCTGTTTACCGCAGGAGCCAGCTGCTCTTCCACAGGTATGCTATTGACTTTCATTGACGTGCTTCACAGAACACATTCTGTTATTATATATAGGGTAATTATTTTATCTGACAAATGTCGGTTTCCACCTCCTGTCAGCCTCTTTATCGTATTAATGTAGCTCACTCAGCCACCTGGCCACACACAGTGCAATAAGGGGAAGTAGTGAAGATTGTTA
This sequence comes from Coptotermes formosanus, assembly GCA_013340265.1. Classification (NCBI taxonomy): domain Eukaryota; kingdom Metazoa; phylum Arthropoda; class Insecta; order Blattodea; family Rhinotermitidae; genus Coptotermes; species Coptotermes formosanus. Next base: position 71,766 of record BLKM01000011.1, read on the forward strand.
GTTAAAATAAAGTACCTGTGTTTTATGTCAGAGTCTTACATAAAATTTAATAATCATGAGATCTTCACTGTTCTGGGATTTTGTGCAGCATAGATGGGTGGTTTAGTAGTTTGTTACCAACCTTTTGGGACAACCTGTTGCTCCCATCTTCAAGCACCAAGTAGAAGAAAGCAGAAACGTTGGTAATGAGCTACCAATCTACGCTGTGTAACATCCCAGAAGCGCAAAAATTGTATTTACTCTGTGGTCACACCCTTCAATAATCATATTTACCCAAATGTAAGACAGTTTTTTTCTCTAAGTCATCATCAGGTACATGGGGGGGATGGTTATCTACAATAATGCACGAAGTATAGTCTGGTATGTATCCACCTGAGGTGTTACATGCTGGAAGACACACACGTTATCCTTTGTTTTCTGTTTTCTGCCGCACGTCACGATGAAGCTGCTGCGCAGTTAAAAATAGTGTGTCACAATTCTTACTTCGCAGTGAAATTTAGGATGCACCAATAGAATGTGACAGTTTTCAAGTCACTGGTTCGATGAATGGGGTTGAATATAAGAAACACAAATAATTACAAAGTATCAACAGTGAAATGCCATTTAATTTTCGCCTTTTAGAGCCTAAAAATTACTTCTCTTAATTGGTGTCCCTGGCATACAGTATATTTGTGTAGTCATGATTGGAAATTAACCATAACTGCACAAAGGGACGCAACTGGCCTGCGACATTGCAGTATGTCAGTTACGCTTGAGTTCTGAATATCATCACATTCTTTTGTGGAGGGTTAAGGGATGACAATATGTCACAGTCAAAATTAAAGCCACTGGTAAATATCTGCTGCAAAGTCATGGTTACTTTCTGATCACAGTTGCAGGAATGTGTTGAATGTCAGGAAGACCACTTAGGAGATGTAATTTTTAAAAAATAAAATGCATATATTAAATGGCATGTTACTGCAGATACTCTGTAATTTTTTGTGTTTCTTGTATTCAGCCCAATTCATCAAAACAGCTATCTGAAAATCGTCACATTCTATTGTTGCACCCTACTACGCCCCGAGATCGGAGGGTTTGCCAGCAGTGTTGCTGAGGATTCAGGTCTTCTGGGATGTTATGCTGTGCCATGGTGTTAGCGATGCTGAATGTTTCAAGCGAATCGTAGTGCCTTCATGTTGAGAGTCAAGTTGTCCGAGAAGGCTCTTGTGCTTTGTCTTGTGGCAACTGAAGGAACTAGGAGCTTTTGAAACTTCGGGGCCTGGTCCCCTCACAAGACAGTTTACATACAAGAACACATGAATCCTCACACATACTGTCCTGTGTATACGTTTGTTACAAAGCGTGCATGCACTAATGTTGTGGAACCAAAATGCATTGTTGCATTGACACTGTTTGTGATCCACAGAAACAGAAATGTACGAGTCACATTTGGTGCTCAACTGTGACAGATACCCACACTCCAATGAACCCGAAGTGCTGACGGTGAGTACACGATTGATTGATTGATTGATTGATTGATTGATTGGTTGGTTTGCTGGGTGGAAGAAAAGTGAAACGTCTGTATCATAAAGTTCATGACATGCCACTATAGCAAGGCTATTTCTGGTTCTCGCCACAGAGGTCAGGGCATAACATGGCACTCATGTATCGCAGTGTGCCCCGTGCTCTGTGCATGGTAGGGCTGATGACAGGACAGAATCATCAAAGCATGGCAAAAGAGGTGTTCCAGAAGAAGTCAAAAGTTCACTTTTCTACTATTCAGTCTTACAGTTGTATAGAGCTTTTTCTTGTATCTGGTATCACTGGCAAGAACAGCTTTGACGCTGACAATGTGGATTGGGATCTCTTTATCTCTGGGGTAACATCGTGGAGAAAATGTATACTCTGAAAACAAGAAGACTCTATGAGTGCAAGACACAGACCATGGGTCGCCAGCTCATGTCCCGTCACATTGTGCTATGCAGCCTGCAGCAACATTTATAAATTATGTATATTCTATAAAAATTACGCAGTAATTTAGGTGGTTAGGTATACCACCTATTTTTATTCTTGCGCATGCAGCCCACCGACGAGCCCACAGTAACAGGTGTGGTCCATTGCTGTAAAAAGACATCCACATTATAGACCTTTAACAAGCCTACACTGTAGCCAAATACACTTTTAATTAGAATATGTTGGTCACTGGTCATAAACATGCAGTAATCTGACTTTTTCTGCAACCACCAAGGCCAAGGTCATAGCTGTGCTCATGAATAAACATCTAGCTAATGCATGTTTATAACTCAAAAGTAAGAATGCTCATGTGTGAGTGACCAGAGGTGAGCAGGTGGTTATGAGAACAAATCTTAGATTCATCATAAATGATCGTAATTGTCAGCATGTTAGGTAGAGAGTAATAGTTACTTTTTGTGGCGAAAGAACTTATACTGAAGTGCATGTTTTGTGCTAAATTTTCAGCTCCGCTGGCATGTGACATTGTGACATTTGGTGAGTTGTGCTTGACATTTCAAAGGATTGTAGTGCCCTCACCATCAAGGGTTAAGCATAACATTTTTAAGGCATGATAATCCTTCGAAACATTGCCAACCACTCACCCATTGACACTCAGTGTTGCATCCCAGAAAATATGAGTGCGAGATGTTCATGTCTTGCTCGTTTTGTGCTGTTTCCGTCCTCATAACTGTTGACATATAAACAGTACATGAAATTTGTAGGCATGTTTGTGATCTGCCTGTATAACAAATGACATGATTGTGGCTGCAGGGGTTTGTTAGTTATTGTCGTTGAACCTGAAGGTAACTGAAAATTTTCACACCATGACCATGTTGTTCCACTAAAAGGTGCATACTTCCCAAAAAAACTGTGCTCCTGCGTCATTTCTGGACCCCACCTTAAATGGCACTCACATTGGTTTGAAGGTTGACAATGTTATTATTGACTGTAGGAAATTAAGACATACCAGATTGGAGTGGCCTACAGTGGCATTGTGTCTTTACAAAATGTGACAATGTTGGACACGCGGTTCAAAACTTGAAAGGGAGCAATCACAGGCACGTGCCCTCATGACAGATGGCAATAATTAGCGTTACCCATCCTTTCAGCATTTATACACTGTGTTTGACTTTATTTTTACTTGTATCATCAGGGTTGTGGGGATGTTACGAATTTTTGCTCAGTGGAGGCCTGAGTGACTTTCTGAGGAAGTAGTGGGGTCATATAGTCTGGGAGCAGGCCAGTTTATAATAAGGTTGCACAGACACACGGGTGGTTGATGTGAATAGATCACTTGCTTATTTTAGTATAATAGCAGATCATCAGTGCATGGGTTCAGTGTCTGTCTGTCCATCCAGTTAAATAGACATGAATCCTTGCTTAGTTACTCATATGGTACACAGTACAATTATATGTGTGTGGTTTCTCACTCTCACAGTACGGTTTGTAGTAAGTATGCGCATACAATTATTAATGACGTTTAAGGGACCAGAAGATTTCATCATGTAACTGAGGGCGTCGTGCAACTGAATATGCCACCTTTATCTAAAGATGAGTAAAAAGTCACAGAGAGTCACACAATTTGTACGTAAAATCAAGGACAAGGCCTAGAAATCTCACTAAATAAATTAAAAAGAATACAAATTCTTGAATACAGTTATTGCACAGTAACATTTAGAAGACATCAGGGCATAAAATACAGTACAATTAAAAAATAACTGTTGTGTTTACACAAACTTGTCCCATAGATAGAAAACTGTCGAGGGTAGTCTGTTTCCTTCCAGTCTCACCAGCCTCATATAGCAGATGCTCTGTCCATGAGAGACACTCGTCATCCACTTCACTCATTTGTCAAGTGCACAGGTAGCCTTTTAAAATTGCCAAGGCAGAAACGGCATCACTGAAGGACAGAGGAGCAGATTTCTCTTCTGCCTCTCCCTGACTGTGCTCAGAAGCACTGTGATGTGAGAGTCCAGTTACTTCGGCCACAATTTATGAATCAGTTCTCAGTGCAGAGAAGGGATGACATATACTGTAACTGAATAAATCTTATTCGAGCAGACTGAAAATTTAGGTCGCACAACTGAATATGTCGTATAAGTGACTGATGTACAACTGAGTACGTTCTACTACAGTCTGTTACGGAGTTTCACCAGGACCATCCTAAAACGTCGTACAACTGGATGTCGTATAACCGAGGTTCCAACGTATTATTAATATGCAGAACTAACATTTACCAGTGGTATATTGCCTTAATACTGGTTCAGTGCCTGTGGAGCATGTGTTGCAATATGTCTTCCATTAACACCACTGAGAGACCAACTAATGCATGCCTCTCTGCTAGAATTTTCTTTCCCCTCCCGAAGCTTCAAGAAACTTCAAATTCCTACCTGTACTTTATTGGATTTAGCCCTTCTAATTCTGAACAGAACTCATGGTCTTGCTTGTATGAATTTCATTGGAGTGAATCTGAAATATGTAATTTTCCCTCCTGTTGTCACTGCTCTGGCACTTCGACGGGAAAACCTCTCACCCCACTGCATGAATACCAAAGCGGAAAACAATGAAATGTTTGCCAAGAAGGCAACTGCTAAATCCTGCATACAAGCAGCCATTAGCCAAGTTGCTGTAGTGGCTGTGGAACCACTGGAGAGATATTTGGGCTGTGGAGTGGCTGTGGAATGATGGGAGAGATTAGGACTGTAGAGTGGCTCTGCAACTACAGGACAGAGTAGGACTGCAGAGTGGCTTTGGAATCAATGGAGAGACTAGGGCTGCAGAGTGGCTGTGGAACTACTGGAGAGATATTAGGTCTGTTGATTGGCTGTGGAACCACTGGAGAGACTAGGGCTGCAGAATGGCTGTGGAACAACTGGAGAGATATTAGGGCTGTTAAGTGGCTGTGGAATGATGGGAGAAAGAGATTAGGGCTGTAGAGTGGCTTTGGAACCACTGGAGAGAGTAGGGCTGCAGAGTGGCTTTGGAACCACTCGAGAGATACTAGGGCTGTAGAGTGGCTCTGCAGGAACTGGAGAGATATTAGGGCTGTAGAATTGCTTTGGAACCACAGGAGAGAGATTAGGGCTGTAGAGTGGCTGTGGAACTGCTGGAGAGATATTAGGGCTGTAGAGTTGCTTTGGAACCACAGGAGAGAGATTAGGGCTGTGCAGTGGTTGTGAAATGGCTGTAGAGAAATTAGAGCTGTACATGCATCATACAAGCAGTGGTGCACTGAACATGAAATGCAGTGAAACTGCTTAATCCTTTGATGCCAGATGTTCTCCTGTATAGTAGGAGGGTGAAAAACCATGAAAGTGGGGAGAAAATTGTGACCTTACTGTGTATGGAGACACTACTGTGTGCAGCTGTAGGCACAGCAAGTCATCAGCATGTGTTAGAAGCATGTACTGTGTGCAGAGACCCTGGCTGTGGGCAGCTGTTGGGACAGAAAGTCATTGGCGTGGGTTAGAAGTGTGTACTGTGTGTGGAGACACTACTGTGTGCAGCTGTAGGCACAGCAAGCCATCAGCATGGGTTAGAAGCGTGTACTGTGTATGGAGACCGTACTGTGTGCAGATGTAGGCACAGCAAGCCATCAGCATGGGTTAGAAGCGTGTACTGTGTATGGAGACCGTACTGTGTGCAGATGTAGGCACAGCAAGGCATCAGCATGGGTTAGAAGCGTGTACTGTGTATGGAGACCGTACTATGTGCAGCTGTAGGCACAGCAAGTCATCATTGTTGGTTAGAAGCATGTACTGGGTATGGAGACCCTCCTGTGTGCAGCTGTAGGCACAGCAAGCCATCAGCATGGGTTAGAAGCATGTACTGTGCGTGGTAGATCTGGCAGTATGTTGAAGAAAAGGCAAATCTGTATCGAACCTCTGCACTACACTAGCTTGTAAGAATCATTTCAAGGTTGTCATTTCAGTAACCTGCCTATATAAAAATGTAGTTGCTACTTTACATTAGACACGGTCTAAAATGTAAAGGTAAAGGTCACCCTAGAACAGGCCACAAAGGCCCAGAATGGGAGTAGAAGTGTACATCTACTTGTTAACCTCAGCACTAGATAGGGGTGGGTGGTCAGCGTGACAACCTGGTCGCTTTAGTGCCAGAAAAGGGACCCTGTACCCATTCTACAGGAGGCTGGCTGGGCCCCAGGGCTCGTCTGGACAGGTGTGGGAAATCTCGCCCCCACCGGGACTCAATCCCTGGACCATCCAGCCTGTAGCAAGAAGCTATACCAACTGAGCTATCCCAGCCCACCATCAAACACTGCCTACAAAAGCTAATCATTTAATGTAGGGGAAGGCAGTTGCTTTTTATTATGAGAACCATACGAAACGCACACACACTAAGTGGGAGGAGTGCAGGGATTATGGTTTCAAAGTAAGTGGCGTGTACAGTTACCAGGGTCCTTTATGAGATTAAATATAGAGCTTTATTTTGTGCAATATTTGTTCTTTCTCTGATGTATTACATACAAAAATATAACTGTAGAATGTGGTATCTATATAGTGACTAGTCTGCAGTAGATGAACACAAGGCAGTGTATATGTTTATGTGTGGTACCCCCGTACCAGACTGTATGGTCCACAACAAAAAAAGACCACAATGTGGGTACAAAAAACATATTTCAAGAAATTTTTTTTGAGACTGAAGTACACCTTTCTATTTTCATCATTAGATTTGATGAAGACAGTTGACAGAAATACTGCGGCAGTGGCCCATATCTTTAGCTTATGTTATGCAGTGAGTCTCTGTGAGCAGATCCTCTGTTGGCGGCTGTCTTCTGTATTTAAGGTGGAAGCCGTTAAAGATTTGTTGTTATGATCTGCATCAGTTTTTTTGTCTCCTGTCCAACAAGTTTTAAGAGCTTCTGTCTGTGCTTCATACTCACAAGACTGGGTTGTTGCATGGTTAATCCTATTATAACTGTCTACTGAGAAACTCATCAAAGTATAATTTTGTTAAAATTGAAAAATGTGACACGATGCATAACATACCAGCACAGTAACAATGGCAACACATGACTGTGCATAAGGCACTTCCGCGTTGTGGTAGATGCGGGCTGTTGTAGTCAGTGTTCCTCTGAGCACACAGAATCGTAAGTTTGTGCACATAACGTACGTTTGCAAAGAATACATAGTTGGTGGATTTGTATTGGCATTCCAGTGTTTATTTTGGCTGTACTTCTTAAGAGCAAGTACCTTAGTTTGTGCGACATGATCATGGATAGTGGAAGGTCATGTACATAGTGTAATGTAATATTTAATCACTTAGAATTTTTTATATGTGGTTTACGGAAAAGTATAAATCAGGTCTGGTTCATGTAAGCCGGGGCTTATGTAACCTGGGGTGCCTGTATACCCAATTTTTGGTCACAAAAGTCCTGTTTCAGATGGTTTTGTGCAAAGTGCCTTCATGCCTTACTAGTTCCCTCTCTCAGTGCTGTTCACTTCGCAAGCAGTTTTGGTAAGAACATTTTCTGTACACGCAGATCAAGAACTCTTGTGTCACAGCATATTGCTGTAGGTTTCTTCTGCACCTTCACAAGGCCACAGTAAAGAAGACACACGTTATATCAGTGACATTCTTCACATTTGTACTGAGGACACCTGTTGATTCTAGAGTACAAGGTCGGAAGGTCACAACAACAGTACAATGCATGTCCACTGGTACAAGTGTTTTAATAAGGGGGGAAAAAAAAGAAGAACATTAAGATCAGCTACCATTACATTCTTTGTAAGTCACAGACATCAGCTGCCTCAGGTACTATCTCTTCAGCATGTCAGACTGTTCATCTGGACTTAATCGTGTAACCATTAATGTGTCCATTCATCTGTGCATGTCCATTGGGTACCACTGTAGCAGTCTCTAGGGGATTGGGAACTTCGTCAGACGAAGGGGTGGTGGGAAGTGAAAGAGTTGAGATAAGTTCCAGTTTATCATCCTTTGCAATCCTGCAGGACTTGCGTTCCTTACCACTCCTACTCACTTTCTGGGGATGGGGCAGGGCATAGCGCAGTTTATCCCAAAACCAGGGATCACCCCACTTTACATATGTATTCATGCTAAGGTAGGCTCGTAGCTCGGGGTCCAGCTGATCCAGTGGCCCGATGTCTCCATACAGCAACACAATAACTCTAGCACGACCCTCGCTCAGGGCCTGGCTATGTGCCGTGCGAAATTCCATGCGACCCCATACACTCTCCAGGAAATTGGGTGACAGCACCACCAGTGTCCGTCTTGAGTCTTCCACCGATCGTGTGATCTGGTTAGGAATCCACTCCCCTGCTATCCAATCACGATAATGTAGACACAGCTTGAAGCGCATTGTGCCACCCTCCAACTCTGGCACCAGCTGGTTCACAACAAACTCCTCATCACGGTGTGAGTAGCTGATGAAGGCATCATACAACTTGTCTTTGTCGAGCTCTTCCTCTGTGACAAACCACAGACACAGGGCCCGTGCATACAGCCACACTTTTACCTCACGCTGGAAGTAGTAGTACAGGGCCACCAAGATGCCCATTGTGATGCCAAGCAGAGCCACAATAATGCTTGTTGCCAGAACTGTAGCATTGGACACTGGGCACAAGTCATTGTAGGTGAGGTTTGCAAGAGAACGTGCTGAGTCATCCCCACATGTTACATTGGAGAGATATGCCACCTGTAACATTATGCACGTTACACTGCAGAGATTTGCCGTCTATAACATTATACATGTTGTAAAGAAATATTCTATGTGCTGATGTGTTTGCTGATGGTGAGGCCATAATTGTTAAGATGGATTCTGACCTCCAACAGGCATAACTTCAAAATTTCTACTGTAAAACCAAAGGCATGGTATTTAAAGGAAGTGATTAGAGCAAAAATGATTATGGACCCCACAGTTAAGAGAACAGATAAAAGAATTCTAACTAGTCAGGACATACTGTAGCGTGTATAAATATTAATGATATATAATAAGGTAGAGAGGTTTATTTAACAATTAAGTGTTTCTTTAAAACAATTTATCAGGAAGCATTATTGAAATTATAGCTCCTATACAAGTGTGAGAACTGGACTTGCACATTATAAACAAGGTGACTGTCTGATATTTAAAAAGTTCCTCACACAAAAACTGCAGAAAAAATTGGAATTTCTGTTAACTTGAAATATGAGACATGGTACTCAGTCTGTTAAGTGAAAAGCTGGGGTGGAAAAAGATGAAAACAGCAAAACATAATAAGGAAGAATTGGTGTTATGGAACAGTTCCAGCAAAAATGAGCTGTTACCTACCAATTGTGTCAGCAGGATATATAAGCTGTCTGATGTTTTCAGAATGTGCCACTATGCCTAACTGAAGTAAGATTTAAAATGTGGTTTGGTGGCAAGAATGGATCACTTAGTGCAGAATTTTCATACAGAATTACAACAAAATGCTTTCAGGTTTACTCTTCTAAGACGTTTTCCCACTTGGTAAACCAATTTTTTTTTAATTTTTCTAAAACTGTCTTGCGAGGATTTCACTATATACAACTGAAATGACACTGATGTTGATTTTATATGCAAGTGGACACAGCATTTATTAGGAACAAACAGGACATGCATTCCCAAGTTAGTGTATGAGTACATTTCAACTGGCAGAAGAAACGTAGATCAACCACGAAGGAGAAGGAGAGACCAATAACCATGGAGGCAGAACAAGCCTGGAATGGCTTCTACCATGCTGCTGCTGCTGATGATGATGATGATGATGGGGATACAGATGGGACATCACTGTAAGGTGCAATATCCGTACCTGAGTGTAGTGCTCCTGCAGGAAGTTGACAATGCCCCGTGCTGAACAATCACAATGCCATGGATTGGCATGGAGTGTGAGGCGCTTCAGGCCAGTTCTGTTGGCGAGGGCCTGTAGAATGGATGTGCTAAGCCACGTCAGGTTGTTGTGATCCAATTCCAGCACCTGCAATGAAGCAAAGAGAACTGAAATTACCAGCTCAGGGGATAAGTGACATGCAAGGTGACTTGGCAAGATATCTGCTTACCTGCAAGTGAGGAGGCATTTGCTCTGCTTCCAGCGTGGAGATATTATTGTGAGAGAGATACAGTCGTGTCACTCTGTTGTAGCCAGGTGCAGTAGCTGGAGGTAGTGTCACAATACTGTTATCTCTGAGCCACAGCACTGTCTGGTTGAGTTTGAGTCTTTGGGGCCACAAAACACTCTTGTTGAGTTTTAGTGGGTCAGGCAAACTGGCTGGTGACTGTGACTGATTCAAGCCTGAGCAATCCACAATGAGGGCATAATCTGCTGGACGTTCGTAGCAAGTGCACAGGTGCGGACAGTCCCTAAGTCGTGGAAGCAAACACTGCATCGTGAGGGAACTGAGCTGCTTAACAGCAGTGCCTCTCAGTTCTGGTGGGCCAGCACAGGTGAGGTTGCCCGGGATGATCTCAAACATGCTGCGTGCTTCTGGTTCGAGCCTGTCCTCAAGGTAGCGCAGTAGGTCATACACTTTGCAGTCACACATTAAGGGGTTCTGCTGAAGCAGTATGCGCCTGTTTAGCAGAGTTTGATTATTGTCTTGCCACTGGGCCAAAAGCTCTAAGTTCTGCAGGTCTATGATGGAGATGTTGTTGTAGGTGAGGTCAACAGTAATATCACTCGACAGGAACTGTATGTCTTCTGGCTGCAGCAGAATACACATACTGAAGTCAGTAGGTAAACAACGCTTGACCGCATACAAATAAGAAATGGGAAATGGCAACGTGCTGCTGACCGTAAAGCAGGGTTCGACAAATCCCAGGCACCATGTTTCTGTGGCACCTCAATAATTTGTCATGGCACCCAGAATTTGGAAGCATGTATCGTCAATTAATACTCACTTTCTTTTGTCTGAAAATCGTGGTTCAACAAGCACTGTATTACTAAACAGCTTGCTGATTGCCACAAAGAACACTCTGACCGCCACAGTCAATCGAACACAATATTAAAATGTGTGGAGGGAATTCCAGGCACCTTTGCTATGTGATGTGTAGGGAAAGGAAGAGTGACCGGTATTTGAGAGGGTCAGTCATTTAGTGTGTCAACAGAGACTTTGTTCTGTCTTCCAAAACACCATGCTACTGGTGTTCCTCACATTAATTTATGCCTCTTGGTGAACCACCATGGTCCAGCTATCCACTAAGCTGTTCATTCACCAACTACCCTCACAAAGATTCTTGTTCTTAATTTTCCATCTCTCCTGAATAGCTACTGAAGGAATCTAGCAATTAGCCTGCCCTTCTATTAGGTGAGTGCTGGGAATTATGTCACAGGGTCTCACAGTTTAGTGCGTGTGTTTAACCTTTTAAAGCCTAGCAGTAACTTTACATATGACCAGGTTTAACATTAAAAAATTCTACGTGGTGCCCACATTGCGTTTACGTGTTTTGTACGGATCTCAGAACAAACAGCAACTTTTGTCTTATAAAACATTAAGAGATTGCTTTTTATAACCGAAGTGGAGAGTGTTTACAGTGCGGTATGCACTGAGTCCTTACATAAAACAGATACGCTTCGTCTTTAAAGGGTTAATTCTACATGGTGCCCACATTGCGTTTGTGTTTTGTACGGATCTCAGAACAAACAGCAACTTTTGCCTTATAAAACATTAACAGATTGGTTTTTATAACCGAGGTGGAGAGTGTTTACAGCGCGTTATGCACTGAGTCCTTATATAAAACAGATTCGCTTTGTCTTGAAAGGGTTAAAGTCATCATATGGATTGGGATAGTAACTGTGCTGGATGTTACTGCTGTATAGCGTTTGTTATGGCAGACTATACATTGACTTTTCAGCTTTGTTCGTATTTTAATGTTGGATAAGGAGTATTAATAGGAGAGCTTTTATTTCTGTGTATTTCTAAGGAGTTGTGATTTTGCATTCTGATTTTATGTGCAATTTAGGGGGTTGTTTTGATAAAAAATTCTCATCCAAAAGGATATGATTTCAGGAATATCCATAGTGTGTATGAATACCTCGTGATTTATTAGACGCAAGGATGCATGCACGTGCGCTCACACAAACAATACCAGTGGAAGTTTTAATTTTGTTAGCCACTGGAACATACATCCATAAAGTGACTCCCTAAATTTTTGAATTGGGACCCACATTTGAAGAAAATTTGTCATGCCGTATCCAAATGCACCACAAGGAACATTAAGCTTCATGCTGACTCAAGAGGACTGTTGTACAGCCTAATTACCTACAGTAAGGATTCAGGTCTTCTGAAATGTTATGCTGTGTTTCCTCACACTGGAATGTGTCAGTTTCATCTCCAAGGGTTAAATGGGCCAAGTTTCTTCTTGGACACCTTGACTGGAAAATGAAAGTAACAAACATCCTTTTTGAAACCTTGGAAACATTAACCCTTTTGTAACCGTTGGTTTGTGTTGGAATTCTGGCAGGTGTTATTAGATGACAATAAGTACACTGATTGTGTAAATTTAATAGGGAAAGAGCATGTTGTTTTAAATGAGGGGCAAAATTGTAGCGTTTGGCTACTGGAGGTTAGTTAAGGGAGGCTGTGTATGCAGGGGATAGCTGTACTGGGCAAAGGCCAGGAAGTCATTTGTCAGCTGTCAGGTCTAACAAGAGATCTGGAATGCTTGACCCAAAAATTTTAAACTTGACAGCTGAGTACAGCAATAATTCGTCCAGCAAAGCGGGTGACGCTACCATGCCTTTGCTAGGTCGTAACTAAGAAGTCCAGAGGTCTTCATCACCAAGCCCACGGACTGCAGTAATTAGTAACTTTGTCATCCTATCAAAGAGGAGCCTTCTTACGTACAGGGGCCAATGGGAGCCGCAGTGTCGGTGGAGCAGCCAATAAGAAAATTTCAAAATTATTAGGAACTTTTGTTTGGAGAGCAGGAGAATCCAGGGCGCGAGGGTACGCGAGGCTTTTCCTTCACCCGAGGGTGGATGGTCGAAAGAACGGTTGATCATGCGGTTCAGGTTGAGACGACTGGTTTCCAGAGTGCAGTGCAGTGTGATATGTCATAGTGAATCAGAACCATTGTAGTTGTAATAGAAGGATAATCACACAATAAAGGAGTGTAATTTACGTGAAATATGTGTCAGTTAAATTGACATAAAAATAAAGGGTTGCCGCCCGCGTGCGTCGGATTGCCACACGTAACATTCCTTGGGAGCAGTGTCTCGTGCTGCTGACTGGGACATACCCCGCAGTAGATGGCTACACTTTAAAGATGAAGCGTGTCTGTTTTATATAAGGACTCCGTGCGTACCGCGCTGTAAACACTCTCCACTTCGGTTATAAAAACCAGTCTCTTAATGTTTTATAAGGCAAAAGTTGCTGTTTGTTCTGAGATCTGTACAAAACACAAACGCAATGTGGGCACCACGTAGAATTTTTTAATGTCAAACCTGGCGGTACGTAAAGTTACCACGAGGCTTTAAAAGGTTAACACAGCAACACAGTGTTACATCCCGGAAGACCCAAATCCTCAACAACACTGCTGTGGGAACACAAAATCTCGCATACTTACCATAAGGCTGGAAATGAGGTTGTGACTCAGATCCAGCGTTTGCAAGTTCGTCATTGTAAGGACCCAGTCTGAGAAAATAGTGGTGATAGAATTGTTCTTCATGTACAGTTGCTCGAGCTTCAGGCAGGCATTCAGCACAGACTGGACCTCTCCTGTGTCAGTCTGTGGCCCTTGTAAAGATAGGCGGTTATGGGACAGTGTCAGCTGTTTAAGTCCAGGCACATGCATGAATGCCTGTATCGCAATGTGCTGCAGCTGGTTGTGCTCCAGATTAAGGGATTCCAACTGTGTAAGGCCTTTCAGGAGATTCCTGTGATAATAAAAGAGAACCTGACATGTCTTCCAGAACTTATAGTCTTGTACTAGAGTCCAGTGTTATGGTGCAACCTGTAACTACTGGGACTGACATCCCGAAAACGTTCCTGTAACCCTCCTAATCCTAAGCCATTATTCTGTGGCCATGTTGAAAATGCCAGTGGATATTTTCTGAATTTACAGTAGTGTGGAAAAAATATGTATCTTCCTCATTTTGTGAGTTGTCTGCTTAAAATGTTCATTTAATCTTAAGCATACATATCTTTGTGTACGAAATACATAACAGGAGAAGAAATGCTACTAGCATAAGAAGAAATTTGATTTCATGGTTTATACTTTAAAAAAAGTCATAATCATAATTTCAGAATAAAGACATAAATTTTAAGTTTTAACATCGGCTGCTGTTGTGCCTTTAAACTTGAAATGCTGTTTAGCCACGCAAAAAATTCCTTACCTTACATTTGGTACTTTGGGAGAAAATAAGTTACTGTCAGACACAGTGACATATCAAGTTCATGGGCTTACAACTATGGAAAATGACTGTAATTGTAACACCTCAGCAAAATAAGCAAAGACAATCTAGTGACTGATTCTAAAACTACAGCTTCCATTGCTGTAATTAGACTGTAATCAGCCACCATTGGATGAAACAGCGTAAACAAGAACTCAGACAGTTCACAGGGTGCAGTTTTTATGGTCCTGGCATATTTGAAGCATGTTTCAAGATATCACTCTAACCGTGAGGATTATGCATAATGATCAGAGACTCAAATCTCATCACTTGTGAGGTCTCAAGTTCTCACAGCACTGTCAACAATGATTCAGGTCTTCTGGGATGTGACTCTGAGTTACTGGGTGAAGGGCTTCAGGTACTGCCAAGCATTGTGTGCCTTTCATCTCCAAGGTACAATGAAACATCAGGAAACACTTTCTCAGAAGACTCAAATCCTCATTTCAGGTACTGCTGTTAAGCATATGGCTTGTTTTAGTGACTCACCCTGAGATTTTGGTGAGCCAGTTATGGTCCAGTTCAAGGACTCGCAAATCACCAAGCTTGGAGAATACCTCATCTGGCAGGGTTTGTAGTTGGTTGTTACCAAGCCTCAGGTTCCTGAGTCTGACTGTGTCACGGAACAGGTCTGCAGGCAGAGAGGTTAGTAAGTTGCCATTCAAGGAGATATTGACTATTGCTGACGATCCCCAGAACATGTCTTCAGGCAGCTGTGTCATGCCACACATGCTAAGGTACACCTCTAGAAGATTGGTAAGGTTGGCCAGCAGTCTGGGTGGGAGGTGTTGAAGCTGCTGTCTGTTGTCGTACAGTCCTAACTTTGTCAGATTTTTGGTCGACGAGAACAGACCATCAGGCAGGGAAGTGAAGTTGTTGCTTGGTAGGGTGAGCTCTCTGAGCTGTGGCATATTGGCAAACAGGTCAGCAGGTATTGATGTCAACTTGTTTGAGCTGAGGTCCAGAAACTGCAAACTTGACAGACCTGCAAACACATCTTGCGTCAGGTTCTGCAGATTGTTTCCCCACAGGTTCAGTCTGTAGAGTCGAGACAGATTACGGAATATTCCCACCTCAAGGGTCGTCATCTGATTACCACCCAGTTCGAGGGTCAGAAGGTTGGACAAGGGATCGAACACGTGTACAGGTAGTTGAAGGGCATTATTCTTCATGTCCAGATACTGCAGTACGTGCATCTCTTGGAACACATCCTCAGGAAATGTTGTGATTCCATTGCTGTGCAGCGTGAGGGTTGTGAGGTTGTTAAAACCCGCCAGGAATGACGATTCGAGTGTGTCACTCAGATTGCTGTGTTCGAAAAGAAGTGATTCGACCCCAGAGGTACCGACAGACTCAAGCATCTCGTACAGGGGCCTGTTAGGCAGGGGGCAGAACATGAATGACACATACGGGGTGGGACCGACACGTAGCCCAGACAGCAGGTCGTAATCTGTCCATGTCATGATGGAGAAACACTGGAAGCTCAGCATGCTTCCTGGCTGCAGTGTTGCGTGGAATGCAAGCTTCTGCAAGGCATATGGGCACCACAGGTCGAGTCTGCCCATTACACTGTGCTCACACTGGCAGCTGCTAGGGTCAGGACATGAGATGCTGCTATCACTGCTGACCCCAGTCAGTGTCAGCAGTACTGCCAGCATCAGCTGTCTCGTAGTGACGAACATGCTGCTCCTGCAATAAGAAGTATTTACCACCTTAATATTTCCCATATTTTCCGTGCACTAGACGGTTACCAGTATAGTCCCACAAAATGCACTTGTAGTCAGTTTGCATATATTATTACATATCATAATCATCATCATCATCATCATCATCCTCATCCTCATCCTCATCTAGGCACATGATTTGGCCCTTTCTTGATTTTAATTCTCCAGGTTTTGATTAATACTTGTATATATGTATTTAACCCCTTGCCAATTTTGATATGTGCACAAGCCGCAATTTGTAGTGTTTCACTGACAGCCTTTTTTTTTATTTTGGACTCTCTTCATTGTATAATTTTTTAAAGAAGCACGACACCTCGGAAGCCGGCTCTGTTTCCATCTTCAGGCAAAGAAGCACCTAACCTGGTGGACTCAGAGCTATTCTCATCACTGGTACCACACAAATAGTAACTTGTTAAGATATGCACCTGAGAACAGATCTTGTCTGAGGGTAATAAAAGGAAAATGGCAATTGAAAAATTCAAAATTAACCGTAAGACTCCCAAATAAAACGTGGACCAACCACAAATTAAAAACCATAAATAGAGCCATGAACTCAGCTGATCATACCACAGACACAATACAGAAAATCAGAACAAATGTATTTAAGATTCATAACACCACTTAACACCAGTGTTTTATGCATCTCTTGTATTTGGTTTCTCCCTCATGAGGGCCTAAAAAGGGCCCAAATATGTATAAGACAGTGCTAGGTAACAGCACTATATGTAAACTGCGTACAAGTGCATTTTGTTGGATTTGTGTTAGTAACTACTTACCATTTCACCGCCTGAAGCTATTGAGCTGAGACAAAGTTAATAACTAAAAAGAAAAAAAAGCCTTTCTTTAGAAGCTAATAGTTCTGTAGGTGCTCGAGAAATTCCCCGCATTTTATGGAATCTCTGATGGTTCATTAAGATGTTCACAACGGCCCACCACTTTTCCATACGCAGAGTTAGTACAAGCCACTCCATGCTCTCCCACCATGTGTATTTAACCCTTTAAAGACGAAGCCCATCTGTTTTATATGACTCAGTGCGTACCGCGCTGTAAACACTGTCCACCTCGATTATAAAAACCAATTTCTTAATGTTCTATAAGGCAAAAGATTCTGTTTGTTCTGAGATCCGTACAAAACACAGAAATGCAATGTGAGCACCACGTAGAATTTTTTAATGTTAAACCTGGTGGTACGTAAAGTTACCGCTAGGCTTTAAAAGGTTAAAGACGTCTTTCAATACACAAATCTCACGCACGTTTTGCATTGCTTCAGTTGTTCCAAAAGATTTGTCCAACTCCCAGGCGCTGTACAGAGTACGTCGTAGTGTGTTATGTGGGTAAGCTCAGGATTTGTTAGCCTCTTGCCCAAACCCAAAGCTGGAAGACCACCCCTTGGCGGCGGTCCGCTAGTGCTTGTTCAGTGTCTTTGCTTTGCTACCCTCCACATCTACAGGTTGGTGACACGGACTGAGCCCAGAGGTGTTCTGCTGCATTCTGTTGCATGTACTGCTGCTTTGAGCACAGGATTGTCAACAGAAAGCGCTGTTAGTGTGAGGGAGGACTCATATTCTACACAAACAAGTGCAGTGCTCCAAGATACCCGAAAGGGCATTACTTTGAATCTTCCCAGGTTTCGCCTGATGTTGGGCGCCTTCGCAAATTTGCGAAAAGCGACTGTTAAAGTTTTGTCATGTGTGTTTGGCCCTCCGCATGTAATAACTCGGCTCTCACTGGACCGATTTTCACGAAATTGATAGTTAAGCATTTCTTCGAAAATCTATCGAGAAAATTAAAGTTTCATGAAAATGTGACAGAAATAACGGGTACCTTACATGACGACCTATGCACATTTATGATAATATCTCGCTAAATTCTTCTTGGAATGAGAAATGTCTCAGACAAAAGTTGTAGAGAAAATCAAAACACACATTTTATGTTCAGCAACTTTTTCCCGAAAATCGTGCAGTTTACGAAATAATATGGAAAAATATAGTACAGCCAGACAGGCCACACATGACAATACGACGCATGCGCTTTGCATGCTGGATAACTAAGGCCAGAATACGGACACACTCATAATATCTACCAGTTATTGCTTTTGCACGACAATAATGGTTACGCGAACGCACCTCAATGTTATGTTATACGTACGTTGCCCATCTTGTTTCCTCTGGTAAGAGCAACATGTAGATAAAGACGAGTATGAAGCATTGGTCGAATGATACTGACAGGGGAAAAGCAAAGTACCGGGAAGAAAAAACCTGTCCCAGTGCCATTTTGTCCACCACAAATCTCACATGAACTGGCCCGGGAATGAACCCAGGTCTTTGCAGTGATAGGCCGGCGGCTGCCTCAGCCATGGCAAGGCGCTGAAGTCCAATTTCACGTCAATTAGACGTAGAAATCCAACTTGTACCTCACAGAAAACACTCGTTATCATTGCACAGGCCAACCGGGTAAAGCTGATTAGGGTAATACAGCTGTCATTATGCTGTGACAGTATCATACGAAGACGAGGGAGCGGGTTGTGTACAGGTGGAAGCCCTGTGCAGCGTGTTGCGAACTGGAAGTGCATCTCCACACATTCTTAACCCTTTAAAGACGAACCGTATCTGTTTTATATAAGGACTCAGTGCGTACCGCGCTGTAAACACTCTCCACTTCGGTTATAAAAACCAATCTCTTAAATGTTTTATAAGGCAAAAGTTGCTGTTTGTTCTGAGGTCCGTACAAAACACATAAACGCAATGTGGGCACCACGTAGAATTTTTTAATGTTAAACCTGGTGGTGCGTAAAGTTACCGCTAGGCTTTAAAAGGTTAAACCTCGGCACTCACCGGCTACCTTATGCCCGCTACCCACTGTATAGGAGGTAGGCGAGTCCCGCAGCCGGTCTAGTCGTTTCGGAGAAGAGGAAACTGAACCGGGATTCTTTCGGCTTCCAGCACGCTGCTTAGTCACTATAGCAGCTGAACTATCCTGCGATAACTGAAGCTAGAGGTGTGGCGACCCTGATGGAATGCCAAGCATTTCCGCCAGTAACAAAAACCGTGCTATGACGTCAGTGCGTTACGTGACTGAAATTGGAGCAAATTTCGTGGTAGATGTCAAAACACCGGATCACGGCTTTGTGACTGTCACTGTAGAACTGCAGAGCGGCGCCAAGTGACAAATGTGTGGGACGCGGGGCCGAGCGAGCTAGCTGAGGCGGCACTGAGTTCTGGAGCTGTCGCGTAAGAATGTCGCTCGGGACTTAGAATACAGTCACGGATTGTCGTGGTCTACCTCCGTCCTTCCAGAAAAGTTACGGGATGGTACAGACCCTTCCCCACTCAGTTCTGACCTGCAAACCTGTACGTAACTTTTACGTACGTCGGGATTCGACGCACCACACACACACACACACACACACACACACACACACACACACACACACACACACACAGAGTCGAACCCGGTTATAATGACATCAGTTGACGCGACACCTCGTCTATAGCGTCAGACATTGTGGTACCAATTAATTCCTCACTGTTAACCATAACATTATTGTGCTCGGTTATAACAACACGCGTTTATAACGACACAAATCATTCAGTCCTTTTCATGACGTTATAACCGGGCTCCATTGTATGTCTGTCTACACAGTTTTATTTATTTATGTAGTATATAGGCGTGAACGTGTACTGTCAATCCCGTACCTGTCTGCTGAGAATCTAAGCAAAGTGTGACAGTGTTAAAACCTTAAAAGCAAGTGCCAGGCAATGGTAAGGTTGTCCCGGTCCAAGCCATGAAAGCGTATAGGGGGAGCAGAGGTATAGCTTCTTCTTCTTCTTCTTCTTCTTCTTCTCTTCCTCCTCCTCCTCCATTGGCATACTGCCCTTACAGTTAAACCCTTTAAAGACGAAGCGTATCTGTTTCATATAAGGACTCAGTGCGTACCGCGCTGTAAACACTCTCCACTTCGCTTATAAAACCCGATCTATTAATGCTTTATAAGGCAAAAGTTGCTGTTTGTTCTGAGATCCGTAGAAAACACATAAACGCAATGTGGGCACCACGGAGAATTTTTTAATGTTAAACCTGGTGGTACGTAAAGTTACCGCTAGGCTTTAAAAGGTTAAGCAGTGCCTCCTTCAGAATGACGGCCCATACGGATCTGTCTTCTGGTTTCTTCCTCCATCTCTTTGACACCCTTCGATTTCAGATCATTCTCAATACAGTCCAGCCACCTTGATTTTGGTCTTCCTGCTTTTCTTCTTCCATCTGGTTTCCCCATAAACACTTGCTTTACACTCCTACCATCAGACATTCTTACCAATGACCAGCCCATTCCAGTCTTCTTGCTTTTATTGTTGTTACAGCATTTGGTTTTCTGTACACAACCTGCAGTTCATCATTAGGTCGGATTCTCCAGCCATTCTGATCTTTTATTGGGTCATTTATCTGTCTTAGTATTGAGGTGTAGCTCCACTCATTCTTTATATCGGCACACGATGAGGGTGAGTAATTAGCATCACACTCCGGCCGCTTTACCCCCGGTACCCATTGACTAGGGGGCTGGGTGGGACCCAGAGCCGGTACGCTGCCCCTGTGGGTACAATAAATGTCACGGGGCGGGGGGGGGGGGGGTGTTGTTCTCAGCATAGAAATGGAACAGGTGTTCTGTGGAGCAGTGTAGTGCGAGTTACAGTTTTTGTTGTTCAGGACGTAACGCGGGGGGGGGGGGGGGGGTGTCTGTAGCTGAGATCGGGCGGTGACCAGTGCCACATGCTTTGCAATTTGTCGTGCACTGACCCTGTTGTTTGACGCTACACTGCGTTACTGAAGCATCAGTAAACAAACATTCGTCTTAAGCCGCGTTCCCACGGCTGGTGGTATGTGACAAATATTTGTCACTTGATACCACGTCGTGGGAATAGTGCACTGGCCTGTCGGTAAATGTGACGCAAGTCAAAGGAGTCACCAGTGTTTGTCAAATTGAGACTTCTTGCGTTCCCACGGCTGGTTTATTCTTGACAAGCGGGCAAGTGACGTGTGTAGACAGGCGGTATCATTCGGTACGTCGAGTGGGCCAAGCACGCTAGCCGTAGCGAGGGAGTCACAGTGACTAGGCAGGCATTGCGCGTGTGTAACCGAGTATGAATGTTTGCCAAACATACCAGTCGTGGAGACAGTCTGATAGTTACTCATTTGGCTCCTAGTACAGTTAGGAACACAGATTTCTGGCGATAAAAGCCTATTTTTATTCCCTAACTTGCCTGTGGGTCAAAAGCCCGAAAAAAACAAGGCGGACTTAAAATTCGGAAGCGAAGGCGTATGCTACCAGCAACGCACGTCTTCGTGTGAAGCGGCTGTTAACATTACTAGAATTGTAAATTACCGCAAACCAACCAGTGCGCTTTATTCACATTAAATCGTTCAGAAAAATGTTCCTACATGTTTCGAACCGTCGCAGGGTTCACATCCTCAGGGAGTCACACAATCACAAATCACACGCACTGCCACAGCATGATAACAAACGTTGGTCACAACTTAAAATGCATCTGTTGTGTTGATAAAATGTCATTAAAACTTGTCTTTTTTTAAGACGATGAATAAAAATTTGTTAAAAAGATGCGTTGTGCGTCACACCAGATTTTATTCATCGTCTTAAAAAAAGACAAGTTTTAATGACATTTTATCAACACAACAGATGCATTTTAAGTTGTGACCAACGTCTGTTATCATATTGTGGTAGTGCCTGTGATTAGTGATTGTGTGACTCCCTGAGGATGTGAACCCTGCGACGGTGCGAAACATGTAGGAGCATTTTTCTGAACGATTTAATGTGAATAAAGAGCATCAGTTTGATTGTGATAATTCATATTTAAGACAGTGAACGGTGTGAATATAAAATTCATTATTAAAATTATCCGATATTCATGACAAAATGGCAACACCCCCCCCCCCCCGCAAAATTTTCCAATATCAATTTTCATGGAAATCTATTCAACGGTTCCCGAGTTGTGTGAGGACGGACGGGCGGAACCATTTTAGTAGGCAGTCCGCAGGGACGCGAACGCGCCTAAAATCAGTTTGTGCTGTACAGAACGTGCCACCACTGTCTTAACCGTTGAAGTGCTCCCTGTGAAGCAAAAACTGAACTGTTCGCCGTGCACATTACTCAGATGAAGCGGTGTTGTGGGGGCGTCGCGAATCAGCGCGATGTAACGACGGGACTGCCGCCATTGCTGCGTGTAGCTGGGTGCTAATGAGGTGCTAAGTGTCTCAAACCTTGCACACAGTTTTGACTGAACCTGTCTGGAACCTCTGCGTTCATCTCTTTTGACACAAAATCCAGCCACTTTACAGCATTCTGCAGCTACCTCAATGTAAATGGCACGGTGCCGGCACAGGTGCTATCTGCATGTCCAGTGCATCAATTTAACCTTTTAAAGCCTAGCGGTAACTTTACATACTACCAGGTTTAACATTAAAAAAAATTCTACGTGGTGCCCACATTGCGTTTATGTGTTTTGTACGGATCTCAGAACAAACAGCAACTTTTGCCTTATAAAACATTAAGAGACTGGTTTTTATAACCGAAGTGCAGAGTGTTTACAGCGCGGTACGCACTGAGTCCTTATATAAAACAGATACGCTTCGTCTTTAAAGGGTTTAACTACCGTAGCAGCCCTGTGCCTGGCGAAAACTGCAGAATGTGCTTCATGAGTTGTACTCCTCACCAAATATGACTTGGGTGATCAAGTTAAGGGCGATCAGATGGGCAGGGTATGTGGCACGTATGGAGACGATAAATGCGTATAGGGTTTTGGTGGGGAGACCTCAAGGAACGAGGCCATTTGC
Organism: Coptotermes formosanus; assembly: GCA_013340265.1. Lineage (NCBI taxonomy): Eukaryota > Metazoa > Arthropoda > Insecta > Blattodea > Rhinotermitidae > Coptotermes > Coptotermes formosanus. The sequence goes on from BLKM01000011.1 coordinate 94,690, forward strand.
AAGACCTAGGTGTGGATGGAAGTATAATATTAAAATTGATGTTAAACAGGATGGGATGGCGTGGACTGGATTAATTTGGCTAGGGATAGGGACAGGTGGCGGGCTGTTGTGAATGCGGTAATGAACTTTCTGGTGCCACAAAATGCAGCGAATTTTTGACTAGCTGAGGAAATCGTGGCTTTTCAAGGAACGTGTTCCAGGTTGTTATTTAACATTATTATTCAGTTACGTAAACACGAATTTGATCGTTATGTAATTTACTCCATTCCCGTATATTGCAGTGCCCTTCGGCCCACATTATACTTGCTCTTCGTTCTCGCACAATCGTCAGTAGAATCGCGCCCGGTTATAACGACATCGGTTAATGCGACACCTCGTCTATAGCGTCAGATATTCTGCGGTACCAATTAATTCCTCACTGTCAACCATAACATTATACTCCTCGGTTAGAACAACACTCATTTATAACGACATAGTATACGGAGTCCCTTTCATGACGTTATAACCGGGTTCGAATGTATTTTTATTCGCTTAGGGTAAAGGCCATCTGTTGCAGCGACACAAAACAAGGTAGTGGCGTAAATGTTACTGTAACGGGAGGGAAGGGAGTTGCAGAAACTAAGGCAACAAACACTCTGATGTTGAGAAGTTCATTGTGATGCCGATGTATACACGGCATATAGTAGCAGATGGTACACACCAGACTCCACAGTCATTATGTGGCACCAACGGTTGTATCGCGGTGTAGATGAAATCGGTGTCGAGTGTCTAACCAGAAGGTGACAGCTTGCTTCACGTCGGCGTCTGTTGTAAATTGCTTTCCAGCCAGGTGCTTCATAAAGGTCCAAAGAAATGGAAATCACTAGGCTACATACTGGCAACTGGACTCCAGACAGGTTACGGGGCGAAAGCTGGAAGGTTTTCGACCACCCTCCCTACGTTTCGGACTCACTACCCAAGATTTCTGTCTCTTTGGGCCCCTTACGAAGCATGTGGTGGTACGTATAGTAACCATAGGGCCGAGTTCGGAACTGATTAGTCCAATAACTGTCCTCGTTAAATTTGTTAGCACTGTTCTGTAAAGTGTTAGTCGAAAGGCAGGGCGTATGACGCGCAATTGGACCGGTGGCAGAAAGTGCCCTGCGGAAATGCAGTAGGCTGTGCGAGTTTTGTTGGCGTCGACAAAGTGAAAGTCAGGACGAGAGGAAAAGTTGTTCCCCGCTGCACGCCCACGTTTGTCGGTGTGTTAGTAACACTGATGGAGAAGCTGACAGTCGCTCATACTTCGTGTGTTTAATAATTTCACTTTAGGCGCGTTCGCAAAATTTTGAAGAGACTTCAGCGTTGTCATGCCTGTCCGTCCGCATGCAACAACTCGGTTCCCAAAGGATGGGTTGTCGTGTGAGGATCTTTGGAAAATCTGTTGAGAAAACTGAAATTTGATTAAAATCTGACAAGAATAACGGGTACTTCACATGGAGACCTGTGTACGTTTATGGTAATATCTCTCAGAATTCTTCGTAGAATGAGAAATGTTTCGGACAAAAGTTGTAGAGAAAATCAAAACATATTTTATTTTCAGTAACTTTTTCTCTTTTTTTTTTCGAAAATCATGCCGTTTATGAGATAATGTGGAAAAAATATGGTACAGCCAGACAGGCCACAGATGACAATATAATACGGCGCATGCGCTTTGCATGCTGGATAACTACGGCTGCGCACACGGACGCACACGCACACACACGAAATATGTACTACTTATTGCTTTTCCCCGGCAACAGTGGTAACGGGAACGCGCCTCATTGTTACGTTTATACGTAGTTAAACCTTGTTAACCCTTTAAAGACGAAGCGTATTTGTTTTATATAAGGACTCAGTGCGTACCGTGCTGTAAACACTCTCCACTTCGGTTATAAAAACCAGTCTCTTGATGTTTTATACGGCAAAAGTTGCTGTTTGTTCTGAGATCCGTACAAAACACATAAACGCAATGTGGGCACCACGTAGAATTTTTTAATGTTAAACCTGGCGGTACGTAAAGTTACCGCTACGCTTTAAAAGGTTAAGTCAGTAAACTTGTGCAGAGGTCCGCTTCCGCTGACACCAGGTTCTTGCAGTACGCAGCCTTCATATCTGGTGGTGCAACCAGCGTTATTTAATAACCAATCCCTTATTCCACCAGCCACATTTGCCAGCATCAGAACGTCCCTCGAAGTGTCGTACTCCGTATGTCGTCGTCAGATGCGACGCCATCACTGGTTTCCGTATCACTTTCCTTGTTACCCTGTATTCTGCTTGCAATACAAGTTTCAAATGGCCTACTTCGTTTCGTATTTCGTCTACACCGTCAACAATCATCCACCACACTTCGCACTCGATCTGATCCGTTTAACTCAAATTAGGTGTTTGACCATGACGAGTCAGTTGCATCTACCGTTGTTAATGTGTAAGGCCACGAAAATTGCGTCCCATTGTCATTGTAATCGCTCATACACCTAACAAAACTGCATCTTTCGTGGAGCCGCAGACTGCCACTAGACCGTGTCGTTCGTCACATAAAGCCAATCCTCACGCCACATTGCCTGAAGACCCATCTTAGAATTCTCTTCCCTTAAACGTCTACGTGTTCAGATCATCGCTTGCCCTTGCGATTTCCCGATCAAAATTGTATGTGCATTTCTGTTATGCGTGGTACCTGCTCCAGACCACATCACCATCCATGATTCTTATCACCGTAACATTTAGTGTGGAGTACAAATCATGAAGCCCCTCATTATGCTGTTTACTCCCCACTCCTGACACTTCCTCCCTCTTCCACCCACATACCATCACCCGGCACCCTGTTCTCACATACGTACCTCAGTGCCCCTCGTGTATAGAGGGAGAGACCAATTTTCACACCCATGCACAACAGTTTAATACTACCGCTATATGACTGTACGAGGCCACCTAGCCGAACGCGGAACCCGCTCGTGGAATTTTCATTAACAACCCATGTTAACGTTTTTGTAACCTCCTGCATGTTAAAGAAAGTCTCAGCCATGCCTGACATCTGGTGAACGAATTATGAAAAGCTGTTTGAAGTTCTTGTCCACAGTCGATACTGCGTGCCTCATGGTCCCGTGATAGAAGTTGCCGACATTGCGTGCCTCNATAGAAGTTACCGATATTGCGTGCCTCATGGTCCCGTGATAGAAGTTGCAGATATTGCGTGCCTCATGGTCCCGTAAAGTTCGTCCTGTGTGTGTGGATTATCTGCCGACCACGATCTGAATAGCCACTCCCTGGTTTCCATATATGATGACTGATTTGCGTGAAACTTGATGTATGTGCGCCACGTGTTGCCGTGGCGATTTTAAATTTCGTGAAAGTAGGTAGGCCTACTGGGAAAGTCGCGCCTTACTTAAAGGCGTCCATGAAATTTTCCCAGCATATTCAACATTTTTCTAAGATATGTATATAGTTCGGTCCTACAAGAGACGCCCACAAAAATTTGAGTGATTTTGAGTTCCGTGAAAATCAACCCAGTGAAACCCGTCCTTTACTGAAGGCCATAAATGAACGCCTGTCCGCATTTCGCACGTTTATTGTCCTGATTGGGTGAAAGTCGGCGTAAGAGACCGAAGCGTTTGTCAGCATCGCGAATATCGTCACATGGAAGGCCGTACTTTGATTGGTGGTGTCAGTGAAATTACATCCACACGTGTACCGTGAAGCCGTATCACATCCTGAAAGTAAAGAACGCCCCGATAAAGTCTGTGTGCTACGTCACGAACTGCAGTTTTGTAATCTCGTTTCTCTAAACGGCATCAGCCGGCTGCTCTTTGTAATAGAGACGCACCGCGTTCTCTGGGATATTAGAGCTGAATTTTTAAATCCAATTTAAATCAGTTTTATATTTAACGGCTGGTTGCCGTCCTACCTCGCCGGAGGCCCCGGGTCGGTATAATTTTAGTCCATGCGAGTTCTGTGATGGAGAAAGTGCCACTGAAACAGGTTTCTCTCCGAGTACTTCGGCCTCGCCCTGGCAGTATCATTCCCACCGTTGCTTCATACTCAATCTTCATCTACATGTTGGTGGACAGAAAATTACTGTCACTTCAACCCTGAAGGTGTGCTTGCCATGTTGGTGTCACTTTAGCCCTGAAGGTGTGCTTGCCATGTTGGTGTCACTTCAGCCCTGAAGGTGTGCTTGCCATGTTGGTGTCACTTCAGCCCTGAAGGTGTGCTTGCCATGTTGGTGTCACTTCAGCCCTGAAGGTGTGCTTGCACGTTGGTATAGTGAATGGTTTTGAGTAATTCAGCTTATAACATGATAGGGAACTGGGATAGCTCAGTCAGTATAATGACTGAACCACGGCCTGGCCGATCGTGGTTCGAATTCCGCCTCTTTGGCCCACCCACCCTCCTGTGCGGCGGTACTGGGGGGCGGGGGGTCTTTCCTTGGGTGTAAAACGGTTATGGCATGAAGTTGGCCACAGTACTTCACCTGTGCATTTTCATGGCATGGACCGGGGAACCTTTACGTTTTGCATTGGTGTAACACCACAAACATAACATGCGAGACGCGGCGTTCAGTATTTATATTTTCGTATTCCTAAACATGACAGGAAATTCACGCATAACGTAACAGTGAGGCGCGTTCGCGTGCCTGTTGTTGTCGTGGAGAAGCGATAAGTGTTACATATCACGAGTGTGTGTCTGTAGCTTTTTTTCTTTTTCCCCGCCTCTTGTGGAGAAGGGCCCCGCAGCAGACGCTACGGACGCACCACAGCCTTGAGGCTTATTGTGCAACCCTGTGAGGAATATGATGATGATGATTATTTTTGTCCTTTTCCTAGTAATGGAGCACTGGTGGAATGGAATTGACAGGGGAAAACCGAAGAACTCGGGGAAAAACCTGTCCCAGTGCCACTTTGTCCACCACAAATCCCACATGGACTGACCTGGGATCGAACCCGGGCCCCCACGGTGTGTGGCCGGCGGCTATCGGTCCGTCTGTAGCCTTAGTTAACGAGCATGAAATACGCGTGCGTCGTATTGTCATCCGCGGCCCGTCCGGCTCTGTCATATTTTTCCAAATTACCTAATTTATGAGGTAATTTGGCACGATTTTCGGAAAGAAAAGTTACGGAACATAAAATGTGTGTTTTGATTTTCTCTGCAACTTTCGTCTGAAACATCTCTCATTCTAAGAAGAATTCAGCGAGATATTATCATAAATGTGCGCAGGTCTTCATGTAAAGTACCCGTTATTCTTGTCAGATTCTAATGAAACGTGAATTTTACCCAGCCGATTTTCGAAATATCCTTAAATATCAAATTTCATGAAAATCCATCCAGTGGGAGTCGAAATGTTCCGTGCGGACGGAGGGACAGACAGATATGACGAAGCTAACAGTTGCTTTTAGCAACTTTGCGAACGCGCCTAAAAATTAAGAAATGTGTCATGGCCGTTTCCGTGTGTTTATCTGGGCATTCCTACCCTGACATGGCAACCACAGCTCCCCATATTCGATACTGCCAGAAGCCGGCAAGTAATGTGCATTGAAAGGAGTGAGGACGGACGGACAGACAGCGTGAATGTGCTTGCTCTCTGTACGGTGTCAGTCGTGCAGCAGTACGAACAGAACAAAATGTTTTGTAAGCTGCATTTGTTGCCCGTTGTCAGAAAGCACCTGCTTAGCAGGTCCGACACCAGACGATGGGCAAAGTTCAAACAGAAAGCAATCCTACGTTTAACCCTTTACAGCCCAGTGGTTACTGTACGTACCGCCAGGTTTAACATTCAACAATTCTACGTTCTGCCCACACAGTGTGTTTATGTGTTTTGTGTGGATCTCAGAACAAACAGCGATTATTTCCCTATACAGCATTAACTGACTGGTTTTTATAACCGAGACGGAGTGTGTTTACTGCGCGGTACGGACTGGGTCTTCTTTAAAGCCCAGTGGTTACTTTATGTACCGCCAGGTTTAACACTCAACAATTCTACGTTGTGCCCGCACAGTGGGTTTATGTGTTTTGTGTGGATCTCAGAACAAACAGCGATTATTTCCCTATACAGCATTAACTGGCTGGTTTTAGAGATCTGCGTCCTTCAGAGATGTTACACGACATCGTGTCGTAATTGTTTACCGACGTTTTATTTTCTTCTTGGACTTTTGACCCTTGAAGATGAGACCGATACGTTGTTCCGAAACGTCGGTAAACAATTGCCACACGACGCCGCGTAATACCCCGGAAGAGCACAGATCTCATCAACATGGCGGCGGAAGCCTGAACCCACAGTTTGACTGGTTATAACCGTGACGGAGCGTTTACTGCGCGGTACGAACTGTCTTTAACCTTTTAAAACCTAGCGGTAACTTTACGTACCACCAGGTTTAACATTAAAAAATTCTACATGGTGCCCACATTGCGTTTATGTGTTTTTTGTGGATCTCAGAACAAACAGCAACTTTTGCCTTATAAAACATTAACAGACTGGTTTTTATAACCGAGGTGGACCGTGTTTACTGCGCGGTACGCACTGAGTCCTTATATAAGACAGATGGGCTTCGTCTTTAAAGGGTTAATACCCCCTACTTATCTTCCGTCTACATGTTTCTCTTACCAGAATCACAAAGTGCGAACTGTGGGAACCTTTGAACAGCAGCAGTGCTCTTTCGGAAATCGGGGGGCATTGGATAAAATACTACTTTGGCATTGAACAGAAATCGAAGTTCCACGGCCCTTGTTTCAAGCCTACAACTTTAATTTTAACGCCTTCATTTTTATACTTTTATCAGAAGGACGAGCGGGCGAAGTCTTCAACTGCCAACAGAGTGATGTTTCTCCACCGAAATTAACCCTTTAAAGACGAAGCGTATCTGTTTTATATAAAGACTCAGTGCGTACCGCGCTGTAAACACTCTCCACTTCGGTTATAAAAACCAGTCTCTTAATGTTTTATAAGGCAAAAGTTGCTGTTTGTTCTGAGATCCGTACAAAACACATAAACGCAATGTGGGCACCACGTAGATTTTTTTAATGTTAAACCTGGTCGTATGTAAAGTTACCGCTAGGCTTTAAAAGGTTACGTGTCTTTTATTTGTCGCTTGCATTTCCCTACGTGTGTGTCTGTCTCTTGTGACATCGTCTTTAGACAGTTGACTGTCGGCAGTGCCTCACAGGATTCACTTCAACGTTCTTCTGCTTCTCAAAGTGCGTCTTGTTTTGCTGATTATGTCAGGCACAATGGCATACCGTCGCCACTTGCATAGTGTTTTGTCTGTGCTTCTGTAGAGACAGTTACACATTGGTATGTTACCGACCGCTGAGTGGCCTCTTCCAGTTTTATTCACTCGCGACTCAAGAACTCTCCCATGTCTGTACACAGGTCTAGGCCCAGTGCCGACGAGATGGAGCGGAAGCTGGTACAAATTACCGGAACCCAGACGTCCGGAAGGGGACCTGGAGCCCGCCAGTGTTGTATTTGTTTTTGTCTTTCTCGGTAGTATCATCTGTCGATTGTACAATTTAACACTTCCAGATGCAACTGGCAGCCAGTATTGTCGATTTAGTGTAAAGATTTGTAGCGGGGTCGCCCTTGCGGGGGTTGGGGGGGGGGGGGGGGAATTTTTTTCCACCTGGGCACCAACCCGCTGTTGGCGTCCCTGTGTAGGCGTAACATAAATTTTGCGATGTACGTTCATTTGTGGTGCAGTTCTGTTGTGTGTTCTTAACGACGCTGCCAGTTGCTGTGATTGGTATTTTGGTCGGTGACAATGAGTGAATGATGGATGAAGCACTGGTAGAATGATACTGGGAGGGCAGAACGCAGGTTCCTGGCGAAGTCTCTTCCAGTGTCATTTTGTCCACCACAGATATCCCATGGACTGCTTTGGGATTTAACCCCGGGTCTCTGTGATGTTCCGAGGTTAATACATGGAGCTCTACCTCCACTCCATTATACGTCTTCATAGCGTGGGACATTCAAGCAGTACCCCCTTTGCCTTACCCACATACCAGACCACACGGTGGCCCGCGATAGCGTAGTTGGTATAGCTACTCGCTATTGGCTAGACGGTGCGGGGACCGAATCCCGGTGGGGGCGAGATTTTACGCATCCATCCACACCGGCCCTGGGGCCCACCCAGCCTCCTATACGATGGGGTACCGTGTCATTCCTGGGGGTAAAGCGGCCGGGGCGTGGCACTGACAACTCACCCACCTCTAGCGCCGAGGTTAAAGAAAAAACAGAACTGTACCTCTGGACCTTAATGGCCTGTTATAGGGTGAACTTTCCCTTCACGCACGCACCAGACTACAAGATTTCGTAACAGACAAAACCACAATGTAAATTTGGCCGCCCTTTGTCCACGGGGCTGGAAGGGGCATTCATAAACACTTCAGGAGTTACGCGTGAAGCCATCACAGGCCTGTAGGTGGGTGTTCCAAGTCTTGTGGGATGTGTCGAACGGTGAAACAGCTGTCGGCAGTTGGAACCAGCGTGGTGCCTTCATATCCACAGAGTCAAGGATCCCAAGAAGTGTGGCTCGGACTGGGTGACCCTGAAGATGACAGCACTATGCCGTATAAGCGAACTCAGGCCCTGTGGCCACCTGTGGCGCCAAGTTAAGCAGGGGCGCCATATTCGACGGAAAGATGAAATTAAAAAACTAAAATTATTTAAATTGCATGATCATGAATTTGTAATAACAAAACCGTAACAATGTCGTGCATTTTAATTGAAGTTTCTGTTCTTTGGGGGGGGGGGGGGGTGTAGCGAGTGTATGTTGACCTTGGACGCCAATTTCTAGCAGCCAGTCTAGGGCCACTGCCTACACTACGCTGCTTGGGGCAGCCATCCCCAGCACAGATTATGATAGATCAAAAACAACTGGAGAATGTGCAATACTCGTATTACGACTTTGTATAGCACGATAACAAATGATGCAAGATGTACACGTGAAATTAAATCCAGGATTGCCGTGGCAAAAGCAGCATTCAACAAGAAGAAGGCTCGTGTCACCAGCAAATTGGACTTAAATTTAACCCTTTAGAGACGAAGCGTATCTGTTTTATATAAGGATTCAGTGCGTACCGCACAGTAAACACTCTCCACTTCGGTTATAAAAACCAGTCTCTTAATGTTTTATAAGGCAAAAGTTGCTGTTTGTTCTGAGATCCGTACAAAACAGATAAACGCAATGTGGGCACCACGTAGAATTTTTTAATGTTAAACCTGGTCGTATGTAAAGTTACCGCTAGGCTTTAAAAGGTTAACATAATAATCCGAGTACGCATTTTACACCTGGTGCGATCAGTTTCCGATTGCAGTGCCGCATAAGACATTATTGTGTAACACAACACACTTACAATTGTGAATGTGAGATAATCTGTTAGTCAACAGTGATAAAGGTTCGTAGTTCATACCGTTTTGATGTCACACGTAAACATTCCCTGAGAAACGTGTTTCACGACACCGACAGAGACAACTGGGATAAACGCCCCGCAGTAGACCGGCAACAACCTTTTGATGGGGGGGGGGCGGACTGCTGTCGTTCCTCCCGAACCAAGTAACACGGCGTCATGTCCCATAAGACGGTAACGTAGAACCCTGCAGTTTGTACAGCTGAGTGAGCTGAATGGACCTATTTCCACAGCACATTTATTGCATACACAGGACGAATTTCGCAAGTTTTAAAATCGGCTGCTTTATTACTTCTTGGAAATATACAGGGTGTTTCTTTAATCGCCGCGACATCCCGTCAGGTGCACGTAACAGGGATAAAGAAAAGCACTCTGTGTGGGGACAGTGGAGGGGAGCGGGGGCATTACTTTGTCTAGCAAATATCGTTTGTTACTTGGCGCGGCCACGCCGCCGCGTGTGTCTGCGGTCGGCTGAGTAGGCTCCATTGATACGATAACTGGACAGACACGTGGCAGTGGAGGTCCGATTCGTGTTTCCTATATGCACAGTATTATAAATGGCAGTTCCTTGCTTAAATCCCGTATGCAAATGGCGGACAACTAGTGAAATAGTGTTTCCTCTGTAAAATTTTACAAAATCCTTTCATTGTGTAGATAACGAAATAAATTATCACATTTATCACTTTTTAGGCGCATTCGCAAAGTTTCGAAAAGTAATCCTTAGCTTCGTCGCGTCTGTTAACCTTTTAAAGCCTAGCGGTAACTTTACGTACCACCAGGTTTAACATTAAAAAATTCTACGTGGTGCCCACATTGCGTTTATGTGTTTTGTGCGGATCTCAGAACAAACAGCAGCTTTTGCCTTATAAAACATTAAGAGACTGGTTTTTATAACCGAAGTGGAGAGTGTTTACAGAGCGGTACGCACTGAGTCCTTATATAAAACAGATACGCTTCGTCTTTAAAGGGTTAAAAAATTCTACGTGGTGCCCACATTGCGTTTATGTGTTTTGTACGGATCTCAGAACAAACAGCAACTTTTGTCTTATAAAACATTAAGAGACTGGTTTTTATAACCGAAGTGTAAGTGTTTACAGCGCGGTACGCACTGAGTCCTTATAAAAACAGATACGCTTCGTTTTTAAAGGGTTAAGCAGCACCCACTGACTTAACCGACCCAAAAGAATTACAGAAAACAACTCCCCAAGTACTCTCGCGCCCCGAATTCTACTGCATCCAAACAAAATTCCCACTAATTTAGACAATTTCTTATTGGTTACACTACTGACACTGCGGCTCCCATTGGCCCAGTGTACGTAACAAGTCTCCTCTTTGATTGGATGACAAGGTTACTAATTACTGCAGTCCGTGGGCTTGGCCGTGAGGACCTCTGGATTTCTCAGTTACGACCTAGCAAAGGCGTGGTAGCGTCACCCGCTTTGCTGGACGAATTATCGCTGTACTCAGCTGTCAAGTTCTAAAATTTTGGGTGAAAAGCATTCCAGATTTGTTGTTAGTATTGACAGCTGACAAATAACTTCTGCCCCTTGCCAAATACAGCTATCCCCTACATTACAAAACCTCCCTTAAATAACCTTCAGTAGCCAGTGTTACAATTTAGCACCTAATTTAAAACATCCTCCCCCTTCCCTAACAAATTACACAATCAGTGTACCTAAAAAGGTAAAGCAGTCCCATTACAGGCCTGGACAGGCCCACAGGGTTCCAGAAGGTCGAGGCTCCCAGATTTCTAGACAATCGGCACATGAAGGTGGTAAGGTTGTCAGCCCTACTCACCGGCCACCTTTACCCCCCAGGAAATATTCCTGGTACTCATTTCTGTTAGAGGCTGAGTCGACCCCAGGGCCACAGTGCGACCGGAAGGATTATTTCGATGAAAAATTCCAATGGCACCATCGGGAATCGAACCCGCAACCTGCCGATTTGTAGTGCAGTGCATCAACCAACTGCGCCACCGCGTGCACTGAATCAATGTACCTGTTGTCAACTAATAACGTGTGCCTGGATTCAAACACAAAACCAACGGTTACAAGGTGGTCAAGGTGGTAAGTTTGTACCAGACTACACCGCGTCACCCAGAAGCCTGTAGTTTGGGCGTTCTTTATGGATGCCAGTATGATGCACAGATCAGCCCAACGGAAGGTTCCCGACTTGAATCCCGATTATGGAACCAATAATCCTGACGGATGTTACTTATTTCGGAAAACGTCGGGAGTGCGTCCCTAAAATCGGCCACGACTGATTCCAGACCCCATCTCTGATAACTACAACCATTCAAGAAGGCGAAGAATGCTTGCACCAATAGCTCCTCCCTCGCACATTACTGCATGGTGTTTGCTTCTACGCAGCCTTTACCGGCATCTGTTGTTTGTTATTCGGATGATGAAAACAGGATCAGATGGGCTGGACACGTGGTACGTTTTGGACAGACTACAAATCCATACAGGATTTTTGATGGGGAAACCTCTAAGAAAGAGACCACTTGCATACCCGAGAAATAGATGGGAGGGTAATATTAACTGAACCTTAAAGAAGCAGAATGGAGAGCGTGGACTGGATTAGTGTGGCTTAGGATTGGCACAGACGAGTGACAGGCTGTTGTGAATGCGGTAATGAACCTTCAGGTTCTGTAAAATTCGGGACATTTCTTGACTGGCTGAGGAACTGTTAGCTTCTTGAGGACTCCACTGCATGGAGTTACCTTCACCAACAAGCCACACCGTCCAAGGGGGGGGGGGGCTGCTGCCCAGCAGCCCCCCAAATCCGAAATTTAAAAAAGTTTGTATATAAATATATATATCAAAAGATCTACATGATTTCCCCTTCAGCTAAAATCAGCCACTGAAATCGGCTGATGACCAGTACATTAGAATTTTGAAAAATAAATTAATAAAAATTAAAAAAAAGCAAGAAGACAGGACACTGTGATTGAGTGATGGAACATGTAGTTATATTTGTGTGTATATAAATTCAGTTGCAGGCAGTGTTATGTTGTACTTACAGCATGATTTTTATAACATAATTTTTAAAATAGAACAAATTTTATATAGTCTCAGGGTCACCCCCCCCGCCCCCACCCCCAACGAAAAATTATGGGCGCGCACCTGTCACCACTACGTAACAGACCCGAAATATTCAGTGTCATAGCCATGCAGTGTACGCGTTTATAAGGCAGTTCCGTGCAAAACTGTGCTCTGACGCTGTGTCGTTCGGCACAGACGTTTCAGAGGACATGCTGCGTCCACCTTAAGGCTGCATGTTGCCCCGAAACGTTGGTGCCTGCCTACCAAGGTACACGTTGTCATATTTCAGAGAACCTCCAGTGCCCCGAAAGTTCCATAACTTGACAGCCCATGCTTCAAAACAGTCGGTTTTCAGGTTTGCGTGTGCAGGCCAAATTATTTTTCGTCCAACACGGTTTACAGACGCCCCCCGATGACATCTCCACACCTGGTACCAGTTTTGGGGTTTTCACGGTGAATGTCCACATCGCGGTGTTTTGGGTTGTGACGCCGTGTAACGTGGCAGTTGGGAGCAGGGCCGCTAAGAGCGGGTTGGGACCCCTCAGTATGGGCGGACAGGCTAAAAATCCGTAACTTAACCCTTTAAAGACGAAGCATATCTGTTTTATATAAGGACTCAGTGCGTACCGCGCTGTAAACACTCTCCACTTCGGTTATAAAAACCAATCTCTTAATGTTTTATAAGGCAAAAGTTGCTGTTTGTTCTGAGATCCGTACAAAACACACAAACGCAATGTGGGCACCACGTAGAATTTTTTAATGTTAAACCTGGTCGTATGTAAAGTTACCGCTAGGCTTTAAAAGGTTAAATCGGAAAGACTGTCAGGTGCAAAGGGGCTCGGGCGTGCTCTGCAAGGGTTAATTTGTTCAGTCGACATATAATGATGATATCGAGAAAGGCAATATCACACGCAGTGTAAATTTCACATTACACAGACCACGCATCTTGTCATAAAATTAACAACACCAATAAATGCACATGGTAATTATTTCCATTACCTTTGACTTGTACGTATTTACGTGTGAGTTCAGTTTTGTATATTCTGTTAAACCATATGGATGCGTCGTTCTTTAGAGTTTTTCCCTTTGTATTCTTATAGATGTAAACTGCGTTTGCCTGTTGGACGTTTAAAAATTTTACATTATATAGACACAACTTGGGAGACCCAGGCGTAGATGGGAGGATAATATTAAAATGGATCTTCAAGAAGTGGGATAGGGGGGTATGAACTGGATTGACCTGGCTCAGGATAGGGACAGGTGCCGGGCTCTTGTGAATGCGGTAATGAACCTTCGGGTTCCATAAAATGCGGGGAATTTCTTGACTAGCTGACAAACTGTTAGCTTCTCAAGAAGGCCTCTGCTCCATGTAGTTAGTTAATCATATTATATAAACCGTGCATCTTGCCATAAAGTTAATAACACCACCAAATACACACGGTGCACCGTGTGTATTTGCTGGTGTTACTACGTATTAAGTAAATGCAACAGCTGGGACCCCGGCCTTCCTTCCCAACCGCCGGGCTTCGGTAATTTGTACCAAGTCCCCCCGCCAGGTATCGTCGGCGCTGGCTGGAAGCCAGACGTCACAATTTCGTGGCATCGTTCTGTTTTTGAGGTACCGTTTTTCACGCATTTCCTCCCACTACGCTTAGGTTAAGCAGTGTTTCAGAACAAAATGTTACAGTGGCATTCATGTCCCTACATGTCCCGCCAATGTCACCCTAACAATATGATATGAATAGTACGACTCATAGGCGTAACTTCAGGGGGGCAAGGGGGTGGCAGATGCCCCCCCCCCCCAAATATTTTTTCAACCTAGGAATAGTTTATTTGGTTACTGAACTGAATAATGGCAAATAAAAAATAATAAAATAAAAGAACTTGCGTTTTGTGGGACCGACCAATTTTCCCCTCTTTCAAATTTAACTCCTTTGTAAAGTTCCCAATACACATCGTCAGTTTTGCCTCCCCGCCACTCGTTATTAACCTTTTAAAGCCTAGGGGTAACTTTACGTACCACCAGGTTGAATATTAAAAAATTCTACGTGGTGCCCACATTGCGTTTATGTGTTTTGTACGGATCTCAGAACAAACAGCAACTTTTGCCTTATTAAACATTAAGAGACTGGTTTTTATAACCGAAGTGGAGAGTGTTTACAGCGCGGTACGCACTGAGTCCTTATATAAAACAGATACGCTTCGTCTTTAAAGGGTTAAAAAATTCTACGTGGTGCCCACATTGCGTTTATGTGTTTTGTACGGATCTCAGCACAAACAGCAACTTTTGCCTTATAAAACATTAAGAGACTGGTTTTTATAACCGAAGTGGAGAGTGTTTACAGCGCGGTACGTACTGAGTCCTTATATAAAACAGATACGCTTCGTCTTTAAAGGGTTAACCAAGTTAACGCTGATGGTGTAACTTATATAAAGACATTGCTTACTTACGTTGTCACTGCCTCTTGGATATCCTCAGCATTACTCCTTTTTTCACGAAAAACACACACATCATCAGTTTATTGTATTGTGGGTTCTCACACAATGTTTTATAGCTGCATGACACCCCGCGTGTATAAGGAACTTGCACTTCCACTGTGCAGACAGACAGACACAGACAATACAAAGCCAGTAACTTCCTCCACAACGGTGGCACCAGCCCACACACCACACAACAGTGCGAATCTCACCAGCAGCACTGTTCCCTACGACGACAAACGAAGTTTCACTCGTGCAACATTCTCCATACGGCGTTACCAGCGCCAAACAGCATACGATCGGACGCAGACACTGACACACGTTACACCAACTACAGATCGTGACAGTGACGCAGAACTGAGTGCACCGGAGACAGAGGAAAGCCGTCAGTATAGCAGAATATTCCTTGTGTAAGACGCGAGTGCTGCCATTGTGAGATGCGTCACGCTGGAAGTGGCGGGTTGGCTGCACTATGCGGCAACACTGCGCGGATTGATACCTTGCTCCAGCAAACACGGAGTAAGAGATGTCGTTATGACCTTGTGTCTGAGATAGCTGGTTTGTTTGTTTATGGTAGCAGAATCGTGATGTGATTGCTGGAACTGTATGGTGTGGAGTGGAATGACGGCCAACACTGCGGTCTGACAGTAGCTTCCTATTGTAGAATTCACAAGAGAGGGTCGCGTTTTGTTGGTTCCTAGTTTTCCCGCGTTTACCCTTCTGAAGATGAGTATGTAGCACTGGTGGAATCATACTGACAGGGGAAAACCGAAGTACTCGGAGAAAAACCTGCGTCAATACCACTTTGTCTTGAGAAATCCCACGTGGACTCACCCGGGATCGAACCCGGGCCTCTGCAGTGACTCCCCGTCTGAGCCATGGCACAGCCTGAAATGGACTGGCATGCATTTACATTGCTTATAAAGATTCGGTTCGTACCTCACAGAAAACGCAGTCCCCAACAATAAGAAACGCTGATCGTTGAATTGCATACCCATAAATAACGGCTGGTGGTTGTAGTAACCTTACGCGGTACATAAATATAGTGCTCGGGCGAAATGATGCGTTGTGAGTTGCGTTCGCACAGTTGCAAAAGGCGATTAATTGGCTTCGTCATGTCTTCCGTCCGTCCGCGTGGAACAACTCGGTTCCCACTGTACGGGTTTTCATGAAATTTGATATTTCAGGATTTTTCGAAAATCTGTCACGAAGATTGAAGTTTGATTAAAATCTAACACGAGCAACAGGTACTTTACATGTAGACCTACGGACATTTATGACAGTATCTCGCCATAGAGTGAGAAGCGTTGCAGACGAAACTTGTAGAGAAAATCAAAACACACATTTTATGTTCCACAACTTTTTTCCGAAACTCGTGCCGTCTATGAGATGTAAAATAATGTATAGCCAGATAGGCCGTAGATGACAATATACTACGGCGCATGCATCTTGCATGGTGGATAGCTAAGGCTACAGACACAGACTCAGAATATATAACACTTACTGCTTTTCCACGGCAACAATGGTTACGCGAACGCGCGTCAGTGTTACGTTGTACGTACATTGCTCTCTTGTCGGCATGACGTTTGGCTGTACGTTGAGTAACCACCAGGTTAATGGATTTGGAAAGATGAGGGGGGGGGGGCGACTGTCTCGTTTAAATTCGAGATACTTTCCTGGCATTTGACTGAAAGACACGAAACGTCGGAGTGAGGATAGCAAGTCTAGGGGCCAAGGTTTAGCGCAGTAGTGCCAGCCACCGACTGGACACACGCTTCTTCCTGGTGCTGTATCCTATAGCTGCATCATCATCACGTGTCGTAGTTAGTGTTTGTTCAACCCCATTTGGGAGTGTAATGAATTAACCCTTTAAAGACGGATCGTATCTGTTTTATATAAGGACTCAGTGCGTACCGCGCTGTAAACACCCTCCACTTCGGTTATAAAAGCCAATCTCTTAATGTTTTATAAGGCAAAAGTTGCTGTTTGTTCTGAGATCCGTACAAAACACATAAACGCAATGTGGGCACCACGTAGAATTTTTTAATGTTAAACCTGGTGGTACGTAAACTTACCGCTAGGCTTTAAAAGGTTAACAGTTGCGGGCAGTCACCGACGGCTGATGTGTGGGGTTACGCTGGGACATGTAAGTAGCATTTTATGAGATGTTACACAGGGCGCAACAGATACTGGGCGCCATTTTGCCATGGGTTCGGGACAGGTTGTCGTGTTGCGTAGAATTTTGGAAGCCCGTTTTTTAAATTCATCCCTGTTCCAACAAGTACTTCATTGTGAGATTGCAGGCATCCACTGGTGTGTAGCTGAGACATTCACTCTTCTGGGATGTTATGCAGCGTTTGTTGATAGTTGTTAACCGACGTTTTAAGATAGCCAGTCAGTTCCATCTTCAAGGGTCAAGCTCGCACATTGCCAAAACAAATAACGAAAAGTTGTTAGAGGAGCCCGAGGGGGTAAGGCTAGATGGTCTGTCGTACTTTTTAGGTTAGTTTTGTCTGTGTTCGAGTGTTGAATAAGGAGTTTTAATAGGAAACTCTTTATTTGGGTATTTATGCGGATTTTTACTTTTAAGTTCTGATTTTAGTTGGCTTCCGGCGTGTTTTTGGTAAGAAACTCGCAAAAACGTAGTATAATGGCGGAAGAGCATTCTCGGTGTGTGCATCGATTTCTTGTATTTTATCAAACACACACACACACACACACACACACACACACACACACACACAACACGAGCAAGAGAAATATGGAAGTTTGTTAGTTGTTTCAGCATGAATCCACAGATGATAGTAAACGTGGCTCTTGCATTTTTAGCTGGTGTCCAGATTAAAAGAAAGTTTACCTTGACCTGTGTTAACAGAGGGCCTCAATCCAAGTTTAGTGACTACAAAACTCACGGGACACTTAACGCCAAATGTTACGCAGTCCTGATTCAAGGTCCCTCGTTCGCGGGACCCGAGGCTACGCAGGTGTGCTTGCACAAAGCGCAAACATGTACATATGACCGCTGGAATTTCCAGACTACCAAATAAATAAATAAACAAACGAGGAACTTGATTTCAGAAACACGGGTGTCCAATTTGGGAATAAGTGAGTTATTTATGGTGGAACATACATCGTGGTGACCAGTGGTACTGGGTTACAGCTCTTGTAGTTTGGTGTAAGACACTGGAGTTGAGAAATGTACGTAGGTTTTCGTGTGGGATAAAATGTGTGTGTGTAAATAGCACAACGGGTAGACCGGGGAATTAATGGTCATTGTAAAGATGAAGTGATAGCTCGAGTACATTTAGAGCATAAAATTCAGTGTGAGGGAGGGGTATTGCAGAAAGTGGTCTTGGCATTGGCATAGCGGGGAGGGCGAATATGTGCGTGAAACAGAACTGACATATGGTAATATTTAAAAAAAAACTGTTAACAGGCTTCCGTTAGTCCAGACACTGCAGGTTAGATAACTTCTGGTTTTTAGGCGCGTTCACAAAATTGCTAAAAGCGAGTGTTAGCTTCGTCTTGTGTGGCTATCCGTATGGAACAACTCGGTTCCCACTGGACGGATTTTCGTGAAATTTTATATTTGAGGATTTGTCGAAAGTCTGTCGAGAAAAATTCAAGTGTCATTAAAAACTGACTAGAATAACGGTTACTTTACGCGAAGACCTGTGTATATTTATGATATCTCGCTGAATTCTTCTTAGAATGAGAAATGTTTCAGACAGAAGCTGTAGAGAAAATCAAAACACACATTTTATGTTCCGTAACTTTTTCCCGAAAATCGTGCCGTTTATGAGATAATGTGGAAAAATATGGTGGAACCAGACAGGCCACAGATGGCAATATAATACAGCGCATGCGCTTTGCGTGCTGGAATATTAAGGCTACAGACACGCACTCAGAAAATGTAATACTTATTGCTTTTACAGGGCAACAACGGTTACGCGAACGCGCCCCATTATTATGTGTATATGTACATTGCCTGGCTTGTTTAAACACACGTTTATCCCTCAGTGTTGTGCAACCAGACTTGATTTCTCATCAGGAAGTACAGCGTGTTTTTGAAAGTAAGTTCGTCGAATGAGGTGAGATTTAGGATTCTCAGGGCGTTAATATGCAACCTGTGAATGTGTGGGAGGTGACGATATGTTACGGTAGAGTTGCTTAACCTTTTAAAGCCTAGCGGTAACTTTACGTACCACCAGGTTTAACATTAAAAAATTCTACGTGGTGCCCACATTGCGTTTATGTGTTTTGTACGGATCTCAGAACAAACAGCAACTTTTGCCGTATAAAACATTAAGAGACTGGTTTTTATAACCGAAGTGGAGAGTGTTTACAGCGCGGTACGCACTGGGTCCTTATATAAAACAGATACGCTTCGTCTTTAAAGGGTTAATTGAGTGTAGCAACAGGAAGACGTGCGGGAGAGGTTTAGCTCCATGTACTGTAACCTCGGCAGTAGGTGGTGAGTGGTCATCCCGTGGCCGCGACCCTTATACCTCCAGAGTGCGCCGAGTGGCAGGGTGAGTGTGCCTTAGAGGGGCTCGTGAATGGCGGCAAATCCTGATCCGGAGGGCAGGTCAGCGGAAGGGTACAGAGTGCCTTACTTTTTCCCCCCCCCCCCCCCCAAAGGAATTAAAAGTCAGTCATCTTGCATTGTTCTATATAGCGTTAGCAGCAGCAGCAGCAGCAGCAACAACAACAACAACAACAACAGTAATAATAATAAACCAGGAAGTTACTAGCAATCTACAAAATGCATCATCCTAAAGCTGATGCAGATAGGCTGTATGTAAAAAGGAAGGGAGGAGGAAGAGGCGTGTCACAAATGGAAGCAGCATATAAAACAGAGATAATTAATATTGCAGAATATTTTAACAAAAGGTATAAAGAAGACCAGTTTGTAAATATTATAAGAAGCCGTGACAGCAGTCAACCAAATATTAATTCAACGGTCAGAGTAGCAGCGAAAATCATGGATGAATTAACCCTTTAAAGACGAAGCGTATCTGTTTTATATAAGGCCTCAGTGCGTACCGCGCTCTAAACACTCTCCGCTTCGGTTATAGAAACCAGTCTCTTAATGTTTTATAAGGCAAAAGTTGCTGTTTGTTCTGAGATCCGTACAAAACACATAAACGCAATGTGGGCACCACGTAGAATTTTTTAATGTTAAACCTGGTGGTGTGTAAAGTTACCGCTAGGCTTTAAAAGGTTAAGTGAACCAAACGAGAGCAATAACATGAAACAAGACGGAATACAAAACACAAAGGCAAGATTGGCAGAATCCTTACAGGAGAAATGGGGGAAAAAAGTAATGCATGGCCAGTACATTAGAAGCATTGATAAACATCTCATTAGCGAGGAAGACACGTTCCTCTGGCTGTCAAAGGGAGACCTGAAAGCAGAAACAGAATGTGAAATAGTGGCAGCACAGGACCGAGCACTGCAAACAAAGTACCGTGCAACAAAAATATTGCAAACAGAAAGAGATAGCAACTGCAGGTTGTGTCACCAGTTTGAGGAGACAGCAGACCGCATTGTGCCAGCGTGCCCAGTGTTGGCAAAAGAACAGAACATGAAGCGACATGATAGAGTGTGTGCTCAACTGCACTGCGATACATGTAAGGAACTGGGGGTAAAATTAGACAGTGAACTGTGGTATGAACATGTACCGAAATCAGTAGATACAAATCAAGTGGGCAAGATAACCATATTATGGAATCAACAGGTGCTAACCGACAGAACCATCCCCAACAATAAACCGGACATCATAATCCGGGATATGAAAAAGGAACATGTATGGTAATTGATGTAGCAATCCCGGGAGACAGAAATGTGATAAAGAAAGAAGCCGAGAAGAGTCTAAAATATAAAGACCTTACAACGGAAGTACAGCGCATGTGGAATGTAAAAACAAAGGTGACGCCAGTTATAATAGGAGCAACTGGAACCATTTCAAAATCCTTCAGAAAATACTTGAGCAGCGTACCAGGAAAGCACGATATCAAGGAACTGCAGAAAACAGCTGTACTGGGCACAGCACACACACTGCGGGAAGTGCTAATGTAGAAGCACAACAGAGTTTAATATTGCAGACGGCGCTATATGCACCATTAACAGTACGCGCGGGATAGCTGCGGCACTGTGTGCCCTAGAAACATGGTTTGTTTCAGGTATATAAGTGTGAATACCCTGCGTAAAGGGGATAATGTAATAATAATAATAATAATAATAATAATAGCTTATCTAAATGTGATGACACACAACTCTTTCATTATCCGCAAAAGAGGGAAATTGAAAATTCTTACCTCATACATTTTGATCATTTAAAACGAAATTCCACTCTCTTACTGTCCGTGTCCGTACCGTTTACATTACCAAGATGGGAAGAGAGCTGTCCGGCCTTTGTTATTAGAGGTTTATTGCTATGCTTCTTCTTGAACATGGCGTGTTTATTAAGTGCTGAGTCACACTTTTATCAGCCTCGCGCTCGCGAGCGCGCACGCACGCACACACACATTCTTCAGAGGAAGGAATATTAACCCTTTAAAGACGAAGCGTATCTGTTTTATATAAGGACCCAGTGCGTACCGCGCTGTAAACACTCTCCACTTCGGTTATAAAAACCAGTCTCTTAATGTTTTATAAGGCAAAAGTTGCTGTTTGTTCTGAGATCCGTACAAAACACATAAACACAATGTGGGCACCACGTAGAATTTTTTAATGTTAAACCTGGTGGTACGTAAAGTTACCGCTAGGCTTTAAAAGGTTAAAGA
The DNA here is from genome assembly GCA_013340265.1 of Coptotermes formosanus. Classification (NCBI taxonomy): domain Eukaryota; kingdom Metazoa; phylum Arthropoda; class Insecta; order Blattodea; family Rhinotermitidae; genus Coptotermes; species Coptotermes formosanus. Next base: position 116,417 of record BLKM01000011.1, read on the forward strand.
ATAAAGTCATATAAAATTGGTTTTCTACATCGCGCTGGTGCAATCATATAAAAGCCTACGACCCAAAACAAAACTCACTTTGTACTTCAGCGATCTCTTGGAACAGAAATGAGGTCGTACACTACATTTGTCACAAAAACACTTCCATCAAATTCCAGCTCTGAAACGGTGCGTTTCAATACCAGAAGCATGGAATGAATTACACAGACACGTACAGTAGCAGTATATGACGGATATCCCGGATCCTGCGGCACTTGCACCGCAAGACCAAGAGCCTGCCATGAAAACAGCCACATTTCTTAGCATTCATATTACCAGCACCTAACACTGAACAGTGGTCACCTTCCCTTTGATTTTTTGAGTAACGTTGTTATGTACTCTTGGAGACCGACGTATTAAGTATTACGAAAAGTTTTAGAGGTTCGTTTCTTCATACAAAATGGAAGACACATTAAATGAGGAACATAAAATAGTCTGAAGTAAATCAGAAGTAATAATTTTATATTCAAGTTGTGAGCACGGCTTTTAATTGTACCTAAGAAGTAATTGTTCTTAACAACATGAAAACAGTGATCTGACTCGTCCACCGAGTGATTGTTGTGGAACCAGGTCCTCCGGTTTGCTGCGCCGTGTGTTTGGGTTACTGCTTCCCGACGTTCCGAAGAAACGTACCGCCTTCATTCTCAGGGTTATGAGTGCAATTGTATCATCACAGTCTGTTTTAGTGATATATTTCCATCTACACTCAGGTATCTCAAATACTCTGTTTCCTTGAGGGTTGCCAAACGATTTTGTCTTTGTTTTAGGACGCAATGAGACGTAGGCTGACCGCAGTAGCGTGCTGTCTTCGTGCTGTGGCACAGTGGGACAGCCATGTGATGGTGTGACCCCCGCAGTGTAGGACTTGTGTGAGCGAGTGTAATTAACCCTTTAAAGAAGAAGCGTATCTGTTTTATATAAGGACTCAGTGCGTACCGCGCTGTAAACACTCTCCACTTCGGTTATAAAAGCCGGTCTCTTAATGTTTTATAAGGCAAAAGTTGCTCTTTGTTCTGAGATCCGTACAAAACACATAAACGCAATGTGGGCACCACGTAGAATTTCTTAATGTTAAACCTGGTCGTATGTAAAGTTACCGCTAGGCTTTAAAAGGTTAAATAGAATAAATGCTGTAAAACCAGCTGTCCTGTTGCGTAGAGTTATTGCCACTGGGTTTCCCGGCGGACTTGGGCTTTCTGTGCGATCAGGCTCCTGTGCTCCGGGACACTATAAAAGAGACACCTGTAGCTTCGCAACCATCTGTTCGCATCTTTACCCTTTCACTGTGCTTTTGGGAAGACATCATCACTGCAGTGCAGTTTGTGTGTACTTTATCGCCATGTTTTAACTGTGACATACAAACAACATTTCGTCTATAGTGTTTAAACATGTTTATGCCCAATCGTCGTACCAAATTTGACCTTCCAGTTTCTGTTGGTTGCTAGCCAGTTATCGCCACTAAACCGAAGGCTACAGAAAACCTGTGTACTTAACGGTCGCAAAGTGTCATTTTGCCTTATGCCAGTGGGTGAGCGCCACAGCTGATCTGGACGTTTTGCAGAGCGAATAAATGTCTTGCCCGCATCGGACGTGCAGCCCATGGCTTAGTCACTGTGCTGGCTGAGCTATCCCGGTTCCGAGAATTGTCATACGCACATTAGCAAACTTACTGTTATTGAGGCCCTGCGTGTGCCTGTTCGGTCTGGGTGTGTTGCAAGACGCGGCAACAGGGTGTTCAGGTAGCCTGCTGTTTGCGTGCGAGAGCATAGTAAACTCGGTGCGTGCCCATGGAACCGGCTGCGTAGACAGCCCCGTGAGGACAATGACACGGCACTGCCACTCCTGTGAGGACGCTCATGTGGCACTGTGCCAGTCCTGAAAGCACCTTGGCATGCCAGTGTTCCAGTCCTTTATGGACACTGACATGGCAGTATTCCAGTCCTGTAAGGACACTGACATGGCGTTATTCCAGTCCTGTAAGGACACTGACATGGCGTTATTCCAGTCCTGTAAGGACACTGACATGGCGTTATTCCAGTCCTGTAAGGACGTTTTGACATGGCAGTATTCCAGTCCTGTAAGGACACTGACATGGCGTTATTCCAGTCCTGTAAGGACGTTTTGACATGGCAGTATTCCAGTCCAGTAAGGACACTGACATGGCGTTATTCCAGTCCTGTAATGACACTGACATGGCAGTATTCCAGTCCTGTAAGGACACTGACATGGCGTTATTCCAGTCCTGTAATGACACTGACATGGCAGTATTCCAGTCCTGTAATGACACTGACATAGCGGTATTCCAGTCCTGTAAGGACACTGACATAGCGTTATTCCAGTCCTGTAAGGACACGGACATAGCGTTATTCCAGTCCTGTAAGGACACTGACATGGCAGTATTCTAAGCCATCGTGCACAGCTCTTCAGAAGCTGGCAGTCCCTGATCTATTCAAGAAATTCACAAAATTTATTCTGCTTGTAGCTGGCAAAAACTGTATTTGCGACATCCGGTTTTGCAGGAATGCAACGTTCTGGGAATCAAATGGCAGAGCAGTTCAGTTGACACAGCGTATTTTATTACAAGATAAGACCGGCACGTGTATCGGCCGCTACGAAAGGGCATCTTCTAGCCAGAAAAAGCAGACGTTGCAAGTGGGATGTGCCGGTGGGAACAGCATGCATTGCGCTTTGTTTAGACTGCATGTGCCGGCCAGTTTTGGGGTCTCCCTCAGGTGTGTTGCAGGAGTGTTTGTAAGTGCAGACGTTTGGTGTGCTCGGATATTAACATCGCGATCTTGCTGCAAGATGTGATGTAGCCATGCAGTCTGTCAACACACCGATTGTATGCATTTCCAAATATTCTTGTAACAGCTGATGATGGCCGAAAGTACGCCGAAACACATGTGAACAAACTGTAACTGTACTGCAGATGTACGAGTTGTGCGCAAGTGTATTTGCACAATACACTACTAGGTAATTCCACCCTAGAGCAGGCCATGAAGGCCCATAGGGGGAACAGATTACCTCTACTCTTTCTCTGACCTAGGCGCTAGATCAGAGTGGGTGGTCAACGCCACGCCCCGGCCGCTTTACCCCCGGCAAAGAGACCCGGTACCCATTGTACAGGGGCCTGGGTGGGCGCCAGGGCCGATATGGACGGGTGCGGAAATTCTCGCCCCCACCGGAATTCGATCCCCGGACTGTCTAGCCCGTAGTGAGTCGCTATCTCGACTGAGCTATCCCGGACCACACAGTATAGTACTACACTGTTAATATTTCACAAACTACAGTCTTGATGTTCAAGATTTCGACATTTCATTATAACTCATTTTAATACAGTTGTTTCGACCTTTCGTAACTGCCTCCAAAGAAGTGTTCATATTTTGTTAAAAATAAATTCTCATACTTTTATTTTTTCCATGTCATTTTATGGTGTTATTGCTGATGCGTGTAAAATTTTTATGGGTGGTTGGAACTGGTTGTGAAGTGTCAATCCACAGACAAGAGCTAACAGAGTACTCATAAAGTGAAGGTAAACATTACTATGTAAACTGATTTGTGGTTTACCACATGCTTCATATAACGCTGAAAACAAAAACCACATAGCCTGCAGTAGCCCTACCTATTTTTTTCAGAAACTGTAACATGTTTAGCTGCATGCTTGACTGTACTCGGGCAGACATGAGGGAAAGAGTACTAGTAAAGACTGCCCCAACCGGTAGGGTATATCCATTGTTAGTATGATGGGACTCGGGCATCTAATGTACATTCTGTTTAACCCCTTAAAGACGAAGCGTGTCTGTTTTATATAAGAACTCAGTGCGTACCATGCTTTAAACACTCTCCACTTCGGTTATAAAAACCAGTCTCTTAATGTTTTATAAGGCAAAAGTTGCTGTTTGTTCTGAGATCCACATGAAACACATAAATGCAATGTGGGCACCATGTAGAATTTTTTAATGCTAAACCTGGTCGTATGTAAAGTTACCGCTACGCTTTAAAAGGTTAAGTGTTCAGACGACAAATTGTAGCACAGAAAGATTGCTGACTGCAAGACAAAAACAAGACAAAATAATAAGTATTTTGCTGTAGGTGCATCAGGCGCCTTAGTCCCACCCAGCTGACAGTATGTTAATATACGGGTCAGAGTCAAAAGGTAAAGTGAATTTAGTAATTACTTGGTGTATGACAACCTGTGACAAATGTAAAAGGTATTTTTAACCCCCACATGTCACCCCCTTTTTCAATGCATATTTTTTTAGCAGTTCACAAGCCTTCTGATCCCACCTGTGAAGAAAATTTTTGGTTGTGATCAAAGCCGTGTGTGCACTGCGTTATTATTTTGACTGTTAGTGTAAAACAAGTAAAATTGTATAACACGATGTACACATAATGTTGGTACAATGTATTACAGACTGTGTATGTGACCACCCTGCAAATTGAACTTTGCTGGGAAGTGCTGTATGCACAAATATTATGAATGTGATCTACCATATTTTAGCCAGTTCTAAAACTTGGTGCAAGAACTCCCTGAAGATTGCACAGTAGTGCCAAAGCATGTTTGAGTGATAAAAGGCTGCACTACTGTGTATGTTGTATGTGCATTTAGTAAGTTTAGTAAAAGCAAATAAGTGGTTACAGTAAATTTTCTGGCCAGCCATCTCAACATTGTGGTCCCATGTTTGCTAGTTACAGTTAACTTACGGTTCTGCCATCTCAAAATTTTGGTCCCACGTTTGCTAGTTACGGTCAACTTTCACTTCAGCCATCTCAGAATTTTGATCCCATGTGCGCTAGTTATGGTCAACTGTCTGGGCAGCCATCTCAAAATTTTGACCCCATATTTACTAGTTACAGTCAACTTTCTGGCCAGCAATCTCAATATTAGGATCCCATATTTACTGATTACTGAATCCAGTTGTGACATAATGCCATTTGGTTTCAAAATTGCTAAATTACAACCCTTTGAACATTTTACATTGAATTTATGATGATTATGAATTAGCATGAAGACGGAGGCAGTTGTTCCTCTGAAACGCTGGTAGTCACCTACCCGGCTATTCCACGTCATGAACCAGCAAACACCAGCATGATCTTTACTGCTCTGGAAACTTCAAATCTGGTGTGGTTATGAACTCCGGGTTTGACAACAGGAAGACTGTGCGTGATGTTCTCAGTGACGTCACAGACAGACTTTACAAGTGTGTTCTGTACTTTCTAAATGTCATATGGTTTCACGATACGCATGTAAACAGGGTTTCTCAATCGAGGTTCTGTGGAACCCTAAGGTTCCGCAACAGGTCACTAGAGGTTCCGCAAGAGAATTGAGTATTTGTGCAGCAAAAAATAAGCACATGTTTTACCTTACATGGGTAAATGTCATTCTTTATTTTTAGTTTGAAAAATAACACTTTTTATCCATGTATAGGCCTGTAAAAGAGATAAAGAAACCAACACATGTGCATAGTGATTTTGTAACTGCTAGATCTAGGCTGGATAAAAAGTCATTTTTTGTTTTAAATTGGTGGAGGGGGGGGGGACTACTCTTGCACGTACCACAACTCATTAGCATCTTGTAGAGTAGAAATTTGTGGTAAGATTTTTAGGCCCACTTGGGTAAGGTCAAAGAATCAAGAAGGAAATTAAAAAAAAAAAACAAGTTTTGTGTACCTACACTACTGACTTGCATTAGAGTTTATATCCTTTGTGGAGGGGGGGGGGGGGGAACCACACAAAAAGAGTAGACTAATAAGTTGGCCAAAATAAACAGATCAACAGAAAAAACCATTCTCTACTCAAAAGAGCATTGAAAACTATTATTGGATGACTACATTTACAACTGACTGCTCATGCTAACATACCAAGACCTGTAGATGTAATAATTTTTATGCAGTGATTCCCTGAGATCTGAAAGTTATTTCAAGCATTCCTCCAGGGTAAAAAGTTGAGAAAGGCTGCGTATGAATGAAATTTCATTTATGCCCAAGTGAAAAGTACAGCCTTCCCTTTGCTAATTTTCATGAAACAGTCACGTAAGAAGCTCTTGTGGACAGTTAATCTACTGAACTTTTTCAAAATCAGATTAAAATGTAGAAAATACAGGAAAAACGTCATCTGTGGCTTTCAGTAAAGTATGGCTTTCAGTGCACCAATTTTCATAAAACTCAAACCACTGCAGCATTTCATGGAGATCAAGAAATATGGAAATTATGGGTAAAGGTAAAGGTAAATGCCCTGAAGTAAAATATGACTGAGTCAGTTTTGACAGAACTCACATTTGGTAAACTTTTGTAAAGAACTCGTGTACCAAATCTCGTGAAAATTTTACAGACTGTTCTGTTGCTGGTACAAGGTCACACACCAACACACAGGTGTGATGTTCAAATAAGGCTTCTTTTTTTTTACTTTGTGAAGAACACCCGATAACATACAGCTGTCAACTGTTAACCTTTTAAAGCCTAGTGGTAACTTTACGTACCGCCAGGTTTAACATCAAAAAATTCTACGTGGTGCCCACACTGTGTTTGTGTGTTTTGTACGGATCTCAGAACAAACAGCAACTTTTGCCTTATAAAACATTAAGAGACTGGTTTTTATAACTGAAGTGGAGAGTGTTTACAGCGTGGTACGGACTGGGTCTTTATGTAAAACAGATACGCTTCATTTTTAAAGGGTTAAAGCTGTAGCCTGTGATTTGCATTTGTGATGTTGTGGTACTGTCAGTGTTTTGGTAACTTCAAATTGGCAAGTGACACTTGCCCAGTACCCTATTCAAACTTGCTTGACTGACCTTCTGTTCAACAAGTGTGGTATCCTTTATTGCTGTTGTTAATTTGTGTTGCAGAAGAATGACTGCAGTGTGGTGATCGAGTGGAAGAATGCTGCAGTCTGTGAGTTGCTGGTCCCCACGAGTGTCCACTCTTTGTTACGCTCTGAAGACACTCAAAGCAGCGCAGGTCAGATATTGTAACTTCCCACTTCATATCATCTTGTAGTAAGGAACCAGTAAAGATAGCTGCAGTAAGGCAGACTGCCTTGCTGATTTAATGTCTGTGTCGAGACTGATGTGTTTGATAAGGAGGTGGTAAGGCGAATATTTGTACAGGTATGAGATCTTTTTCTGGTGTCCCCCTGTCTGGAACGCTCAGAAAACTGGCTATGTTACAGAATAAATACACTTAAGATTAGCACCAAGTAACGGAGGGCCTTGCAATTTGTTTTTATGTTGTTTTGATGGGATCGTTTAGGTGGTGCCTTGTAATTGATGTTAACTGAGCCAGCAGACCTTCATTTTGAAGGCAGAGTGTTATTCTCCTTCTTTCTTAATTCTTAACTGCATGTATATTCATTCATGACACAAAACGAATGCACATTTGACACATAAAAATATAGTCTTATATTTCTCTCACATGTGTCAGCATCATTTACACCATCTTCAGGGTGCTTAACACCAAAATTTAAACCTTATATGAAAGTAATTTGTATTACAAGTGTTACAGCATTCATGCAGCTAGTGTGCCAACGTACAGGTTTCTGTATATGTTGACACTAGAGGCATGAATGCTGTAATTTAATACAAATTATTTTTGTATTCTATTATATTTTAGTAAGTTTTAAATTTTGGTGTAGAACTCCCTGAAGATGGCGTAAATGATGCTGAAATATGTAGGAGCAATATAAGGCTATATTTTTATGTGTCAGATGTGCGTTCGTTGGTGTCATGAATGAATATTTAGTCAAGATGCAGGGAATAAACAGTGTCAGAATTTTAAATGTATTTTAATAGATTTTGGGAATGGTGCTCCAAATTGCAGAAAGACCCTTCATCCATAAAACTGCCAATCCTGAAGCATTTTGGCTAAAAGATCCCATACCTGTACCACATAGAGAAGAAATTACAAGGGAGTGGAGAAAACTGCATAATGAGAAGCTTAATAGTTCGTACCCTTAATTAAATATTGCGAGTGCGATCAGGTGGAGCAGGATGGGATGGGTGGGGCATGTGGCATGACGGGAGGGATGAGAACTATGTACGATATCTTAGTCAAAAAACCTGAAGGGAAGACAGTATTGGGGCATAGACATGGATATGAAGGACATGTAGTGTGAGGGTGTGGAGTGGAGTCATATTTCTCTTACTGAGTTGCCAAACTATGTGCCACATATGGGCAACTCAGTCAGACAGCAAATGAATGTGTTTTGTTTCAGTGGGTCTGGTGGTGGGCCTCATTGTGCTGGTGGCTGTCGTGTGCTTGTTGGTCCTGTATTTCAGAAAGCCAGCAAACTGGAAGCACTTCAGCAGGCGAGTGACCTCCTTGTTTGGTGTTCGGGACAATGGACGGTTCTACTATTCACGGGTAAGTGCATTTTCCCAGGTAAGACACGACAGTCATTCCAGTTCGTTACTGACATGTGTTTCTATCTCTGGAGGTGTGCGTCTCTTTGTGGCCTCACATTTTGATGACTGTCGTGTTGTTATATTGATGCTTCCAAATTAGAGTGTTCCTGCATAAGAAGTTTCTCAACAGACCAGTGGTAAAGAACCCTAATAAAGGCGAAAACTTATAAGGAGAATGTAAAAATGAGGTTAAATTTTTGGATCCACTTTTGTATTTTGGTCCAAAGCAGTTATTTAATAATATTTCAGTCACAATCATTACAAACATGTATTACCAGGGCAGCTTGGGTATGCAGGTATTTTAGTGCTGAAGAAAAATCCATAAAACGCAAATCATCATGGGCCACTTAGAAATTACAAGTCCATAGTTGTTTGGTTCTGGCACAGGTGCACTTTCTATGTTTAACCCACCTGTTTCCACCTCAGGGCTCTCATTACACAGTCTTCAGTGCTTATTCAGTTACAGCACATTATCAACTACTGCAGCACAATCTTAAAAACTGCACTTGATGTTAAAACCTTGGTGCAGCATCTCTGTTATATGCTTAGTAAAAGATGAATAACAAAATCCCAGAAACTGGAAATTAACTGCTCTTAGATCGTGCACAAGTCATGTTGTAGCCAGCAGTTGGTGCAGTCAACCATCAAGAAATGAAACCTTCATCAGGAGGTGAAAAATTTTAAATGTATTAAATGGGAAATTTTTGTATAAAAGTTTGAAGAAATTCACATGTAAAGTCGGAAGGCATTCTGCACATAAACTTTATATGTGGAAAAATTTTAAGATTATACGTATGGAAGTTTTGGTGGGACTTCAAATGTCTTAACTTCTTATGTGGGGAAACTTTGAATCTGGGATCTTTTTATCCCGGAAAGACAATATTATACAGTGTGAATGGCACCAGGCATGAGGTTCTCATGTTAGTAAACATTAATGTTTTCCCATCCTGTTAATTTCCAACCTCAGTCCTGTCAACTGCAACAGACAAATGATGCAGAAACAACGTTGACACAAGGTGTTCAAGAAAGTGTAAAATTTCTGCGATATTCTGTTTCCATATGTGAATTATTAGAAATGATGCAAGGTTTGAGGTTCTCACTGCTGCTGAAGATTCAGATCTTGTGGGATGTGATGCTGCGTCGTTGGGTGAGTAGTTCCCAACATTTTAGTGGATCTGCAGATGAAGGCCCTATGTTTCTTTGACACAGCGGTAACTACTGGCCCAGTGACACAGTATCACATACCAGAAGGCTTGGATTTACTAGAGACGATGTCAGGCAATGTGAAGAACAAAGGTACATGTATATAAGAACACCCAGCATGTTATAAGAGGTTGCTAAATTGGGCAGCAGAAGGACTGCAGCAGGGAACCTGTACATGAAGGTTACGATGTTGGAAGTGCTCAGACTAATTGTGGGAAAGTGTTAAAGCTGTGTCGTTTGGGAGTGTGATGGCATATAGTTTGATACGTAGTTGACGGGAACGTTCTTAAGGAACTTGCTGCATCCACCTTCAGGGGAGAAGATGAGAGCAATGTGGAGGCAGCAGGTTTCTCCAAGATATTGGTAACCACCTGTGAAACCACATGCCATCACATCCGAAGAGGTTGCAGTTTAAGTACTGTATCAGTTTTTGAGCTGACAAAATGACTGGGCAAATGTTGGCTGAGTTGTGCTTCTGCATGTTTTTACTTCTGGGCCATTTGTACTTGTTCTGATATGTTCACATTTTGTAGCATGTTCGGTTATCACACACCCCATGAAGCAATCTTTTTCCAGGTTTCCAGTTGGCCTCTTACCAAGAAGCTTCTCTTTAAAAATGTTGAATACATTTATTGTTTCTTCCGTCAAAGCTAATTGTCCATCCTGTGATACAGTTGTATAAAATTTCTCCGTCTTGTGGTTATGCTTGACCTTCAGTACGTGACGTGGGCTTTGAGAGAAAGAAAGGGAATATCTTGTGCTTCGTATGAAAGAGCTGCTTTAATCCATTGTCTGTGTGTTCTGGTTTGTGGCACCGTGTAGTTTGGTAGGTGTGTACCAACAGTACAGGGGAGCATACTGTCTCCATAACAGTAATTCTGAAGGAATAAAATTCTGTCATTTGTGACACAACTTTGTTGCTGTGTATGCTACGTGGTGTGTGATGTGTTTCAACCCTCCATGCTTTCCGTCTTTAGGTCAGTAACATAATGCAAGCAACATGTAAAGGAATAAAGTACATGTATAAAATATATCTTTATGCATGTCATCATGTAATGTATACAGTCATAAAGTTGTGTTAACGATGGTTGAATGTTATTTCTGTAGACTTATGGTTGTGTACGAGACACAGCAGGATGTTATACTGAAAATACTGCCTCCAACTATGGGGCTTGTGGAGGCAGTGTGTTTCTCCAGTCCATCTGTCAGGCTGCACATTGTCATGACCCGCAAGACCACAGTATTAATCTTCAGCACTGTGAAAACCTCAAATCTTAACAAATGTGTCTGTGTTGCTGATATTGTGGGTGATATTTTTGGTTGCAGGAATTTGACCATGGTTGGACTGAGATGTAATAGCCTGAGTAGCAGTGTTTACGTGTACGTAAAAGTTAGTGCATATTGTTGTTGCCTTGCTTGCTGCATGCACTGGGGTTCTGTGTTGTAATTGGGTTATCACACAATCACAGGGTTGACACAGTGTCCTGTGCTTTTTGTGTGTTCATGACTTTGGCATCTACCACCACCACCACCACCACCACCACCACCACTAATGCTAATACTAATACTGCTGCTGCTGCCACCACTGCTGCTGCTGCTGCTTCTGTTGCTATTGCTGCTGCTACCCCCAAGTCTTTCCCAGCCCTCCAGGAACTTCAGTTATCCATTAACCAGTTGTCACTGGAACTCGATACTGGTTTCAAATTCTTGATCATGATGACCGCCTGCATTCACTTCTGTGTTGGGGGGAGGTGGGGAATTCTAACGCCAGCATTATCATGGATGGCAGTGCTGCCAATTGCAAAAGGGTGTCACATCTTTAGCACTGATCCTAAATAGTTACCTGATGTGGGAACTGCGCCTCTGCAAGGTTGGTGTCACCCAGGCTGCAAGTCTTCAGGGATAGGATGCTGTTTCATTGGGTGAGAGATTCCTGTGTGTCAAAGGATCATGTCTTCATCTTTCAAGGATAATTGGCTCATGAAGGCAGTACAATGTCTTGAAACATTGGCAACCAGTCACCCGGCAACAGTGCCAACTCCCAAAAACGCTTGAATCCCAAACTCCAGGCAATTAGTCAGTGATTCTGTAGTGTTATGCGTGTTTTGACTGGAACTCCCTTGTGTGCAGACAGAACAGTAATGTTTCGAGTTCATTGGTGCCTCAGTTGTATATCTTCTATCTGTGCTTCTACATCCAAGAATGTCTTTATGTAATGTCGAGCCTGTCCGCAGTTCTGGCATGTGGCTTTCGACAGATGCCGTTCGGTTGGGCAGAGTGGAATGTCAGTATGCAGTCCCAAGGAACCTGTATGTTCCATTTGCCAGAAACTATTATTATGTAGCTATGCTGCAAATCTGAGCTGTCTCAAGGAATGTACTGCTTACAGAGTGATACAACCAGACATCAGATACAAAGGGGTATTGCATGTGCATCATATCATCACCTCCATCATCCCCTCAGAATGCCTTACAGTATGTCCATGGGACAGTAGACCACATTCTGATTTGGCTTGTATCCTCCCAAGAACATGCACATCTTCACATAACCTTTACAGACTCTACTGTGACCTCTATTTACATTTTCCATTGCACACAGTCATTTTCACAGATGATTTTCTGATGCAGAGGTACATACAGCAAACATCTTTAAATGTTGACTGCATTCTTTGTGTTCAGTTTTTCCTGCATCTCACCTCACCTCACCTCATCCCTCCCTCCCTTTCTCTGTCACTCTAGCTGTGCATGGGTGGTGATTGAAAATTTAAACCTACTTCTATAAGAGGGTGCCCAGCTAATGATTAAAAAAACCCTCTGTTGCAGTGTAGTTACATTCATGGACTACGAAAAATTTATGCCTTTTACACCCAGCATGTGATACTGGACTGTGCCACAGCCTTCGCATGATTCAGTGTGACCATACGTGCTGCATTATGACTGCCTTTTGTTTTAAATTTGGACTTTTCAGATGGTACTATATCACATTGCTTTGGCCAAATAGTGCAGGGACTGGGATCATACCTGAGGCAATCACTTATGGTAGGTGACACCAGTGGTAGTCCTTTGGAGGTCTTCTCATCGAATGGAATATTCTCAGGCTAAAAACAGATCACTGTATAGAGAAATAATGGCAGTTTTTTCTGAGACCCATACATAGTAGACAAATGCACAGGGCTGTGGAGTCCATACACAAAACTTCCGACCCTGACTCTTCAATTTTTAAAACTCCGACTCCTTCATAAAATCTCCATGTGTTAATAATGGTAAACCTATTGGACATTTCATCACCACCACATGAATCATCAAGCTACCTTTTTTGACTTGTAACCTATATTTAGTATAAGTCATGGCATTGTAGATACCAGGGCTTTGAATTTGGAGTATCTAGTTAAGATTTTAAATTGAATTCGGAGCTGGAGTCGGTACATTTTTACATTTTTACCGACTTCAACTCTGACTCCACCTAAAATTCCTTCCGAATCTGCCTCCGACTCCACGGTCCTGCAAATGCCCTGTGCAGGCAGAACGTGGAGTTTTTGAATTGTAAACCTTGTTGTACAGAAAGTAACCACTGGGTTTCGAAGGATTAAGGAGGACTGAGTGTCAGAGTTTGAAGCAGTCAGCACACTTAGAGTAACACTGTGACTGAAGCACATCAGATATGAAAGGAATACAGTGCAGTGCAAAATTTCATCTGTTGTATTTCTCTGCATGTGAGTGTATACTTTCTCATTATGAAATTTTGGTGACTGGGATATGGCCTGTGCCATAATCAGGTCTGGTGTGTTTTAAACTTGTCACTTTAGGAATACATTCTCAAATAAAACTGAAAAGTCTGGATAGAAAATGCATTCAGATGCATACATTTTGGAAAATGCTGTGTATGAGTGGTTGTTGTCAAGCTTACCAAGGGTTGCAATGCAGGTCACCAGTCATCAAGGCAGATTGATGAAAATGTGTGTCAAGTTATCCACAAGGACTGACACTGTGCAGTTAATGATGTTTGTAACTTTCTAGGCCTATCATGTGGTACATTCTGACACATTTTAGTGTACGGTTTAAGCAAGAGGCAGATTGTTGCAAAATTTGTACCGTGCCTCTGCTGGCTGATGAACAGACACAAGCTTGGCTGTCTGTGTGCAAGAACATGCAAGATCAGGCCAAAAAAAAGACAAAAGCTTCCTTTATAAGGTCATAGTAGGTTGTAATGGGTCATGAGATGAGAATCCAGCTAAAGGCATTAAGATTCGAGGCTGTCATGGAGATTAAAGCTGAATTGTAGGTGGTGCAGGACAGTGTCACAAGATGGGACTGACAGGGATATAAACTCTGAAGGACACGAATTTGAAGGCAGAGGTGAGCCTGGAATAATTGTATTGCCTCAGTCAGAAAAGGTTTGGCTCACACCTCATATATAACTGTTTTGTTCCCTCCTGTAGGCTTCACAGAGAAAGCCTAAGATACTATAAAATTTACCGTGTAGTCTTGCCAGTACAGGAGCTGTGTCTTTTCAAGTGATGTCCGTTTACTGTCATAGTGTTTTTAGGTGTAATTTGAATCCTGACGTCCAGTCTTTTTCATTAACTACATAAATAAACTTTAATTTAATAAAATGTGTAAGGTAAAGTCCCTTTTCTCATGAGGAAGGCTTATAGTGGGAGGAAAGGCATGGCTGCACTCATTATTAACCCTGGAACTTTTTTTGGAGGTCAGCTGTCATCTTCACGTGCCGGCCGTTTCTACCCCTCAGTGCCTATTAAACAAGAGACTGGGTGGGTCCAAGAACCACTGTGTACATTTTGGAGAAGAGAAAAATCTTTTTCCCCTACTGGATACCCAACCTAAGATAGCCTAGCCTGTAGGCTAGTCACTATACAGGCTATGTTATCACAGTTCCCTGGTTTATTAACCTTTTGAAGCCTAGCGGTAACTTTACATACCACCAGGTTTAACATTAAAAAATTCTACATGGTGCCCACATTCACATATGTGTTTTGTACAGGTCTCAGAACAAACAGCAACTTTTGTCTTATAAAACATTAAGGGACTGGTTCTTATAACCGAAGTGGAGAGTGTTTACAGCGCGGCACGCACTGAGTCCTTATATAAAACAGATAGGCTTCATCTTTAAAGGGTTAATATGAGTGCCATTCCTTATTTAAAAATGTTAGCTACTGCATACTGGGGTACTGAGAGTGTAAGCAGTCATGTCCGTGGCACTTCTGCTTGTAGTAATACAAAATGATGAAGATACTCTATCTTGCAGCAGCATGTTAAAATGTTCAAGTGGAGTACTCAAATACAGCATGAAAGAATGATATGGCTGAACTGGGAAGATTTGAGGTTTTCATGGTGGTGGTGATGAAGATTCTGGTCTTCTGGGATGTGGTACTTTGTCTTTGGCTGAGTAGCACATGATATTTTGAAGGACTGTACTGCCTTCATCATCGGGTTCCTGCAGTACAGGAACAGCCATTCAGGGGAACAAGTGGATCCTACCCCCCACTTCCCGTGATTGGCTGACCACTGTTTCCAGCCACCCATATCAACAGCTGTCCCTGTATGTCTCCCACTTTTTGTGTCCTGTACTGCTGTTCTTCTTCAACTGCTTCACCCTTAAGACAAAGACACTGCATTCCTTCAGAAGGTCAGGTACTACTTGCCCATTGGCACAGTGTTGCATCCCTCCAGACCTGAATATTTTATGAACTAACTTGTTTATTGTCATACAGCTGGAGGCAGCTGATGAGGCGAGCCAGCTGTTGGTGAGTCAAATGGATGGACAAGAGTCTGACAGTGATGATGAGCTGCTGAGGATGTGAGGAGTCAACCATATTTATTAGCCTAATCACTGTATCTTCATTGTGGATCATTCTCCGTTGTGTACATAAGACTGCCACCAGAGGCATTAGCACTTTAGTTTTGTTGTATGTTGCTAGTTTTGTTGATGATTTGGATATATGCAGGGCGTTGTCAGTGTCTGTCCATTCTGTTTGTCAGGCAAGTGGCAGTTTCTTTTATTGAAGATTGTTTAGCTAAATAGGAATTTAATGTGTTGTGAGTTTCTGATTTTTTAAAAAATCTGGATTTGTAAAGTTTTAAAGTGATTTTTGTGCACTTTTCTGTTCCAAGGATATTGGAGCAGCAAACTTGACATGTTAACATTATTTGGCGAGATTTGGGGTTTCCTCAGAAGTGGTGTAGGTGTCAAATATGCCAGCTGTGGAAACCCAGCTTTGTGTCTGAAGCTATAAAACTCCGTAGTTAATATACCGTTATAAAATAACTGAATGATCAGCCAAACATATATGACCTATGTAGGCAGTGTGTGTAGCTTGCTCTTCTAATGGCCATACTGACAGGTCTTGTGTCTCGGCAGTTAAATGCAGCCAACCAGAGACCGTCAGTGTATTAATTTACACCTGTATTAGCATCATAATGTGTGTATTTTAAATGTATACAAGCAGTAGATGTGGATAGTGAAAACAGAAGGGTTTACTTCTTTTCTTAACTGTGAAAACATGTTAATCAGTTTTGGATTACTTGCTTGAGCTCTGATTTTTATGAAGTAATTTCCATTCCAGCACTGAAATACTGCCCACGTAAGTGCCAAGCAGTAAGTATTCCTAGATGATTGTGTGATGTTTGAGAACTGCTGATGTGATCATTGATACAGCAGACTGAGCACAGTATTACTTTTCCTTGTGAATCTGCAGCCAGTTCTAGTCAACTCTCAACCGTCAAGTTACACGCAGTTCCTGACTTTCATACATAATTCATTCCTGAAGACGTGCGAAAGTTGAGCAACAGACTTACATGTTATAACAGTGGTGCTGTTCCCATTGCTTAAACATACTTAAAAATCCCTATTTATGGGCAACAAACAAAACAGTTGTAGCAAAAATTATGGTACATTCACGCACAAATTCAGCCAAAGGTAATTGTTAAAATTCCCACCATCACACAGGTGAATATCCTCCACACTTGTGATGGCTATATAAGGAATGGCAAATGAAACTGATACTTCATTAGGCACTGGTAACCTTAATAATGTTTAAAAACCTTTTCATATTTCTACTGCTGTCAGAACATTGTGGTCGCACAGCACTGTTAACTCATGAGTAGATGTCCTTTCTGTTGCTAGCAGCATGAATTACATCCAACTGAATATGAGGCATTTTTTCAAAATTCCTTGTGGAGATGCAAAGCTGAGTCCTGAGTCGTAGCTGATTTTGATGCTGAGAAGTCCTTGCTGACGGCTGTGTACAAAAGTCCAAAATCAGCATACAAAAGATAGATTAGGGGTGAGAATTTATAATGTACAAAAGTGCGCGTTGTATGAAAGTCGAGGACCGCCTGTAGTTTGTTAACTGCCATTAAGAAGAGTCTGCTTGTGTCTGTAAGATCAGGAAGGAAATTCTGTGTGAAGTTCCTAACATTATTCTCCTAATTCTGCAACATGCATGGTGCCTCTGTTTCAAGAGACAAAAGCAGTTAGTTACTAAAGAATATAACTTGTACAGTGCAAGCCTGGACTGTGGCAAAATCCTGAATGTTTGTTGGCTGGAACTAGTAAGTGCTGCTTTGTGTTTTGGGGTTGTGATATTTTGTTTGTGTGTTAATTCTGTGAGTTGCAAAATTGTGATCTTCCTGCACTGTTTCTTGTATTTGTATGGTGCCCCACAGAACACATTACAAGCTGCATTATAAATAATTTCTTCATTGTAAACTCTACTTGATTTTTTGAGTAACCCTTTCCCCACAAACGTACATATTATCATGAATGTGAGATAAAAGTGTAACCAGGTAGTGAGTGTGAGCTTGTCTTGGCAGTGCATATTATGACCATGGTTGTTTTCAGCTACAGCGTCAGGCGGTCTTGTAGGCAGTTACCATTTCAAAGAAATATGCTGCTTCAATCTTCCAGACTGTGGAGTCCTTTATATAGGATCACAGTATTAATCACAACCAAATGCTAAAAACCCTTATCATTAGGGCATGCATTTTGTGTGTCTGAAATTACAGGTTTCATGCTATTCAGGATAGCTGCAGCCATACATTCAAGCATCTGCCAGCCAAGTTCAAAAAATTTTGTGCCCAGGAACAAGTATTGAAAGATACTATTTAATGTTTCACACTAATGTTGCATTTAAGTATTAATGTAATGAGGTGCATAATGCAGTGTACTACAGGAAACCACCATTGTTTGCCAGTGTTACATTCCTGAAAAATCCCATTAATGGTAAAACCATGATCCCCAGTTAAAATTTATGCCATAAGTGGGGTTTACAGAACCCAAGAAACACAAAACATGGTCTTAAGCACTGAAAAGCATACCTGTCATTCTCCTGTCCAACTAACACAACACACCTACTTGCTGTAACATATAAACCATTTTCCTTTACTTTTATGCTTAGGTCTTTCATCAGCATGTACCTTACACTGGCCAGACATGACTAAGACGACAGGACAAGAACTGCTTCTAAAAATTGTTAATAGTACAATTGCAGTACCCTCCATCCACAGTACCTTGGCATGGAGCCCAGGCAAGACTGATAGAAGGGATGCGGAGTACAGTCGAAGTACCTGTCTTCCACAGTACCTTGACAGCGTGTGGCACAAGACAGAAAGAGTTGGTATGGGTTCGCAGCTAAGGTATTTCAATACTACTTGTTCGTCATGGATGAGAGTACTGATTCGACGATGGTGTGCCATGGTTGTTTTCATTCCTGGCACTGACTGTTATTAAATGTGCTGTCGTAGAACATAACTACCCGACCTCCCCCCCTTTTCTTCCTTGGATCAGTAAGGCTACATGTTTCGGTCATTCTCTCGAACCATCATGGAAGTTTTAATATTATTAACCCGTCTGTTGCCAACCCCCCGTTGTAACACTGTTGACCGAGTGGGGTAACTGAGTTACCCCACACGCTTTTTATTGGGATTTTATGAGTTACACAAGGAAAATAACGATAAAATTCAAATGTGAATGGGTTTTAGTTTATGGAATGAATGTCAAATCCTTTGTACATAATATAATTGAATAAATTGAAATTACAAAATGGTTAAATTTTTAAAATTTACAAAATTTCTGAATCGTACAAAAATAAATTTTAATGTCCTCCTTTTTCGTCGCAATCAGGACACTTCACCAGTTTCCTTACTACGATGGTCATTGCACACAGGTTTTTTGCAAATGCAGCACATCACTCTCGTTTTTCTGTCCCTTTTCCTACTACAAAAACTGCACCTCATCCCCGTAGGCAGTGTTGACGACAGGCCGCTTTGTGTCGGTGCATCTTCTGTGTTGACAGAGTCATCTGGTTCCAATAAAGCCCCTGCAGAAAGCCTGATGCTGTTCAGAATGTTTCTGTGAAGGTTTTGAGCCAAACGTATCTTCATGTTGGGGAGAGCAAGATGTTTTGCGAGTTGAATTAGGAAAAGTTTTCTCCTGCTCAAATTTTCAATATTCCACTGGGGATATTTCTCCGTCCAAATTACATAGCTATTGAGTGCACCAATGTCAATTAGCTCCATAAATATTCTGTGAGGCCACCGATTTGTTTGCCTCACACAAGAATATTCTCTTGGCATCCGATCACCTGTGTCAACGCCACCTTTTGTAGCGTTGTAATCTAAAATAATTTTAGGCTTTTTTTCTGGATGTTCGGGACTAACGCAATTGTCTAAATGTTGAGTTGATAAAAGTATTACACTTTTTCCTTTTTTTGGGACATATGAGCACATGGTCATGTTTTTTGTGAACCCGAAGAGTGATGAATGTTCTTCCCTAGTTTTCTTGGGTAAGAATTCAGGGGGAATCTCTACTTTATTCGCCCTTACAGTCCCGTTTGTTTCAGCAGATCCTGGGCTAGAGGGATGGAGGTGAAAAAAGTAAACACCCCTTCCTTTTCCATGAATTTCTGTGAATTACGAATGGTCGTCACCCCAACAGGCGTTGCATTCTGGTCTCGCCAGAGACCAGAATACGAACAATAAACAATACAAACATAGTTATTTTTTTGTTACACGCATTACCGGCCAAACTTAGTGTTTAATCGACTCAAAATTGATTCTCCTGCACTACAGCTTTATTTTTCTACCATAGTGAGTGCTAATGCGCAAATACAAAAAGTCCTGTGCTAATATGGACGTGCATTGTTACCAAACTCGGGAAATTTTGACCACTGGGGTAACTGAGTTACCCCACTCGGCAACAGACGGGTTAATTTGCAAACTCACAAATTATACAAGAAATTGTAGAATTTGTGAGCTCGCAAATGAATAATATTCAACTTGCCCACATACCTATGTTTTTTGCATGTATTTATAGCCCCGATGAAGGTTCGTGAGAATGATCGAAACATGTTGCCTTTTTGTTACAAGCAACAAGAGCAATGTTAGACGGCAACACGTTTATTATTATTAAAACGTCACAACATACCAGGATGAACTCCATTAAAATTATCAACCAATTAGTTTGTATTCCGTATTGCTTAGAGTTCACGTTCTGCCACCAGATATTAGCCAAATCGGACACTGCCCTGGCCCAAACGCAGGTAAACGATCTCTGCTGAAAGTTCACGTTCTGCCACCAGATATTAGCCAAATCGGACACTGCCCTGGCCCAAACGCAGGTAAACGATCTCTGCTGACATCCGTGCGAAAAATGTTAGCATGGAGTAGTTGCAGTGATTTGAGTTAAGCCCAATAGCTGTCTAAAATCACATTTATTACTAGTGGACTGTCACAAGTAGGTCTGCGGTAAAACGGAGAATTTGTTTTATTATTGCTGTAAAAAAGCTTGTGATCGCCTCGATTGTAAGAATGAATGTAGGGCAGCATATGTTAACTTTTTTCAAGAATGGTCAGAAGGTTATGTCTAACACGTGCATTTGTTTTCTATGAGAGGATCTCCTCCAAACTTGGGCCCATTTCGAATAGAAAAATTAGGTCAGTTGAGGGTAATAGTTTTATTTTTAATCAGTTTAGTGTACCTGTAAACTGGGTGAGTTCATTTTGCGTGTATGTGAAACTGGGCTATATTTAAATCCGTAAATGAGATCATTTCACATTCACATTCACATCAAATCTCGTTTCGTGGATCCATCATCTCAACCGTAGGCACTGGATATGAAACTTGTCACTTGTTACATTACATGATTGCAAGCAATCATAAGTCATCGAAATATACAATTCGAGTCTCACATTACTCAGAACAATTAATAATCACAGAAGTACGCATATAAAATCAATATTGACACATATCATAACCAATCAACAGATAAAACAATATTCAAAAGATTAGAAGATAATGAATACAAAGGTAGTAGATAGTACAACATTGATAAAAGCCAGGAAGAAACACATTGAAAAAACAAAAGACACAATTCAAACACGATTTACATGAGGCTGTCTTGATTGTACAATTAATTCTTCTACAGAATAGAAAGAATGTGTTTGCAGATAGCTTCGTCACGCAATCCTAAATTGCTTTTTATAATTTTTTAGATTTATAATATTAATGGGTAAATTATCGAATAATTTTATACCTGAATAGTATACACGTCTCTGATAAGATGAAAGATTGGCTATAGGTCTATGCAGTTGAGCACTATTCCTTGTATTAATCCCATCTACGGAGGAATTTGTCTGGAACTTTTTCAAATTGTTGATAACAAACATCATACGTGCATGTGTGTATATATATATACACACACACACACACGGAATAGGTAATATGTTGAGCTTTCTGAACAGTCGCCAACATGTCTGTCTAGGACTGGCTCCCGTCATTATTCTTATTATTTTCTTTTGCAAGATAAAAACCTTATTACTACCTGATGCGTTTCCCCAGTATATTATTCCATACTTCGTCAATGAGTGATAGTATGCGTAGTAAACAGTTTTAAGATCATTAATATACAATATATAATACAATTTTCTCATTAGAAAGCAAACAGTGCTCAGTTCGTGAAGTAAAAGATCTATATATCATTTACATGTCAAATGATTATCTAATTGCAGACCAAGAAATTTTATCGTCACAGCTTCTGAGAAACTTTTATCATCGACCATTAAGTTTAATGGATAACAATTTTAACAATCCTTATTAATTTTTGTCTGTTGATAAATTTTAATAAAGGGTGTAATGCTTCTATATTTATTTCGTTCATTAGACGAAATAAACGGTGAACACGAAGATTTCATAACTAACCATTTCCTGGAACCGGACAAAAAACTGGATTTGCACATGTCACGGATTACTCGTACGTGTAACATGGGGCTGCACGTATTCGTTGGTTGTCTGGTTTTCTCTCGTTCCGATTGCGTTACGAAGAATACCGAAGTTGGTATGCATGAACCACGAGGTTGGATGCGTTGTCGTCAGATGTGGGGAGAGTACACGTTAGTACTTCGGAAAATGAGTGGCCGTGGTTTGTGGTATTCATCTGCCTGGATATAGGTAAAATGATAAGGTCCTTACAGAGTTAAGAACGCACTATTCGCATGTTTTAGGTATGAAAATTGCATTGTATGTTTTTTGCTTTCGAAGTTAATCTTGAGTTCATGGACCTTGTTTTGTTGCTTTCGTACTTACAGCTTGTGCGTAATGCAACACACTTTCTGTAAATAGCATGAAAGCTTGGGATTCTATTTTTAGTGAAGGATGTTAATATAAAAGGCAGGCGATTAGAAGCTAGGCTGAACGTAAATATTCTTCCCGATTGATTACGGAAAGATGAAATATGACGTACGTTATATTATTTCGGTGCTTTGCATATTTCGAGAAAATTCTGGGAACATATATTTGTAGGTAAAAATGTGTTGTACTTGGTATGTAAAAGTCAGTATGTATATCTTTGTGATTTTGTACTGGTGCAACCATATGCCATGCATGCCTGTTCAAACCTATTCTCATTTTGCGGCCTTAACATAATTTTTTAAATGCTTTATTTGCAGAGTCTCATGGTGTGAATTTGGTTCAGAATGGTCAAGAAGAAGAAAAATCGTCATCAGCAAGAACCAGCAACCCAAAATGGGGGAGATTCCACGGAAAGCTGTGATGAAAACCAGCCAAATAACACGGGTGAATATGTTATGTTTGTACATAGTCATTATACTCGTGCAGTTTGCATTTGTCATACTTATGTGAGGTGGTATATGCTAAGCATTGTTCCACAGTCACCATTATGAAATATTCACTTTATAATTTTCTTGTCATGTGTCATGTGAAGTCTTTGTTTTACATCTGTGGTGAACAGTTTAATCATATTCACACCTATTGAAAGTTTTATTTTAAGGCTTTATAATGGGCACAACATTGGGTGAATTTTGGATTGAACATGAGGTGCAGTTGTGGCCACAACAGCAGCCGGGGCAGTTCTATGCAGTCGGTTTTCAGAAGTCGGTGAAGTGAACGGACATGTTTATTAATGTTTGTTGAGCAATGAATAATTTGTTGTAATTTTCTGACATACTTTAATTTTGGCTGCTGTTCATGACTTACCGACTTCTTCTCTTTGTGTATTCAAGGAATGAAGGCAATGAGTGGCTGTTAGTACAAATAGACAAGGAATATACTTCTCAGAAAATATGTGCACTTCAATATTGTGTGTTCTTTCTGCTGTATGTCTCATAATCAGACATGTAACAAAACTTGCATGGCTTTGCAAGTATGCAATAAATATGAATGAAATAACCAAAACCTACCTGGCCACTGCAGGGTCTGTGATGTAAACTCCATGTGCGCAGAACAGCATTGGAAGTATGATGCTAAGGCAGAATTTGTAAGATGTATCAGTACCATCACTTGTAGACCAAGAATGCTGGGCCAGGTAGCTGGCAGGATTGATCCTATTAGTAGTACACTGAGGAGTTAGTGGTAAGGCAAAACGCTTGACTATTTACAATACAGTGTGGTTTGCTACATAAAAGAACCGGTGAACGTAACACAACTGTTTATATGTAAAACAAATTCTGTAAAGAAGAAGGTGTTCAGAAGGGGATGGAATGAGCTTAATGCTGCGCTGGTATATGTGTGTGTTAGCAACCCAGGTTAGTCTGTGACCATCAGGAAACACTCGAGTGACAGCTGATGATCTTCCTGAAGTAAAGCAGATGGTCTTGGTTTTATGTTGTCAGAAATGTCAGTCCATTTGTTACAACATTTCAAATTTCGGACCTGGTGGTGCAACTGTTGTATCGGCTGCCACTAAACAGCTGAGGCTTTTTAGTGAAGAACGTCCTGCATGTAGGCAGCATGGTCCTGAGTTGAAACAAGGTTGTATTTCCGCAAAAGTGCATATCAAGTTCCTAAATACTTGCCTCACATGGTACTTATAACATTACAGTGCAGCATGCTCAGTCCTCTTAAAGGATGAAGAATTGTGCAGTGTGAAATTTGATTTGAACCATTTCTTGGAAGTATATTTTGCAGTTTCTTCATTTAATGTCTTCCAGCTGAACAGATTTCTTGACTTGTTTAAGAGTCGGGCATCGGTCAAGTTTGTGATGTTGTCAGAATAAATAAGCAAGTATTGGTCCCTGTGAACAATTTGTCTGTTGAGGGTTGTAAAGTTCGCATCAGGGGAGAGGTTGGTAACAGGTTATGCATGTATCATTGTCATGAGGCCAACACAACACTGGCTGGTGGTTATGCATCAGATAGACCCAGTTGGTTGGTTATTTGCATAATGCAGAAAACAATAGTTGTTGCTTATGGCAGTTCTAGGGTTGTTACGAATCACTGCCCTCAAACTATCTGTAAAGAGCATTAGCTTCAGGAACTAGAAGTGGAAACAGCTTCATATTGCTGGGTGTGGATGGGTGTGATGTTGGTGATCCTTCTGCTGGAGATCATGGATGTTCTGCTGGAGATCATGCATGTTCTGCTGGAGCTGCTTTAGGTTCCACAAGTAATGTGTCATATTTGAATAACTGATGTACTCATGATACTCATATGTGTTATAAATCAATAAATAAGCTACCTGGAACTATTCTGGTCCTGTCATCATCACTGTCCTGATCATCAGTGTGCAAGTTGCATTTTATCATATGTAGACAAGTGTTCTGGACGTCTGTGCTTCACTTGTATAATACTTTCTGAACATCTGTCTACAAATTGTTACATTCTAGTTAAATGTGTCTTTATCATTCCTCTCTGTGTCACTGGTTGCCTTGGTGGCATGGGAAGTGCGTGACTCGCTGGTGGCTAATTGAAACTGGTACTGTGAGGCGCTGCAGCTGAATTGCAACAAATCTGAACACATCCAGAAACTTAGTTTGTGAGATGTATGTTTCTAAGTTTCAGATTGCTGACATACATTGCAGATGCCATATTACAGGTGTCCATAGCTTTACTGTCTCAGCAACATGAAGCGTAACTGTACTCAAACACTTCAATTTTTTGTGTTTTGTATGATACTTACCTTGCATTTTTACAATAATAGAAGTACTTGCTGAGATTTTGAGCTGGTTGGTACAGTACATGAGGATTGAGGCCCTTTGGATGTGACACTGCATCATTGGGTGAGTGGTTCTGGATGTTTCGAAGGCACTATGTTCTATTAAAGTATCAGGAAGCGCTCACCCAATAGCAGAGTGCCACATCCCAGAGGATCTGAATCCTCAGCTACACTGCTGTGAGAACCTCAAATCTTTCACCCTGCAGTACGTAGCGTGTATTTTTATTCAAATAGAAGCACATGCTGATATTTTGAGTGAGCTTAACAACTTTGGTTACTGTGCTGCTGTCAAGCAAACATTTTGATGGTCAAATGTATAATGTTTCTGTGTAGGTGGCAAGTGCTGTCCTCACATCAACAAGGCTGTGGACCTAACAAGAGTGAAGAAAGCGTTGCGAGCTGGAGGAATCATTAATGAGTGCACAGAGTGTGCCAAAATGCCTGCTACCAGCAATGGTCTTCCAGCTGGGGAGGAGGTGGGTGGCCCAGAATGTTTGTTGCCCTCTGCATTTGAGTGTTGGTTGCTGCTTTAGGCTAATGAGTAGGAATAATCAGTAGTAATGGCCAACAGAGAATGAGATGTGAATGCAAACTTCACTTTAGCAGGTCCTGACACAGTCTGCAGTGTGCGACTAGTAATGTGCATTGTTTTGATACAGGTGGACATTGGCTTGTGGCTGTGCCTCAAGTGTGGACATCAGGCGTGTGGTCGCTCCCGGAGACATCACGCTCTCAAACACTACCAGACGCCTCGTTCTGAGCCTCACACACTAGCTATCAACGTGGAGATCTGGAACATATGGTGAGACCGCCACAGGGGAATTAAAATTGATATATACACCTCAGTTAGACTGGTGTGATGGTTTCTGTGGAACGTCTGCAGTGCTTCTGTTGCTGTTGACAGAGCACTGGGGCTCTAGGGACTGGGGGCAATGGTTCTAAAACTTCATGGTGCCACGGACTCGTTACAAAGTCTTACTAATTCGTGCACCATTCCCTTAAGTTGTCTCAATTAGTAGACCCCTAAGGCATAATTTGTGGCAACATTTGGAGTTTGAGTAATTACAGACAAGGAACATACTTAAAACTGTAAGAAACTTTATTAACCCTTTAAAGGCGAAGCGTATCAGTTTTATATAAGGACTCAGTGCGTACCGCGCTGTAAACACTCTCCACCTCGGTTATGAAAACCAGTCTCTTAATGTTTTATGAGGCAAAAGTTGCTGTTTGTTCTGAGATCCATACAAAACACATAAACACAATGCGGGCACCACGTAGAATTTTTTAACCCTTTAAAGACGAAGCCTATCTGTTTTATATAAGGACTCAGTGCGTACCGCGCAGTAAACACTCTCCACTTCGGTTGTAAAAACCAGTCTCTTAATGTTTTATGAGGCAAAAGTTGCTGTTTGTTCTGAGATCCGTACAAAACACATAAACGCAATGTGGGCAACACGTAGAATTTTTTACAGTTAAACCTGGTGGTACAAAAAGTTACTGCTAGGCTTTAAAAGGTTAAGTCAGTGTAAAAGCTCATTACAGAAAGTGTGATTGAGAAAAATGTGATGGAAGAAATTTTGTGTTTTACCGAGCAGGGTCTACCCAATTCAAGGGCCTCTTTGGCACAGCTCACGTACCCCTGGTTGAGAAACATTGTATCAACAGATTATTCCAGATAAATAGATTTTTAAAAATACTAAAACTGTTCAGTACAAAAGCCTTCCCTTTTAATGTGTAATGGGAAGATAAAAATCATATTGGAGGCCCCTTGCTAGGCCACATGGACCCTAAGGGGTTCATGGACCACACTCTGATAACCACTGAGTTAGGTGACTACAGTTCCATTGATTCAAGCTGCATGCTGTATGGAAGCAGTATAGAAGTTGTGCTGTATGTTCCCAAGCCTACCTTCAGGCAAACTGAAGGCTGTGTGGACACAGTAGGTATCGGCCACAACCAGAATTTTGTGTTAATGTCATTATCAGCACCTTCAGAGGTAAAAAGAATCTCACACTGCCCATGCCACACAGTCAGAAGCCTCATGTTAAGAGGACCAAAAGCTGTAGTGGTTATGAAAGAAGCCAGTCCAATTGGCAGTGGGTTTTGTTTTTCTGTGCAGAGTAAAAAATGTTCCAGCGCATAGCCATGTGGATACCTCCCTGTTTTGGATTTTTTGTGTGCATTCACAGTTCATTTTCAGTGTCTTGTGTGGAAGGCTTGTGGAACATTTGAATCGAAATGTGTTCCGTGAATGATATGCATAAACGTAATGCATATATGGTGTGAGGTTTGAAGTTTTTCCAGCTGTGTTTCTGAGGAATCACATGTCTGGGATAGCACACTGTATTGTTGAGTGAGTGGTTCCTGATGTTTCAAAGAAACGCAGTGCCTTTGTCTTTTAGGCATTTTTCGGGAGCTCTTGACCCTTGCAGATGAAGGAACTGCATTTCTTAAGAATGGTGGAGACTTCTTCCCCATGGACACAGCATCTTACCCCAGAAGGCCTGAATCCCTGTTGCATGTACAGGTCTGCTTGTCAGCCTGTGTCAAATCAAGAGCTGCTGGAAAGATTTTTGTGGAATTTGATGTGAATGTTATGCCACTGGAGGACACCCATATTTGTATGTTTTAATTTTGTATGGTTGGTAATGATGTGGCAGATGTGCAGTGTGAGATGGGAGTGACACTAGTGCCAGTTACAAAATGCAGTAGCCACACTAACCTGTAGCAACCATAGCACAAACAGTAACCACAGTTATTCTTGGTGTAGTACTGTTAATGACTGTATTGAAGCCAACTGGAGCATTTTGTATGATGAGCTGCAAAGAACACGTGTTACCTGTGTAATGTGATATGAATCACAGTTTTTTATGTTGTTGTTAATTGTTTTTTATTAGTTTCGTGCACCCTTTTGATTATTTATCATTAATGTGTTTATGATTTCTGAACTTTAATTTACTCACAATTAATAGCAGTAGCTATCACAGAGGTCGTAAACATTGCATTTTGCAACCGCCAGGATCAGTTTCATATTTTGAACATTTCAGCCCTACTAGTACTGTACAGAGTGTCCAGTGAAAGTGAAATGTGCTTGTGGAATCTACATTCAGGGTGTCCAGCTCAAAGTGGAATTTGCTCGTAGAAACTACATTGAGGGTGTCCAGCTGAAAGCAGAATCCATTCATAGAATGTGTAGGTTCTGTGGGTCATAGAGTCTACAGCAACGGTTTTTAACATATAATATAATCTACACCAGTCATGCGTAGTTGGTTTATGCTGATATGTAATTTGAAGTATGTTTCTGAACCGAGTGTTTGTTACATTACTGTACTGTTTGCTTCATTTCTTATTGTGACGTGTTGGTTGCAGGTGTTATGATTGTGGATGTGAGATTGCTGCACAGTGCCGCAAGAAACTTCACGAGTGTGTTGAGTTTATCAAGCGGCAGGAGGAGACTCGTGCGTGTCCCAAGACAAGTGAGTGAAAGTTTTATTTGTCCTGAGTAATGACCACATTCTTTAGACAGATGGTATCACAAGGTAATGAAATGGGACATAGGATCATTGTTGTTGGAGTGTGTGTATTTTAATAACTGTTCTGTTTCATTCCATAGAACCAAATTATTATTATGTACAGTGTGTACACTTGTCTGTATAACTGCAGCATTAGAATAATGCATTACATGAATAAATGTTTAGTTTAAATTTTGTGAAATTTCTTTGTTGGTTTAGGTACCATTCCACACATAAATGCAGTACTGCTGCATTGTACAATATCACAGGAATCAAAACCACCTGCATATGCAAAGGAGTTTCAACAAATCAGGCAACAAACACTCTTATGCCAAGAACTTTATCCAGACTACAATGTGTACATGGCGTGTGGATAGCAGGTGATACACATCTGATACCCAGATAGTCACTGTTGACATTTAAGCATTTGTCTCACTGTGGTACCAAGGCTTGTGTCACAGTGTAGGTGATATCACTGTGAAGTGTCCGCAGCCAGTAGGTGACAGCTTGCTTCATGTTGGCATCTGTTACAAGTCACTTGCCAGCCAGATGCTTCTTGAATGTTTCTGAAAGATGGAAGTTGGTGGGCACAGTGCTGGGGCTGTAGAGAGGGTGGTCCATAACCTTCCAGCCATAGTGCTGTAACAAGTTACATGTGTGGGTGGCAGTATGTGGGCCAGTGATTTCCATCTCCTTGTACCTGTTAATAATCACCTGGCTGGCAAGCAACTTGTAACAGATGCCATGTGAAGCAAGCTCTCACCTCATTCCTGGAGACATTTGACATGAGTTTCTTCTGTGTATGGATACAGGTCTTGGAGCCATAGTGAGACAAATTCTTAAATGTTGATGGTAAATATGTAGAGGTCTGATGTGCACCATCTGCTATGTGTGTACCATGTATATATCAGAGTCACAATACAGTTCTTTGGCATCAGAATGTTTGTTACCTCATTGTTGAAACCCTTCATGCTATAGACACCAAACCCTGGAACTGTGATAGCTCAGGGAAAGAAAAACAGCAGTATCAGTTGCTGCAGTTTAGATGTGTCTGTACAGAAGGTTCTGTATACAACACAACATAAGAAGTGAATGTAAGCGTTTTGATTGTAATTTAAATTTATCATATTCTAAGATAATCGTGAAATCGTAAGTTTTATGTAAAATACCGGCTCTCCAATTGGAGTTTGGTGAAAACAAGTGTACTGAGTTATTTAGGTAAGGGCTTTTAGTGTGTGGTATGCAACTGCAGATGGAACCTTGAGTGAGAGTTGAGATTCTGACAGTTGTGTTGTTTGAAGGTTCAAGCCTTCTGGGCTATGTAAGTGGCCTATTGGGCTGAAACTAACTGAAGGAGTGAATGGTAGATGTGTGTTTCCTGTAGATGATTGCCATAGTATGTATATATTTTCATTACTGCAATGAAATGTAAAACAAGAGGATTGTGTAGTTCACAGCTGATATGGTGCAAGGGCAGAGAGGGTGAACATGACAACTGTTCTGCATCCTGTTGGAGTGAAATAAAGAATTGCTGGTGGTTATAGTTACAATGCAGAAGATAATGGTTGTGTATTATGCCTGTGTGTCATGATGACACAAGCATATAATGTGTGTGTTGCTGTAGTTCACGCACAAGTGTGAAAATATCAGCTGTCATGACTTAAGATTACAGTACAGATGTAATTTAGGAATTATTGTTTCCAGGCTGTGATATCGGGTCTGCCAAGAATGGTGACAGGACATCTGTAGGGAGTCTCACAAAAGAGACACTGAAAACTAGCAAAGAGACAGCACAGGCCAGCAACTTACCACGAGTCAGGGTGAGCTTGCTTTGTGTTGTTTACATGGCATAGGTTGATGTTATGTGCTTCAGGAATTTTAGTCAGAATAAAAATTATTGTGTTGTTTAAGATTTCATGCTGTGATCTTGTTGAATATACAGGGGCTGTGCAACGTTGGCAACACTTGCTTCTTCAATGCAGTGTTGCAGTGCTTGGCACAGACACCATTCCTTCTACCAGTGCTTCAGGAAATGAGTGAATCCGGCACAAAGTTCCACCTGCCAGGCCAGCTGTCGAAGGAGGTAGAATTGGTGAGTTGGTTAATAGGTCTCCTGGCTGCAGGAGTGTGGGCATAATGTGTGCTGTGCCTGTGCTGCTGTGGTGGTCTAAATGGGTGTGCTGTGGGCTGATTGGTGTAATGTTGCGTACTGTGCCTGGGCTGGTGGGGTTAACTACATGAGTGGGCTATGGGCTGATGGGCATAATGTGTACTGTGCCTGTGCTGGTGGGGTGAACTAGATGAGTGGGCTATGGGCTGATGGGCGTAATGTTGCGTACTGTGCCTGTGCTGGTGGGGTGAACTAGATGAGTGGGCTACGGGCTGATGGGCATAAAGTTGTGTTCTGTGCCTGTGCAGGTGGGGTGAACTAGATGAGTGGGCTATGGGCTGATGGCCATAATCTTGCGTGCTGTGCCCATGCTGGTAGTGTGGGCAAGATGGGTCGGCTATGGGATGATGGGCAAAATCTTGCTTGCTGTGCTTATGCTGGTAGGGTGCAGTAGACAGGCTCATTTATTGTAGAGCTGTGGGTATAATGTGTGCTTCTTGTTGTAGCCTGTGCTGGAGGGTGAACTTGGCAAGTGGGGCAGTCTCACGGAGATCCTGGCTTCCACACTTACGGAACTGCAGTCTTCTAAATGTGATGTGTTCAACCCAACTCGCTTGTTGAATAAACTGATACAGCGCTTCCCACAGTTCGGAGGTGGGGAGCAACATGACTCACATGAACTACTGAGACATCTACTGGAAGGAGTGAGAACTGAGGATCTGAAGGTGCGTTGATTAACCTTTTAAAGCCTAGCGGTAACTTTACATACCACCAAGTTTAACATTAAAAAATTCTATGTGGTGCCCACATTGTGTTTATGTGTTTTGTACAGATCTCAGAACAAACAGCAACTTTTGCCTTATAAAATATTAAGAGATTGGTTTTTATAACAGAAGTGGAGAGTGTTTACAGCGCGGTACGCACTGTGTCCTCATATAAAACAGATACGCTTCATCTTTAAAGGGTTAAGAGACTGGATTTTATAACCAAAGTGGAGAGTGTTTACAGCGCGGTACGCACTGGGTCCTTATATAAAACACATACGCTTCGTCTTTAAAGGGTTAATATTTATTAATTTTACAGTGCTGTATGAAGGAGAATTTTTGTACAATTTATTACTCAATTCTCTTTTAATCGCTCATGACATGTGACAGGAAGAAGTCAACAGAATTAATGACAGGATTTGGATAGGCACCGTATCAGTATCTGTAAGATGGTAAGCTTGCCACGTGTGGTGTTTCCAGTGTTGATGAGTTGCGTGATGGTTATGAAAGTGGTGGGAAAGATGGGGCAGAGGAGTGAGACAAACGAAACGCTGGGCCAGTGATGAGCTTTACGAAAGCGTGTTCTGATTATGAAGCATTTAAAGCATTATTTTACTTGCATAGCATAGACGATTTTGACAAACAGGATGTTTTGAGCTTCAAATTGGCATACCAGCAGAGGCAGCAGACTGCATCTTACAAATGTGACACAAAACATATTTCAGGGTTCCAGGAGAATTTAAGGAGGTGGGGACGGAACATTCTGCTAAAGAAACTTGCTTTCACACTAGAGTAGAGACAGCTACACATCAAACCACTGCATCAACTAAGAGCTGTTCAAGGACATGCCATAATTGATGCATTCTGGGCGACAACTTTGGTCATCCTTGGTTTTTTGAGCATCACACTGTGCGATGACTATAGTCAGTGTTCAGCACCAAAGAATTAAGCTCATGCCAAGGTGGAACCATTGCAGCATTGGGCCCAGTGATTTTGTTGAAAAGTATGACACTTCAGTGGAATACATGAGTGTCATTTAATAAGTTCATGACCATGTATGTATGTGTTGCAGAGATATCAGAGTGCCATCCTTCACCTGTTAGGACTGTCAGAGAAGTCGAACCCCTCAGAAGTGGAGGATGAGGTGCGAGCAAAGGCAAAAGCTTATGGTCGTCAAGCTGCTCAAATGATGCTCCATCCTGAGCAAGTGTTTCGAGGCTTCTTAGTCAGTACCCTCGAGTGTCAAGACTGCCTGCACACCTCGCAGTGTGTCGAGAGTTTCTTGGATCTCAGCCTGCCTGTCATGGCTGACAAGGTGAAGTTTTTTAACTTGTTGGCTTGGTACCCAATATTCCAACTGCAAGTAACTAGATTGGCCACTTTTGTCCATACGAGCTAATGTACCTGTCCTCTGATATTGTAATGCTTCGGTAAAGAGTTTTTCAGTTTCTTTGTTGTTGTTACAACACAACAGAGGGTGTTTTGAAGTGTAGTAAGGAGACTGGAAGGCTAACCAGTAGTCCTATTCAAACTACTGGGCAGACATCACCTTGCAAGTGCATCTGCCTGATGGTTGCATGTTGTAGTTATTGTACAGACTTCCAACCAGTGTAGTGACAACAGAGTCCTCAACACGGGTGGATCAGTAACAGGCACTCTAGCTTGTCCCACACTCTTGTGGAAAATGCATGAACAGCTAACCCACCCACCAACCAACTAACCAAAAACACAAGCAGCAAACCAGCAGTTGTTGACTCAGGTACAGAACACTACACAACGTAGGGACCCAATCTGCTTTGGATTTGAGTTACGTATTAAGGTCAGCATATAATGCCACAACACTAGAGGTTTCCACCACCAACAGTATAATTATAGTCTGTTAAGTAGCATATTTATCTTGTGTAGCATATTTTAATCCTGTTTTAACTGTAAGTGTTTAAAATAGAGGCTGTACCTTTTATACGATACAGGTATTAACAACGTAGCCTACAACAGATCGTGGAACCATACAAATAGTGGCTCGGCAGTGACGGTTGGTTTTAGATTTGGCAGCCTCTACTCCACGAGGATGGTGCACTAGCACTGAAACATGTTGCAGCTTTAGGTGTAACACTTATATGTGAAAATTAGAGTGCATTTGGTTGGTGTAATAAATTGACTAAGTTGGGGCGAGGTCCACTTCAGGGTCACACAGCTTGCGTGAGATACCTATGTGGAGGCATTACTTTCTGAACGCCTTTTGTATTTACCAGGAAACAAGAGGCCATTAAAATTAATACCAGCTATACAAGGTTTTAGGTTCAGTCATTGTGTTCCAGAGGATTCAGGTCTTGTGCCATATTAGGCTGTGTCAGTCAGTTAGTGGTTCGCAGTATTTCAAAGGATCATATCGTTGCACAGAACAGAAGTGTTTAAGCCTGCATAAAGCAGTAATAACACACTGTGGCTTATGGCTTGTGTTGGAAAAAGACTGTAAGTTAGAACTTGTGAACTGAGTGTGTGCAGACAGCCAGCTGCCTGTGAAACCACTCCATCAGCGAGGTGCACAGTGCCTCACTTGCCACCAGCTGTCATCAACGAGCCCACTTGAATCTGCAGGAACTAAAATGGAACAGGCTTTCTTCCTAACTGGCTGTCCACCACTTGGTGCCCTTCACCCTAATCCCAGGGCTACAAATGCCATTGAAGAGAGGTGCAATAAAGAAAAATTGATGATGATGATGAAAGTAGGGGAGGGAATGGGTAACCCTGAGATATCAGCAGCCATCCCCACCACTCTACAATAAGCTCAAAAGGGGTCTACTTTGAAGGGAACAATGACTGCTAAGAATGGTAAGCACATGTTGTGTATAAGTTCAGTGTGGAAACTTTTGGATGTGCCATCATACATGTTTGATAATTTCTAAAAAGCTTGTTGTGATTGACACATTGTTATGTTAACTCCGCTTCCTCAAAAGAACATGGAACGTGTTGTTCTTTGAAAAATTAGGTTATAAAAAAATGATTGTTTTGTGTTTTCTAATACAGAGTTTCTTTTTTCTTCTCACCAAGCATGGGAGCTTTGTTGCATAGGAAGCCTGCATCCTGCACGATATCGTGCGAAGGCTGCTGTGGGGAGGGTGGTGATAAAAGGGGCTCTGTGGATTGTGCATGAAGATTACTTCTTAAGTTTAAACATTTTGCACAGATGTTTAATAAAGAACGCTATAAAGATGTGTTGACATACAGTATCTCATATTGAGATAAGTAAGGAACACAGTAAGTCATATCATATGAAAATCAATTACGATGTTCTCAAAGTTCCACCTCTGTACCTTCCTGTCAATAAAGTTCACATGCATCATATTCCTTAAGTCCAACTTTAACCTTTTAAAGCCTAGCGGTAACTTTACATACCACCAGGTTTAACATTAAAAAATTCTACGTGGTGCCCACATGGCGTTTATGTGTTTTGTATGGGTCTCAGAACAAACAGCAACTTTTGCCTTATAAAACGTTAAGAAACTGGTTTTTATAACCGAAGTGGAGAGTGTTTACAGTGCGGTACGCACTGAGTCCTTGTATAAAACAGATACGCTTCGTCGTTAAAGGGTTAATATTTTGCTCCCCTGTATCCTGTATATTATGGTCTTTCAAGTGATATGTTCCTTTGACACTTCAAAGTAAAAAATTGTTTACAATTTCTTGTTTACTCATCTTACTAATTATTGATTGTGTTGCAGCCACAGCCCCCAGTGATGCGAAGGAAGTCGAACAATGACGAATCATTTGATGTGTGTGGCACTGCATCAGAGGGTCAACCATCAAAGCATCAACTGAAGAAAGAGCGCAGGCAGGCGAGGAAAGAACGCAAGAGACAGAAAGGCTGTTCAGCTGTGGGGGAGCAGTCTAGCGTTGCCAAGGAAAATGCTGACACAAAGAATTCTGTGGAGTCAGGTCAGTTCATCTGGTCTGTAGGATGGTGCTGGTCTGATTGTAGGGTATCTGGCATCAGTATCCTTCCCTCTGGGTGAAGTGGCTAGGGCATGGGGCCGACCATTCACCTCCTGGTGCCGAGATTAAGAATGAGTGGATCCATACCTCTGCTTCATCTATATGACTTCATTTCTACAACCGACCAGCCTACCCAGCCTCCTATCCTGTGTCCGTACCGTTTCTACAGTCCTCCAAGCTTCCTATCCTGTGTCCAGACCGTTTCTACAGTCCTCTAAGCCTCCTATCCTGTGTCCAGACCGTTTCTCCTGTCCTCCAAGCCTCCTATCCCGTGTCCAGACTGTTTCTACAGTCCTCCAAGCCTCCCACCCTGTGTCCAGACCATTTCTCCTGTCCTCCAAGCCTCCTATCCTGTGTCCAGACCGTTTCTACAGTCCTCCAAGCCTCCTATCCTGTGTCCAGACCGTTTCTCGTGTCCTCCAAGCCTCCTATCTTGTGTCCAGACCATTTCTACAGCCCACTCAGCCTCCTGTCCTGTGTCCAGACAATTTCTATAGTCCTCCAAGCCTCCTATCCTGTGTCCAGACCATTTCTACAGTCCTCCAAGCCTCATATCCTGTGTCAAGACAATTTCTACAGTCCTCCAAGCCTCCTATCCTGTGTCTAGACTGTTTGTACAGTCCTCCAAGCCTCCTGTTCTGTGTTGAGACCATTTCTACAGCCCACCCAACCACCTCTCCTGTGGGTACTGGGATATCCTTTGAGATGTAATATTTGGCCCATTAGAATTGTCACGCATCTGCGTAAATTACATCAGGAGGTTTGTGGTCAGCTGGGCATGTGTCATGGTGTGAGGAAATAAATGCAGAATATATCTGAAGGAATGTCTGAAACAGACGTCACAAATCCTGAGGTTTGTACTTCAGTATTTCATGTGGTTTTGTATCAATTACGTAGATATGTAAGGCTTCAACTAAGGCCTTTATCACAAGATGATGGACAAAGTCCAAAGAAAGAAGAGCACATCAGTAAGTCATGTGCCATGATCAGAGCCGTGTGGAGTCATTTGTTTCAGTTTCGTAAACCTGTCGTTATTGTCATCATTTAATGATTATTAGTATTAGCTCTCAGTATTAGCAATACTAACAACTGAATTCAAAATTACGCAGTGTTAAGTATATACTAAATAAAAAATGAATTTAAAAATTATGTGTTTGCTTAACTGCATCTCACAGTTATCTTGTTTATGAGGTTCTACTTATCCACCCCGCACTATTAAAGTGTGTACAGTTTATTGGATACTTAAAATTACCTATTAGTTTATCCGCATAAGTTCAATATTGAACATCCCCACTGATGTACATATACAATGTACAGAATCTTCAGTTTCTTGAACGAAATCAGTCAGGACCAACCTTGTTTTCCTCTCTTTATTTTAAGACTGCTGGGCTACCGGTTTTGGCTGAATACAGCCATCATCAGGCTTGACAAAAAACATGAATAATAACCAGCTCAATAATAAGCACACACGTATAATAAAATATTTGGGATTATCATAAAGAAAGACGAATATTTGACTAGCGTTGTACCCCATATAAAATGCTTGATTGTAAGCCATACCAACTCAGTCAGACCATAAGCCATGGAGGTTGCACGGTAGAACAGCAAAACACAGTGTTCATCATAAGTACTGGATTCAACAGTGCTGATATAAAGCAGCTCCACCACACATATGTGCACAGCCACAGCATACTAATTGTGTAACTAATTGCGTTTATTTCACCATACAGTTAGACCTTCAAATTTAAAACCTAGATTTTCATTATCCCAATATTTCTTATCATGTTTGTATATTTATAGGCACGGAATTCATAAGAATAAGCTAATAAACCCCACACTTGTGACCTAACTGTGGAGCCACAAAAAGAAAAGACCTCTGAAATGTTAAATCCATAACGTACAGAGATACAAGAATACGTAAGGAACTTTCTCCCACAGCCATGGAAAGAAGCTGTTAGCACTGTGAAGACCTATTACATATATATATGTACTCTGTGGTCGATGCATGACATATACTTTTCACATTTTATACCTTTTTCTATATTTTATATGTATCTTATCTTTCTGTACTATATGTATAGGAGGTTTTTACCTTGTGTAATTTTAACCTTGTAAAAGACGAAGGCCCTCCCCTTCTAAACTGAGTAGAGTTTCATATATTCATGTTTTTTGTGGAGCCTGTGCTTAGCCGAAACCGGTAACCCAATAGTCTTAAAATAAAGAGAAGAAAACAAGGTTGGTTGTGACTGATTTCCTTCAAGGAATTGAAGATTTTTACATTATCCATATAAGTGTTGTGTTATTGTACACACGTGTATGTATTGGAATGTAATTGTGGTAACCATTGCACAGTGACACTGATGTTGGCTGTGTGGAGCCGAGGCATGGTGTCATAACATGCTTAAGTTGGTGTTTTGTGTGTCTGTGTAACAAATACTGAGGTTGATGTTAAAATCAACTTTTGGGATGTGTTTTGTTGGAGTGTTACTGTTGTTCCCTTGTGACTGTAACAGAGCAGAGTGATGCTGATGTGGAGGACAATGTGGAGCAGGACGCTGCGTCCAGGGCACATGGTGTTGACGTGGGAGAGTCAGGCTATAGCTCTGAGAAAGTTGGCAATGAAGACTCAGCAGTGGAGAGTCCATTGCCGTGTCTTCTGAATGGAGACTCTGCCCTGGCCAGTCCGGCTTCTCCGGCAGATGTTGGTGGTTGCACGTCACCAGTGGGCAGTGGAGATGTGGCAGAGATGAGCAGTGAACTGGTGGTTACAATACCTACCTCTCCGTTGGAATCTGTGGGCAGTCCACTGTCCCCGAGCCCGGTCTCTTCTGAAGTCAACATAGACTGCTGTAGCTCAGTTTCAGCACATGCTCACAGGGACTGTGTGTCTCCTGACTGCAACAGGCCTGTTTCTCGTTTTGAATTTTGTAATGAAGATGAAATGAACAGTGGTGACGGAGTGGCAAGGCTCAGCCCTGTGGACTATACCTCAGGCGGTACACACACCCTCCTGGTTTCAGAGTTGTGTGAAGATATTTCTCGGCTATGCACCAGTTTTGTTCCAGTGCCAGAGCCAAATGCGAGTGGCTGTGAGGAGAAACAACTTGTTTGTGGAGATATGGGAGGAATCATAGATGAAGGCGAGTTAGGAGTGAATGACTTGGCTAGTGAGGTGCATCTAAGTGGGACTGAGTTACATAGGAAGGTGACCAGAGAAGTGCCATCAAATGGGCAAGTGGCTGATAGTGTGTTGTCAAGTGGCATGATAGCTAGTGAGGTGCAGTCAGATAGGGCTGTGGCTGACAAAGTGTTGTCAAATGGCGTGATAGCTAGTGAGGTGCAGTCAAATGGGAATGTGGCTGACAGCGTGTTGTCAAGTGGGGTGATAGCCAGTGAGGTGCAGTCAGATGGGGTTGTGGCTGACAATGTGTTGTCAAGTGGGGTGACAGCCAGTGAGGTGCAGTCAAATGGGGCTGTGGATGAGAATATGTTAGGTGGGTTTGTAGCTATTGAGGTGGAGTCAAATGGGGCTGTGGCGGACAATGTGTTGTCCAGTGGGGTGATATCTGTTGAGGTGGAGTCAAATGGGGCTGTGCCAGACAATGTGTTGTCCAGTGGGGTGATAGCTAGTGAGGTGCAGTCAAATGGGGTTGTGGCTGGCAGTGTGTTGTCAAGTGGAGTTGTAACCAGAGAGGTGCAGTCAAATGGAGATGTGACTAAGAGTGTGTCGTCCAGTGGGGTGGTGGCCAGTGAGGTGCAGTCAACAGGGATTATGGTCAATGGGGTGGCCAACTGGAGTGCCACAGTTTTGCCACGTTACCAGTGTGATGATGGGGAGTGCTCCATCCAGTCCTGTCTGAACCAGTTTACTGCACTTGAACTCATGACCGGGAACAACAAGGTTGGCTGTGAGAACTGCACCCAGCGGCAAAACAAAGGTAAGTTCAAGGGTCGAAATATGTTTCAGTGTAATGTAGATTGTGTCCTGTTTTTCTATCTGAAAATGAAGGTTTGTCATAAAGATTTGAACATGAAAGGATCTCGCCGTGGTGGTGTTTTTGTTGTAGACAAGTGCAAACTCAATGGAGCAGATCCCCATCCAGGCTGATCCTCTTTGACGTAATCACCGTTACAGTATTTCTTGAGCAGTACAAATCATGAAGCTCACTATGAAGTTCGCTGCAGTCTACCGTTACTTTCATTAGGTCTGAACACCTTTCTTATTGCCCATTTTCAAACATCCTCAGCATATGTTCTTCCCTTGACCTTTAAAGAATCTGTATTCACATAGGCATATGCATGTAAGAGAGCACCCCTAAAAATTCATTTTATGTATTTAGACAACACGGAAATTTACTGCATGTTTAAGACAGTACACAGTTTGTACAGCGGAAGGCATGGGCAGGTACTGGGATCAGTAAGCCTGTGCCAGCCACTGTGTAAACCATGTATTTTCCTGTCAGCTTTCTTTCCTTCTTGGACTTCTTGGCCCTTGAAGATGGGACCGATACATTGTCCTGAAACGTCAGTAAAGGATTACCACTCGGCACTGTGTAATATCCCAGAAGAGCGCAGATCCCATTAACATAGTGGCAGAAGCCTGAAATCAATGCTGCATGATCTCTGTTTTATTTCCCATGAAATACAATTTATTTAATAATTATATCTTTTTGTGTTCAAATACATTTTTCATAAACCATGCACTAGAATTGAAATACCAACGCAGTCTGCTAAAGGTTAATGTTGACACTTATATAGAAGAGGCAGAATTATAGTTCTGTGCATTTTATTCTTGAGCTATTCAGACGGCAAACAGGAAGAATGGATGCTGAATAGAATAGAATATGGAAGGGCAGGCACCACAGTGACCCGTGCACTTTGACTATTTTCAATCTTTTGTGCACCCCTTTAGTTTGTTCATTCATTCAGCAGTCCTGCACCTTGAACAAAGTGCAGCATCTTACTGACAGAGATGTCTTCAAAGTCACCTGGTTTCATAAAATGATGACCCAGGTGCCTGAATCTTACTGTGGCCAAAGCCTCATGCTCACAAAGAACATGACAGGTTTTTTCAGCTGCCTGCTTGCATGTATCACACTCAGGACTGTTTACCAGCCCCATATTAACCCTTTAAAGATGAAGCGTATCGGTTTTGTATAAGGACTCAGTGCGTACCGCGCTATAAACACTCTCCACTTCGGTTATAAAAACCAGCCTCTTAATGTTTTGTAAGGCAAAAGTTGCTGTTTGTTCTGAGATCCGTACAAAACACATAAACGCAATGTGGGCACCACGTAGAATTTTTTCATGTTAAACTCGGTGGTATGTAACGTTACCGCTAGGCTTTAAAAGGTTAAATAGGTGTCCTTTTAGGTGGCAGTATCCTGTTAACAGCCCTGTCATTATTCCTAGCTGGTTTCTGCTCAGATTGAGCAAGTCACCAGCTTTTATGCCAGAGGGTTTTCTAAGAAAGCCCTTGGCCTGCCTTTGTCCACGAATAGACTGTCAATGCATCTCATGTATCCTACTTGTCCAGTTCCTGATCACTCCCCAGGCAGCCTTTGCAGATATATGAGGAGCAGGCTCAGGTCCTATGAGTGGATGTCTGGAATGGATGCAAAATTCTCTTTGACTCTATAAGACTGACGTTTTTCTCCGTGGATTAATGTTGTAGTGACCAACAAACTCGAACATTCCACTAATGCCACTGGTATTGTGTGTCTGATAAATCACAGGATATTTGTATTCTTCTGTGATGATACCACTGTTTACAGTCTTCATCATTAAAAGAAAAAGAGATCAAAATGCTGAACAGAACGTCCTTGGAAATACATCAAGTAAAGTTTCATACTAAAACTTCTTATTCGGCGTTAAAACACAAAGTAACTGGCAAAGTATGGGGGACCACATATCTCTGCAAGTTTTGCTTTCACTGTTGTTCATGCCCTGATTTGTGGACATGGAACTGTGTGCTCTTGACAGATATTGGGTGTGGCAGAGTTTACAGCTGT
The DNA here is from genome assembly GCA_013340265.1 of Coptotermes formosanus. Taxonomy (NCBI): domain Eukaryota; kingdom Metazoa; phylum Arthropoda; class Insecta; order Blattodea; family Rhinotermitidae; genus Coptotermes; species Coptotermes formosanus. The sequence goes on from BLKM01000011.1 coordinate 157,913, forward strand.
CAACAAGATTTTCTTTATTGCTTTTGTGTAAACTCTTGTTCCTCAATTGTCAGTCTGAAAATGTCTTTGTGTACCTGCTTTTGCACTAACATCTGCTAACATAACTTTTGTGTTCACTAATTGTATACTTGCTTTACTTTCTCTAAGAAACTGTTCTTTGAGCCATCACTTTTGCTTCAGTTATTGCATATGCATTCAGAACAATAATACCATGCCACTCTTAGCTGCTGGTATGTTTCCTTTATGTTCATAAAATGCTGTCCATAATTGATGACTTCCATTACCTGTTCCATACAAATAGTATACTCCTGTGCTCATTCGGTGCCTCCCTTGTCCCATGTGACCTCTTGTGCTGCCACAGAATCCAACTTGTACTCTGCTGATTCTCTTACAGCTGTTTTCACTGAACTGGACACTCTCAATTGCAAGTTGCATGTCCATCATATGTTGTGTAGGTCATTCAGAAGAATCCATTCGAGTCTGATGGGGCCATTTATACCATTTTATAACATGCTAGTTTTTAATTGCAAGGAGTTGTTAGTCTCTTATTCAACCCCCTAATTGGCAGATTGCCTGTTGTCAGCCTCCCATTAGTGCTTATTCAGTATATTTGCAGCCACTGTCCATATCTGGAGGTTGTCTACCCCCTTCTGCAACCTGAGCACATGCATGCCAGAATATTGACAGGTGGTGATATGTTAACTTGCACAGGTAAGGAGGGCAAGATGGTGTGCACGAACTCCACAAAGCAGCTTTTGGTGAAAACACCCCCTGCAGTGCTGATTCTGCACCTCAAGAGATTCCAAGTACATCGCACCATGTTTCGCAAGATGACGCGCCATGTCAGCTTTCCTCTAGTACTGGACCTTGCACCTATCTGTTCTACCATGTGTAAGGTGGGTTGTGATGTGGAGCATCTGAGACTGTGAGTAAGAGCAGGCGTAGCTGGATAAACTGTTAGGAAATGTAACAATTGTGGTGACATCGCTTCCCTTTTTTTAATTATGTCAGAAACTGTAACAATTGCAGAAAAGACATACTGGGTGTAGAATGTGTGGTGAATTTTTCTCTGCAACATTTCTTCAGAGCATTTTTTATGCAAGAGTTACAATGCGTATAAGTTTGGATGTAAAATGTTACTGTTACCAAATTTTAACCAAAATTGGAATGGGTTAATGGAGTCTGATCAGTCTTAATGGCATTGCACAGAGAACTGATGTCAGTCACTCTGCTTGAACTCCCCAGCAGGAGGTAGTAAAGGGCTGTTTTTCGTGACATGATCTTAATCTGCTGTGGCACTATCTGACGTTGGAAACCATAGAGTTGATCTGTAGTCGTGGATGTGAAGTAGTGTCTGTTGTGTGGAAGCACAAGTCACTGGAGCATTAAATGGAATAAAAGTGATATACAGAAGTACAAACACATATTTTTAGACAGACTGGTTAGTCTCCTGCTAGACATATTTGCATCTCACATTCACACATGCTATGATCCTCAATCCTAACATAGCATAGCGTTAAGCAAGCTGCCTGCACACAGCGACCCTAAGAGTGCGATCTGACCCTGTGTTTCAGTAAAGCTTTCATCATGAATATTATTAAAGTGTAAGGAGCAGTTTTTGAGCTTTACATGCTGGTGGACAAACACGGCAAATCTCAAAGGCATATTTTCACAACCTTTTTTCTAAATGCACCACTGTCTCAGGCATGTTGGTAGGTTTGGTGTATTTTGCAGTTTACTTTTGATGCATTTTCCGATATACTTTGGAACTTGTGCTACAAAATGCTGTGTGGTAAACCCAACACACAGTGGGAATATTTTGAATTGAGTGCTCTGAACAGTCATCTTTGTGTTATGAAGAGTGAAGGAAATATCAGTAAAACATAAATATGTGTACAGTAGGGTTACTTCCATTAAGTCCCTGGTGTTTGATCAGTGAACCAGGGATGATGTAACGGGAGTCAAGAGTGTGAAGTCGGGTAACATAGCAGCTATAAACATGTGACCTATGTAGGAGGACTGTTAGGTCAGGTTGCATTCCTATGAAGTTGTAGAGCTGTCAGTACAGTGAGACCTAATGTTGCTCATTTTGTGAGGTGTAACCTGTACTTGTCCGGACAGTTGGTGAGACGTGCGCTGAAGCTCATTATGCAAAGTGACAGGGAGGTAATCCTGTCACACATTGCATGAAATCAACATCTGTTAGTATAGCCGCTGTTTGGAGTTACATTTGTTCATGTTTATGTTGACTGTTGAAAGTACAGCAGCACGCATGTCCACGTTTGAGTGTAACTGAAGTAACACATGGCCAACACCAGTATCTCTGCTTATGCCCGAGGATTATTGCAGTTCACTCCAGACTGACAGTAGTGTAACTGGCATAACGTGTGTCAGACTTTGAACATACTTGCTATTGTCCTGCAAAGAAAACCTTTTGTGTCTGTTGTTAAGCAAATACTGATGAAGGAAACTAATGTTTCTCAGTCATCTGATACAACAGTAGACAGTATTAGTTTGACACATTTAAGAATGTATGTGGGAACTGTGGTGACAAAACAAGGCACTTTGTTAATGTAGTAGGAACTTTGTTGTTACTTTTGTGCCTGCCTCGTGAAATGTCAAGGAGTATTAAAAGGTATTGTTACAATGTCGCAGCTGTTTAACAACATGCTTATATTATCTGTGTACTGTTAATTTAATTAGGACTTCAACACAGGAGTCAAGTCTCGTGGCCTGTGATGCTGTATTGTCAGGTGAGTGATATGTGACATTTGGAGTATCTTACCACCTGTGTCTTCAAAGCCAAGCAACATAGCATCACAGAGCACAAAACTGGAATCTTCAGCAGTATCGCTGTGAGAACCTCAAATCTTGCCCATTCCAGTACAGTTTTATTAGGCCATTTGCTGCACATTGTGGGTTGACTAAAGGTTTAGCCTGAGTTGCAGGATGTTCAAAGCCTAAATTACACTGGTTGCAGCTGTTACTAATCAGTTGAAATGGTTCTAAAGATTAACTTTGTAATAACAATTAATTTTTCCTGGTTAAAATCTGCCGGATGTTCACAGAAGTCATGTTGCATTTCTGTTGGTTGTGCATTACAGGAATCATTGATGATGAAACCTGGGCAGAATCAGGTGCTGTATGCCCTCTATGGTGTGGTTGAACACAGTGGTACGCTTCATGGGGGCCACTATGTTGCTTATGTGAAGGTAAGCCTTGCGTCATTGGTGCTGTTTGTAACACAGTCGCGTTTGATGCTGAGGGATAATGCTGTTGCGTGTTGCAGGTACGTGCTCCTTGTCGGGACAGAGATCCCCGATGGTCATTCCTGCCGTCAGACCGTCAGGTGTCCTCTAAAGTGGTGAATGAGGATGGGGGTGGCACTGCAGAGGCTCCTGCAGGGAAGTGGTACTTCGTGAGTGATTCTCGTGTCAGTGAAGTAGGGGAGGAGCGAGTTCTTCGCAGCCAAGCTTATCTGCTGTTCTATGAACGTATCTGGTAGACTAGTACACTGTCCCCCTTCAGGTGTAATGTTTTGTGATGGGTCATAACACTTACCGTGTCATGCTAGCTCCGTTATTACTTACTGAGTGCTGTAAGCACATACCTCAGACATTACAAGTCATGTATTTATTGGTGTTTTCACCATCCCTTCATATTTGTTTGTGGGCACAGGCCATTGTTGGAGGTCTTTGTGCATGACTGTAAGGTTTTTATAAACTCACTCATGTTCTGATCAGAGACGAGGCATTGGTTCCAGAATGAATGCCCGGTCTCTGCATTTCAGATTGTTTTCTCTTTTATGGCATCATGATATGGACTGTTGAACTGAGATGCCTGTGTGACATGTGTTTGTAGATACGTCATATAGAGGGTGATGTCATCATGATTACTACATGAAATTTAACACTGTCTCTGTCACAAATAATGATTTAGATGCCATCAAACACAAAAGAACTGTATTATATACTTTATTGTGGCAACATGTTTTGACCCAATTTTGTCATTTTCAGGCCATTAATATAAAGCTTGTGAAAGTATTGTATGCAGTTGTGTTAGATGGTATTAGTAACTGAAATCTCGATTTTACAATTGAACCATTACGTGTTGCTGTGTCAGTCACTTATGGTTTATGGGGGATCCGTATCTTGTGTGTATATATCTGGTGTCTGATGTTAATACAAAGCATTGGAGCTGATGCATAAACATGATGTCCTTTGTCACTGTTTTGAGAGATTAACACCAGATCAAACTCAGTCAACCACCAGATCAAAAGAACTGAATAAAACATGTATCAGTAAGATTAAAAGAAAGTAAATAGACAGGCTCCTATAGTATAATATTAATTACAGGAATTAAAATAGAATGCAGACAAAATAGCTACACACGAAATACCCACAAGGCTATATGAGATACCTGTGTCCAAAAACTGTATTGTGCGATCTCCAGTGACATCGGATACAGATGAACAACATACAATCCCCCATAAATAATAAGTGATTGTTTTAACATTTTAACATTTTAAGTGTGCTATTCCACATTTTAATTATTCTAAACAACATCTGACATTGCAGGTAATGGTTTAATCGTAAAGTGTAAATCTCACTTATTAATACCATTAATACAATTGCATACGATACTTTCATGAGTTCTGTATTAATGGCCTGAAGATGATTGAATTAGGTTGAAAATTTTGCCACAGTGAGGTGTATACTATACATTAGTTGTGTTTGTCTGTGTTGAAATCCTCTGTTGCAAATTGGGTGGTAAACATAAAATTTGTTACAGAGGTTGATTCACCATGTTGTCTTGGGACCATACTGAGGTGCTGTCTGCTGGGGCAGATGTACTTCTATAGTGAGTACCATTTAGGAGGGATTGCACACTAGCAGCTAGCGTGTTGGCCATCTGTGGCTCATGTCTGGTCGTTTGGTTGCTGTGTGTTCTGTTACATAGCACCAAGTAAAGGTGGATTCACACATGTTGATAGACTTCAGAACGGTCCAGTTTCATAAGCTATGTGCAACAGAAGTAAATTGTTTTTGTGAATATGAGATCATTTGTAAAAACAGGGGTGTTGATTGTAGAAACTTACATAAGGCATGAATCATGTAAAAAGTGTCACAGCAAATGTAAAGTAAGTTTCCTGGTGTTTTATTTTTTTTATTTTAAATCAGCCGTGCATGTATTGGTGAATAAATTTTGAAGAATTTTTGTTGTTAGAGAAAAAGCGAGAATGAACATGTGTTTTTTCAGAAGAAACATTCAGAAAATATTGGAGCGCCTTGAAAAACATCTCAGTGGAAGTCTTTATTGTTAGGGTACGGTATTGTAACTGGTTTTTTTAGGCAGTTTGTAATGTTGAAGTGGAGCCATTGCTACATTATTTTATTGATGGAGAATGGTTTTACTGAAATGTTGGTGTAAGTACTCAAAATAACATCCTGGTCAGTCAGCATTCCTAGACTAATACACGCTACATGGGATGCTGTTATGTAACATTGAAGTTGGACTGTAATATGCCGTCAGTGCAACAAGAGGCATAGGACCCATCTTTTCAGACAGAGTAAATTCAGAAAGGTATATTGGACAGACTCTTGCATTACTGTTTGAAAATTTAAGACAGTGGCATTACTGTTTGTAAATTTAGGACAGTGCATCCACCCATACAGCAAATAATTCAAGGGCCACCTTACATAATGTTTTTTGGGACTGGATAATTGGTAATCCTTTGTGACCTGTTTGTTCACCTTTTCTGGCACGATGTGACTGTTGTTGCAGGAAGTCTGAAAGGCAACGTTTGTAGAAACAATCCACACATAAAGGATGACCTTACAGAAATCATCAGGCACACAATATCAGTAACTTGTAGACAAGAAATTCACACTTTTTTTTTTATGTTTACCAACTTTAAAGTCATCCATATTCCATGACATAGATTGATTATACAGTATTTAATCCATTGAACTGTACATGTAACCATAAATATTTTTTATTTTGCGATGCTCCTTGTACATGTTTCAGCCCCTGTAGGCTATTTTCAGGGAGGTTGTTTGCAAAGGAGTACATTTATAATAGATGCTGTCCAAGATGTGCATATATAGAGTTAAAATATGTTACCAATTAAAATGGTGCTAAAATGTAGATACATTTTTCTGTATGCATATCTTTGGCAGCATTTATTGTGAAGGTATTCCTTTAAGTGACCTTGAAAATGGCCTTAGGGGCCAAATGAAGCATGGAGGAGGAGCATTGCAAAATGCGAATATTTATGGTTACATTTGTAGTTTGTTGGATTAAACCCTCTATATGTTTACCAAGTGTTAAACATGCCTGAAGGTTGGAGGTGTCATTTCCAACACCTGCTTTAATATGTGATAAGTTACAGAATACACTTGTTCATGTAGACGCTGTGCACAGGGTCCATGTTGAATGCTATGCCCTGTACCTACCATTTCTCTTAAAAGTTTATCCTTTTTCTGTTTATAGGGGACTTGAAAGCTACACTAGTACAGGTGCCAGCAGTTGGTATCCTTTTTCTGTTTATAGGGGACTTGAAAGCTACACTAGTACAGGTGCCAGCAGTTGGATTTTAACTTGAGGGTACAGGTATTTGTAGGCCATCTGGACCGCGTGCGTGCGTGCGTGTGTGTGTGTGTGTGAACTATTACACTGAAACAACAGATGGTTGATAAAGTGTAAGAAACCCCAGACGCAGAGAACTTTCTCTGTGAGGGGCTCTGAAGCAATGAAGGAGAAAAATGCTTTATATAACAATGCTGTCAATTGCTAAGATCATGTAGCGTCAGTGATAGATGACAAAAAATATGAGTATCTGGCATTAGTGGGATGATACTGACAGGAGAGAACCCAAGTACTCAGAAAACCCTGTCCCAGTGGCACCTTGTCCACCCTAAATCCCACATGGACTAGCCTGGGATTCAACTCAGGCCTCTGCAGTGAGCAGTTGACAAACTGCCTGAGCCATGGCACGGCCTGCTGTGAGGTGGCAACTAACAGTATTGGTGTTTGTTTCAGTAGATTGAGACATATGGGCAAATGGGAAGAGTTGGGAGAGGAAATTGTAATTCATGTGATGTGTTGTGCTTGTTACATAAAGGTTAGAGTGACTTTGTCATAAGGTCTAAGTAGTCATTCACATCATCCCCTTCATGCCTACTGTTTTTTTATTTATAGCGAGTGATATTTTACATTTACTGCCCAATGTGTTACTCTTCTGGTGTGTTTTGGAGGTGTTTATTTACAATTAAATGTGGAAAGTATGACTGCAGTCGTTGATACTTCCCTGCCACTCTCCCAAGCCGCAACTAAATGTCCACTCACATCATCATCATCATCATCATCATCATCATCACCACCACCACCACCACCACCACCACCACCACCACCACCACAATACCATCCTTATTCTGCAAGAAGCGTGCAGAACATGAAAATACAAAGTAAATGGATATCTCCTGGGGAAACATAATAAGATGGTGGTGAATGTTGTGATCAGGCATTCTTTAGAAAGTAAAAGAAAGCATACCTTATGTGGAGATCATACCTAAATGTCTGTGATTGAACGTCAGCTACTAAACTTTTTGTCAAATTTTTATGAAATTTGATATAGGAGTTCTTTACAAAATGTTACCAAGCATCAGTTTAATGAAAATTGGATAAGTTATCAAAATATTTTAATAGGGCATAAATAAATTTGTACCAATAATTTACATACTTATTGGCTGATACGGGTGAAATTCAGTATATGAGATATACATTATTCCAGGCCTCTGCTGCTGTGTAAATGAGATCTTTGCTGTTCTAGGATGTTACGCCAGATTGGTAGTTAAGTACCGACATTTTGGGACGCCGAATTGGTCCCACCTTAGAGATCTCCATATAGTGCCATTGAGGACTTGTGAGTTTTGTGAAAATTGGTACAGTGAGAGTTGCATTTTACTTAAGGGCATAAAAAGTAAAGTGAAAATAAAGTTACACCTATACATGCCATGAAGGCACATAGAGTAAGTGGAAATATAGCGCCACTTATTCTTAACTTTGGCACGAGACGGAGGTTGAAATTTTTTCCAGTATCCTCTACAGTTCTGTGGATGTGTGGGTCTAGTAGAGATAAAATAGTAATGTGACAGCAGCCCACATTAAATTGAATGGTATGTTTTGTAGAACATGTGCAAATGTTACAAGAAACGGTCATTCCACGGTTGACGATTCTTCATACTTCACATACATTTTAAACGGTTTTATACATTTAAAATGTATTTGTAATGTGAAAGGGCAGTATATAAGTTTTCTCCTGTATCAACGTTTATAAAAGGCCTGATGATAACTCGCAATGAGAGGCGAAACGTTTAACCTTGAATAAATCGATCAAAAACTGGTGTTGTGACTGACTTCATACATATACTTCATTTGTTAATACCAACGCGTATGTCGCCTTGTAAAAAGCAGTACATATTATGCCAGTAGTACACCCAGTCCGTCCCCGTATTTCTATTTGGAAGACTTACGAGACCGCACAAGTCAACAAGACCCTACCCCCTTCACACCACGCCGTAGTTTACCCCAACCATGCACATCTGTGACTGGTGGATCATCTGTGGTGGTGAGGTTGTGGTTCGGAACGGAAGGCATGCTTGTGTCGTATAAGTAGTTTGTGTTGTGTACAGTCTGTTTTAATTCTGAAAGTGTAGGGCGGTGTTTGCTTCATTCATTTCATAAACGTTATGTCGATACCGGAGAAGATATTATTACGCAAGTTGAAAAGGAGGGAACGCAAGAAACTAAAATTCCTTAAAAGTGAAGGTGAAATTGGACAAACATGTGGGTATACATAACCTTATAATTATACGATATAAAAGATAGAATGGTCCCAGCATCATAATTTGTGAAACATTATTCTGATATGCCTAATTTTTAATGTTACACTTCACTTTTTTAGGTAGTAATTTGTAATTTTTAATTCATGCGTGGGCCATATTTACAAGGTTGCCTTTGTAGGTGGTTTGTTCAGGCGCCTGTGTTGAGGAGACAGCAGTTTCTATGTGTAACTGAAACATTTCCTCTAGTCAAAGCACATGGTATGTAGATTTAGAAAGGTTCTTTATATGTTAGATTTCAGCTTCTTCGAGCAGTGACAGTTACTGTGTTCTGGGAGGTAATGCTGTGTAGTTTGGTAGTTTGGTGCCGACATTTCGGAGTAACCAGTGAACTAAAGCGTGTGTTGTCACATCACGGAAGGTCGTAATCATATTATTGTGGACCATCCTTTGGGACCACTAATGTAATTTTCATTGCAAAATTTATACATTTGTGTAGGTTGGTGTGTATTGAAGTTTCATTGAAGTTGGTCTTCTGTTTGAAGTACTGTGTTTATATGCACATTTTCTGCCTTAGGTATTTACAGTTCACTGCATAATCTCTCAGTTCTCTGCATTTTTTTTTTGCTGTTCATGTGGAATTTTAATTATGGTACTGACCATTTTATTGCCAAGATCAGTGATATTACTGTCATCTGATATAAGACTTAAGGTTTTTGCTTTGCTGGACACTGACATAGGATTAGACACACATTTTGTCTACTGTATTGAAGCCATAATTATCATGGATTGAATTCAAAACAAAGGTTGCCAACATTGATAGTGACTGAAATGAACACAATAGTAGTGAAGGGACCTAATGAATGTATTGAGTTAGGTGTCAGTGAGAGACGTGCCATGGTCAGTAACAGATTAATAAACTCTGAAGTCTGGAATGATGCTGTGTAAATTGGTAAGTAGTTGCTGATTGTGTTGGTGATTGCTGCCTCCATCTTAAGGGTGTGAGTAGATGAAGAGGAATTTTTACAACTTGACTACTTAGACTTCTGATGTGGAGATGGCAGGCCATTCTGAAGTGTTAGTCACTGTTTGCGAATACACAGAGCGTAATATCCCAGAATATCTGATACTTCATCAAGACTGCTCTTAGAACCGCAAACCTTTCATTCACTGGTATAGTCACACATCTTGAGTACCGTGATGTGACCCCTATGTTACACAGTGGTACCCTAACATTGCCTAAGTGAGTACCTGTCAATACAATGTGACCCCAAACCCAAACTGTGTTTTTATAAATATGTTTTCGTTGTAGGTTGTTGTATGCATCGTACATATGTGGCTTAGTCATGTGTCTGTGACTTGATTTCTGTGACAGAATTGTGTTGGCAATCCTGGTATGAATGCTGTGACAATGCTGTGAAAGGACTGATATATGACATATTGTAAATACAGCAGGGAACATTCTTGTGGGGGGGGGGGGGGGTGAAACTTGAGTGTTGGTAATTGGATGTGCAGTTTTAGGTGTTACTAGGTGCAGGGTTTTGTAAAAAGTGACATGTTGACCAGTTATAAGTGGCTGACCCTGTTCTGAAGTGGAGCAGTGTCTGATGCGTAATGTCAGACATCCTGTTGTGCTGTAACTAAATATGCACACACATGTTCAGTTCACATAAATACACACCATTTTATTTCTGGTATCTCTGCTACATGCAGTTTTTAGTTTTGTATAGTTGTACAACCAAGGTTTCAGTTCTTCTGGGATATGCCTGATGTTTCAGCAATTTTATCACTGAAAATAAGACCACCAAGTTGTTGCAAGATGTTGTGGACTGATCACCCAGTGATGTGGCTTCACATTCCAAAGTAACAAGCCTCAGTCCTGCTAGGAACTGTGGTTACAAACAGCCGTCTCCAGGCCATCTAAGTTATGCGGAATCAGTACATTTTTACATTGCCAATTCTGCAACACTGGGATTCCACATGGTTATGTAGAAGTGATTTAACGTGACAGGCAGTGTACATATAATGTGATATTGAGGTGTGTTCACATAACCATTGTTTCCATGGAAAAGAAATAAGAATTACATATTCTGAGTGTGTGTCTGTAGCCTTAGTAATCCAGCATGCAAAGCGCATGCACCATATTATATGTCATGTGTTGCCTGTTCGGCTCTACCATATTTTTCCACGTTATCTCATAAATGGAGTGATCTTCAGAAAAAAGCTATTGAACATAAAAATATGTGTTCTGACTTTTTCTGCAACTTTCGTCTGAAATATTTCTCATTCTAAGCAGATTTCAGCTAGATGCTGTCATAAATGTATGCAGGTTTTCATGTAAAGTACCTGTTATTCTTGTCAGATTTTAATGAAAGTTGAATTTTCTCGAAAGGTTTTGAAAAATATCAAACTTCATGAAAATGCATCGAGTGGGAGCAGAGTTTCTCGTGCGGATGGACAGACAGACATGACGAAGCTAATAGTCGCTTTTCACAATTTTGCAAACACACCTAAAACTTGAATTTATGTACAAAACAGATAATAGTATGCAATTGGAGTATTATTTTATTTTGTACATATTTTAAGTTCTGTGGTTTTTTTTATCGCGTCTGTGTAATGATGTGTGATGCCACTGTTATCAGAATTGGCACTGTGAAAATGTACTTATTTGCACATACTTTAATGAACTGCTTGAAGATATTGTTTGCAACCAAAATGTCTGGCATGAATATTGGAATTGGCAAGGTGTATAGTTGTGCAGACTGCACATGTGTTTTGTGTATACTTCACAAACATTCGTACTGTGGTCCCATGATACACACCTTGTGGTCTGGTAGGTGGTTGCAGGTGTTTTTGGGAAATGTGCTGCCTTCATCTTCACAGTTTTATTTGTATTTTATGGTTACTACATGTGATAAACTGTCTCTTACAGTAAATGTATCAGCTATGGAGGAGCCTGAAGGAGTAGCATCTGTGACCGAGGAGGGTGTGAAGGAAAGTCAGAGAAAACGAAAGTTGGACATCAGCGTCAACTCTGAGAAGAGTAAGTACAATTAGTGTAATTCTCTTAAAATTCTAACGGTGGTATATTACATGTGGAATCATCTACTTCATGTTCTTTATTCATCTTTTTGTATTGAAAGGTGATAAAAATAAACAACAAATTTTTATTAATATTTTACTATTTCTTAGTATCCTTAAGATGACGTCATGGATCGGTTTATGAAGTAGAAAGTTCCTACCTGTTTTTTATTTTGCCATGACAACTAGCTAGCTACGTAGCTAGGTAGCTAATTAATTAATTCCATAGAGCAGAGTTCGCCTTGAGAAGCTAATATTCCTTTGGCTAGTCACGGTTGTCTCCGCATTTGATGAAACTCAAAAGATTTGTTACTGTCTGTACTAGAGGCTGCCACTGCTCCCCATCTCCAGCCAGATATCCAGTCCACACCCTCCCATCCTATATTTTTTAAATTAATTTTAATATTATTGCCCCATCTATGCCAGGGTCTTCCATCTCATTTCTTTTCTTCATGTTTCTGTACCAAAACTCTGGTTCCATTTCTTCTTTTTTCTGTGCATGGCACATGTCGTACCCATCCCATTTGATAATCCAAATGTTTGGTGAGGAGTACAAATCGTCAAGCTGCTCATTATGCGGTCTGCTGTATTCTCCTGTGACTTCCTCCTTTGTAGGCCCTGATATGTTACTCAAGGACCTCTGTTTTGCCATTCTTAGTGTTATAGGAATTATTTCATTTGCATTATAAATGGAAAGTGAAATGGTTAATTGATAAAAACTACCATCAAACAGAACTACAATTGTTGTCTAACAATATCCTGTTAGCAGTAAGCTACATGGGTACGCCCACGAGTGCCATTGGCAGGCTTTATATGGAAATACAAAAGGAAGTAAAATAGAGTATTGTTACATATGTGCCCCTGTGTGAGATCTGGCCCTACATGTTTCATTTATAATTGGTAATTTTATTGAAAACTTTTCTCTAATGTAGTTGGAATTTTTATTATTACCAGTTGTGTGTTTTCTGGTGTTAAAATAATTTGCTCTTCTGAATATTTTAGTGTTTGGAAACCTTCCTAGGAGATCAAAAAAATAGCAAGCTTAAATGGAAACTAAGAAAAGTGTTCTAAGTTGCTGTATGTGATTCTGTAGATTCTTTATGGTGCATTTGTAATGTTAATCTTCCATTTATTCTTCCTGTTTTCCACTTGTGTCCTGATGGCATTATATAAGGACTTTCTGGCCTATGTTGAAGTAAACGGGGTATACTATTTCATAAATTTACTCTGTACATTTGCTGTGTTACATATTGTTTTGTTTAAGCAGACTTTTATTGCCAGTAAAAGTTGTCCCATTTTCACGTGTACTTGTTGTTTGTGCAGACATCAACTTAGAACTCTGAAAGTAAAACATTTTGTAAGCCATTGGTGCTTAGATATGATAATCAGAGGCTGTCTTGATTTTGATTTCCTTAATCCTGGCCTCATGCTGTGGCATGTGGGGTTAAGTTGTTGATATTTTATAGGGAAGAGAGCAAAGAAGGCCAAAGTGAGAGATACTGAGGAAGAGAACGTTCACAGAGAAGATGCTGGTTTGCCACAAGAAGAGGAAATGGGCTCACAAACATGTGTTACGGAGGATGTGTCACAAAAACGTAAATATTTCTGCTGTGGTGTGTTGTGAGCTCTGCATTGTGCGTTACTTGCATATGACTGTTCATGCTATGTTGGTTACACTCAAGTGAGAGACTGTTTAGTTTAGGTGTGTTGCATGTATTGAAGAGAACATTTAGGTTAGGTTGGTTGCCCTTATGCCAGAGAATTTCCCCAAGGCCAAGCTGTAATCTGTCTTAAATTTTACTGTACTAGTGAAATGTTTTTTATTGTGAAACGTATGATGGAATGAATGGTTGCGTAAATCTGGTTAGGATACCTGCAAATAAAGGGAGGTCTGAAGGTGTTATCACAGTGTCACTAAACACAGAAGTACAGTAGGACATAAAATTTAATATATAAATAAGTGTATATCGTAATTGCAACATGCCTTACAATTTTGATGGTGAAATTTACGTGTAATGTATTCCCACTGACAGTCAAAAATGATAGGATGTTGAATGCACATTTTTTTACTTGCAATAGAATAATACTTTCTTCCTTCCAGTAATTCAAACAATCTCATTTCTTTTATTCTTGTCAGCCTTTTATTGTATTGGCTGCTTGACGTAACTGACTCATTTCCATTCCCACTAAGTTCCCTTCACATCATAATAAAGGATGTCCTTTTTATCATGTTTCTGGGCATGGTAGCTGTGTCACATAGAAAGCCTGCATATGTTGGGACATCCTGTGACACCTGCAGTTCTCAGGGACACAATAAAAGGGACGTCCTCTGTTGTACTTCCTAACTTCTCAATGTGCCTGCCATCTTTTGTGAGTAAAGCTTTACTTGGTAGCTCAACGTATTGTGTATAAATGTTTGCGTTTACCAGAACCCCTTTCTTTTGGAATAATTACATTTTGTGTGTGGTTTGTCACGAACCTAATGATCTGCATGTTGTGTAACTGGGGCTGTGCTTGGCCATGATGAACATTGCCCACTTGCTTTATAAAACACTAAGAAAACTGCTGTCATTCAAATCAGAAGTGTCTAGAAGCAAACAGAATGCCTCAGACACTTGGCAGACAGAGGTCAGCCACCTTGGAGGGATTCTGTGAAAATACACAGGGCACAGCACTCAGACTGCTAATAGAAGTTGCTGCCATATTCACAATCTGCAAGTCTTGCATTTTGCACACTTCTGGTTTGGAAAGTGCCATCTAAATATGTATGATATTATTAAAGGTGAAGGTGTACCTGTGCACACCATGAATCTGTGGAACAGGAGTAGAGGCTGTCAATTGACAACCTTGGCACTAGATGGAGGTGTGTGGTCATCTTCACACCCTAGCCACTTCATTGCCAGGGAGAGAGCCCCTGTTACCCTTTGAATGGAAACTGGATGGGCCCAGAGCAGGTCTGGAGGTTTTGGACAAGAGAAAGTTTCATGCCTGTGCTGGGTCATCCAGCACATTGCATATTCACTATGCTGAGTATGCTATCCCAGTCCTATGCTATTATTATTAAAAAGGTAAAGCAATCCCATTACAGGCCTGAACAAGCCCTTAGGGTTCCAGGAGGTTGAGGCTGCCAGATTTCTAGACATTCAGAACATCAAAGTGGTAAGGTTGCTAGCCCTATGCACGGGCTGCCTTTACCCCCCAGGGCCCTAGTATGACTGGAAGGATTTTGTCAATGAAAAATTCCAGTGACACCATTGGGAATTGAACCCGCCACCTTCTGGTTTGTAGCGCAGTGCCTCAACCAACTGCGCCACCACGTGCCCCATTGCTATTATTGTTAGATGTGATAAAACTGTAAATATTTGGAACCTGTGTTCACTACAGTGCCTGTGTCTATGTTCCTCTGTTATTCAAGTGTGTGTGTGTGCACGTGTGTGTGCATGCGTGCACACATATGCACATATACAGACACACATTCATTGAGTTTGTTTGCTGTTGCAAAGTATTTTGGGTCACTGGCAAAGTGAATTTGTTGCTGCGCTGACCTTACATGTACTGTAAGGCTGTGTTAGTGAAGCAGACAATTCTCTACAGTTCCAGGATCGAGTATTGCTCTGTCCATCCTGAGTAGTGCCACATTTGCCTCCCTAGCTGATAAGGTCTGTGAGAACACCCTCAAGGCAGTGGCTGATATGGGCTTCACCACTCTGACTGAAATCCAGGCACGGGCTATTCCTCCGCTGCTGGAAGGGCGGGACCTGGTGGGATCAGCCAAGACTGGCTCTGGCAAGACTTTAGCCTTCCTGATCCCTGCCATTGAACTTATCTACAAGCTGAAATTTATGCCTCGAAATGGTAAGTTAAAATGTGATCTTGCTGCTGAAGCAATCTGCAGATTTGACGATCAAAGGAAGAGCACATTTGGTTGAGCTAGGCATTGATAGAATGGCATGAGGGTGAATTTTAACCTTTTTGTGGTTGCGACGTATATTTTCATGTGTCTGAGGTACATGTGACATGTTGTGGTACAACTGTCTGTTGTTTACTCTTGTATGAGTTCTTGCTCATCTCTTTTTTAAGTATCAAATTGACAAAACATAAGGAATCAAAGCTACTGCCATCCTTTGGCTCTTTGTACTTCTGCTGGAGATTACCTCAAAATCAATTCAGGAATATTCCAATGGATTTCTGTTTAACTACTGTATGAAAATACAGTGTAATTTCATTAACCCTTTAAAGATGAAGCATATCTGTTTTATACAAGGACCCAGTGCATACTGCACTGTAAACACTCTCCACTTCAGTTATAAAAACCAGTCTCTTAATGTTTTATAAGGCAAAAGTTGCTGCTTGTTCTGAGATCCATACAAAACACATAAACGCGATGTGGGCACCACGTAGAATTTTTAAATGTTAAACCTGGTGGTACGTAAAGTTACCGCTAGGCTTTAAAAGGTTAATCTGGCTCCTGGTGGACCTGACAGGTGCTGACTTATCTGATGTTCCATATTATCAGACAGTACCTACACTGACCTAAGTTCTTACATATAATTTTTTGTTACTGTTCATATACATGGGCTGTATGACTAATCTGAGGAGTGTGCTGTTTGTATATCTCCTTTATCTGCTGGTTCAGGGATATCAGGGTCCTCTTCTGCATTTTCTGAAGAAGTTGATGCATTAGGAGACAAGGGGTCAGAAGATGCTACAACTGTTGATGTACAGACACTCTTGGAGGCCTTTGTGCGATCTGCCTGTTTCACTAATGAAGCACTTTTCTGGTAAAAAGCAAAACTTCCGGTTCTGGGACTGCTGTCTTCAAGTGCCGAATTATTAAGATTTCCAGATTGTCGAACGTTGAATTAAAGGTATTTTGCTGCACATAATCTGGCAGGACAGTCTGCTGTGCTGTGAAAGGGTCTGTCATGCTAAATTTTTAAATAAAATAGTATTACTGGTATCTGTTTATGTCAAGTACATAACTGGCTCCGTGAAGCTCCATGAGTCCCTCGTGAGAAGCTAGTAGTTACAGAGGTGGTCAACAAACACCCCCGTTTCTTTGGACTTCACAAGGTTCAGTTCATTACTGTGTACTCAAGATTCTAGTCAGGACAATAGTCTTGAGCCACATGAATCCAGTCGACACCCTCCCATCCTATATGTTTACAATTAGTTTAAATAGTATCTTGATCAGATCTGGGCTGTTCTGGTATATTGTGCAGTGTGGAAGGGTAATTCTTCGCCGACGTTTCGGGACAACGGACGCCGCGTAATATCCCAGAAGAACGCAGATCTCATCAGCATTGTGGCGGAAGCCTCAAATCATAAATAGTGTCTTACCATCTTTGCTAAGGTCTTCCATGTGGTTTCTTTCCTTACGGTTTTCATGCTAAAATTTTGTTTGCGTTTCTCCTGTATTCTGTGCTTGGACATCAGATCTGCCTGGGGTGTTTCATCCGAATAAAATTTGACAAGGAGTACAAATCATGAAACTCCTTGTTATGCAGTTTTCTCTACTCTCCTGTCAGTTCCTCTGTCGTAGCCCCAATATTCTGCATAGCATTTGATTTGTGAACACCTTTAGTCTATGAAACTATATGCTGTGTTGCTGGGTGAGTTGTTTCTGACAATCTAAAGTCACATGGTGCCTTCATTTTCAAGGGTCAATTAGTCTGCACACCCAATGACACAGCGTCACATCCCATATATTATATTTGTACTGTAGGATTGTTAAAATGATAAGCTGCACATCAAGTGACTATGTACGTGTGGGCATGCACGCACGCGCGGACACACACACATGCACACACACACATTCAGTCATGTGTCATTGACCTGTTGTTAGCTCCAGTGTGCCATATTTGTGTGGTTGTAATTGGATGGTTGTTTAAGAATGTGCCTGGTTCAAATGCACCCTTGCAGGACAGTACATACAGTTAACACTGTGCTTCATGAGGATGTGGAATCATTGAGTATGATTTATGCAGGACATTTCTTTTGATTACAGGTACAGGATGCCTTGTGATCTCTCCCACCAGAGAGCTCTCAATGCAGACATTTGGTGTGTTGAAAGAGCTGATGAAATACCACCATCACACATATGGACTTATAATGGGTGGTGCAAACAGGCAGACTGAAGCGCAGAAACTGTCCAAAGGTGGGTGCAGAGTGCACTGTTACTGCTAAGACAATTGTTCAGTGTTATGTGTCATCAGATTCTGTTTTGAGGTGCATTCACAACGTAAAGGTCACCCCACAGCTTACCATGAAGGCCCAGAGGAGAGTAGAGGTGTAGCTCTGTTCTTTCTTTAACCTTGGTGCTACATGGGGGTTGGGTGGCCAATGTCATGACTGGGCTGCTTTACTCCCAGGGAAGAGGCCCATTACCCATTGTACAGGAGGCTGCTTGGGCCCACGGCTGGTCTGGACAGGTGTGGAAAGTCCCGCCCCCACCAGAACTTGATCCCTGGACTGTCAAGCCTATAGTGATATGCTGTGCAGACTACACTTTGCCGGCCCACGGTCTTATATATATATATATATATATCAGCTCATGGCAGAGGCTGTTACTTGCACAACAAACACAAGAGACAAGCGTTCATGCCCTCAACAGGTTTCCAACCCCACAATACAAGCAATTGAGCAGCTGCAGACCTACATCCTAGACCGCACGGCCAATGGGATTGGCATGTGGTGTTATACGACTGATAAATATAAAATTATTGTAGACCTAGAAACAACATGTTTTGCAAACAAATATAATAATAGGGCCTAGTGGTCGTGGTGGTGGTGGTAATGGTAATGGTAGTGGTGGTGGTGGTGGTGGTGGTGGTGGTGGTGGTGGTGGTGGTGGTGGTGGTGGTGGTGGTGGTAACATTCAATATGAGGACAATTACAAACAGTGCAACCTTGATGGATTAAATGGTATTAGCATCTGAGAAGGGTTTAGCATGCTAAGTTCCAAACATGCCTCATTGTCATGTTATTGTTATATTTCCTATCATGTTTCAGTCCTGTCAGAGTCCGTCTGTAGAGATGCTTCAGCCATTTCTGTTTGTACTGAGGTTTCCTTTCTTTTCGGATGTGATGCTGTGTCACTGGGTGAGTGGGTTGCAGCGTTTGGAAGGATCATGGTACCTTTTGAGACCTCTTGAGCATGATGATGGAGGCACCAGGGGCCACCCAAGGGGGGGGACTGCCAGACTGCAGCCACCCCCTAAACCCCCAAAACCAAAATTTAAAAAACACATTTTGTAGATATTGTGATCTCAAAAGTTTGACGTGATTTACCCTTCAGCCGAAATCAGCCACTGAAGTTGCCTGATGACTAGTACATTAGAATTTTGAAAAATAAATTAATAAAATTAAAAAACAAGAAGATAGGACACTTTGATTGAGTCATGGATCTTGTAGTTATATTTGTACATATATAAATGCAGTTGCAGACTGTATTATTTGTTACTTACGATGATTTTTATAACATAATCTTTAAAATCAAACGAATTATATATAGCCTCCGGGTCAGTCCCTCCCCAAAGGCAAAATCCTGGGTGTGCACCTGGAAGGCACCACAATCCTTCAAAGCATAAGGAACCACTCATCCAGTGACACAGTGTCACATTCCAGAGACTTGAATTCTTATTTTGTATGTTGTACATCATGCATATTTCTATATTGTTAAGACAGACCAACAAATGCACACGCTGGTTGTAAGTATATGCTTATAAACTGTGTGTGCATTTTTCAGATGTTCCATCCCATTCTGTTTTTTTACAGTACTGTTCCAATTTTTCTTAGACAATCACAACTTCTTCCCTTTTAATATTATAATTATAATATATCTACATGTTTCAACCTGTGAGTGGCCATCATGAGGCATACAGTACTGGGGGGGGGGGGGGGGCTCAACTTTGACACCTTTCTTTTAGATTTTGTATTGTATGCCTGATGATGGCCACTCACAGGCCAAAATATGTAGCTATACTATAATAATATTAAAAAGGAAGAAGTGATTGACTGAGGAAAATTGGAATAGTAGTGTGTGCATTTGTTAGGCTGTCTTAACAACTTGAATTCTTAGCCGTCCCACTGTGAGAGTATTGGATCTCATGTTTTTTGCATTGTTTTGTATTATTTGTATGGTTTGTGCAGTAGTAGCTTGATGACAGTTTTGTTTTGCCTTTGGGCCACACGTTCAGTGTTTATGAATATTTAAGTGTGGGTAGCATTGTATTATATATTGTAAGTCATCTTTTTCTCTTTCCATCACTCAACAGGCATCAACGTGCTGGTGGCCACGCCTGGTCGTCTGCTGGACCATCTTCAGAACACGCCGGATTTCCTGTACAAAAACTTACAGTGTCTGGTCATCGATGAGGCTGATCGGATATTAGACATAGGCTTTGAAGAGGAAATGAAGCAGATCATCAACCTTTTGCCCAGTGAGTGGAATGAGTGCATTGATACAGGTGTAGAAAGCAGATTCTCCTTGCAAAGTTTAAGATTTTCACATACATGACTATGAAGATTGCTGTTTTTTTTGGAATATGATTATGTAGTTTGGTAGGCAGGTACCAGTGTTTTGGGATATGTTTCTGCACTTTGTTAGATAGGCAGCAAGATCTTGGGATATAACACTGCATTTTGGTGGGTGGGTACCAATATTTTGGGGCATGTTTGTGCACTTTGTTAGATAGGCAGCAAGATCTTGGGATATAACACTGCATTTTGGTGGATGGGTACCAATATTTTGGGGCATGTTTGTGCGTACATACGAACATCTTGGGGTACGACATTGCAGTTTGGTAGACACGTACCAATATTTTGGAATAACCTGCTGTGTCTGTCTTCCGGGTAAATTAAGATGAAGGTAGTCAATTAGTGTGAAACTGTGTATGCATTGTCTTTGACTGATGAGAATAACTTTGACCTTATGAGTGTGGGTAGAGCTCTGTATCTTTGGGCTTACCCTGTGGAGAAAATTTAGCAGGTTTTCTCAGGATCATGTCTGTATCATTCCATCTGTCTCTTTTCCACTGGTTGCCATGTGTGAGGTATTCACTTTATGACAAATGTAAAGTCAAATCTATGCACAGCTTTAACCAGAGAGAACACAACAGAACATGTGTACACAAGACACAACTGCAAGTCAGCCCAGTGTATTTTTATCTGGAATACATTGAATACTGATCAAAATCTCTTAACAGTCCGACTTCCCTTGCCTCAGCACTATCAGGGTCAAAGCCTTTCTCATGAATCAACAACGGTGTCTGTCATACTATGTGGCATCACATCCCAGACAGTGATCTTAATATGGTCGTGGCTTTGTATCTTTTTGTTGCACTAATGAGTCCGCCTGTGCTGCTTTTACTTGATAAAACGAAATTTCTGGTGATGATCTTCATGGTCACATGCCATCTGCTTCACATGTTGTTAACAAACATCACTCACTCTAAGTGCTGTGTGCTGGACAGAGCGACGCCAGACCATGCTGTTCAGTGCTACCACCACGCAGAAGACAGAGGCTCTTACCAGATTGGCACTTAAGAAAGAGCCATTTTATGTTGGTGTGGCTGATGAGACAGACAAAGCGACGGTGGAGGGGCTGGAACAAGGTTTGTAAGACGATATAAATATTATTGTCCAACCCAAATATGATTGACGTGCATGAAGTAAAAAGAGGATGGGAGGATACAGTTATAGCGCCACTCATTCTTAACCTCAACACTAGATGTAGTTGAGTGGTATGTTTCACACCCTGGCCACTTTTTTACCCTTGAGGAAGAGCCCCTGTTGCCCACTCAGTAGGAGGCTGGGTGGGTGAGCCCAACTGATGGTCTGGATATTTTGGAGAAGAGAAAAAATTCCTTGCCCCTGCTCCAAACTGAGCTGCAGATCATCCACCCCATAGCATGGTCACTGTACCAACTGAGCTATATCGGCTATATTGCCATGTGAGGTACTTAAAGCTTATTGCTAGCAGTGAGTTGCATCTGGTACAAATGTAGGAAACATGATAAAAAAAATTGCAGTAAATTTGAGTGGAGATACTGCTTGTCATCAGGGGGTGCTTTGCGGTTGTTTTAATATTGACTGTAAAAAGTTAAATTTAGTCTGGTTGTAGACAGCAGTTACAGGCATTACCTACTAATGTAATGTGTATTGAAAACTGAAGTGAAGGTTGCCTTAATGTAAATCAGTGTATGTAAATACCACTGGCTGTTGTCTGTTGCTACAGTCAAGTATTATGAGATTGTATATTATAATTTGAATTTTCCTTATGGTGTTTCAACATTGCTACAGTCATGAGTGACCGGAATTGCCTGTTGTATATTGTGGTTCGTGAGGAAAACGGCATGGAATAGCTAGTATTTAAATGCCCTTGCTATTTGCATGATGCATTTTATGGGTCGGAATGGCTAGGCATTGCAGATTTAGAAGCTGCTTACTGGTAGATTTGGTTGTAATGATCCACTGCGAGGTATGTTGGGTGTGCTTGTCACACCAAGATGTTCAAGTAAATAAGCATATTATTTTCTGTAATGGTAAACTGTACACGCTTTTTAAAGATGTGTTGCCATTAAATAATTGAAGGTCTCACACTGAATGGCATGTCACCATGTGAACAGACACAAGGTACTGTGACTTACAGTACTGTAATTGATGAAGAGAAGAGACAGGCGTGCATGCAGCTCTTTAGTGCAGTTCTGAAATTGTTGGTTTTGATTTTTTGATGTTGTGGATAACAGTCTTATTGGAGATTCAAGTTTTGTGGAATGAAAAGCTGTGGCATCAGCTTATTGGTTTTGGGTGTTTTGAAGGACCCAGTTATGTAGTGTTAAATCCCAGAAGACTTGAATCTTCAGCAATACTGCTTTGAGAACCTCATGTCACATAACATTTTGTTGTTACTGAGAACTGACTGGAGTCAGCAGTTTGTTAAAGGCGTGCGAATTTCTCTGCAAGCAAATATAGTGCTGTTTCATTTTGATTTTGCCGACATCTGCCACCTGTCTGTATGAGTATGTTGGGTTGTAGTTTGTGTTCATTGTTTCTTATTTGGGAAAATACAAGAACATGATATGAATAAACTGTATTCCCTTATCTCTGTTTGTGCCTTTCTGTGTTACCAGGATCAATTGTGATGTTTCAGGGTACGTTGTCTGTCCTTCAGAGAAACGATTCCTGCTTCTGTTCACATTCCTGAAAAAGAACCGCAAAAAGAAGGTGATGGTGTTCTTCAGCTCTTGCCTGTCTGTCAAGTTCCATCATGAACTGCTCAACTACATCGACCTGCCTGTCCTGAGCATACATGTATGTTTGTTATTTCTGCCATAGTGAAAGAAGCGTCTGCTCCGTGCTTTCCCTCCCTCGTGCACAGTCTGACTAGAGACACTGTTAGTGAGTTTGTGCAATAGAACTCATTGCAGTAACGTGGTGAGGCCCCAGTAGTCTGGAATCTGATGATCTGGCACTTCTGATAGTGTGGCATAAAAACTGACAACTGATAGTGAGTAAATCTTAACAAAATACAGTTGTGGAAACATCAGCCACACTGTAAACACCAAGCAGAACTGGATCATCTCATCACTAAATATTCATACCCGTGACTGCATCAAAGACTAGTGAAGGTGCTGCTGGTAGTAAAGGTGTTTATAGAAGCATGTAACACTGACGTTGACAAAGAAATTCAAGTACCTCCTGATGATGCAGCATATCCAGCGGTACAGCACCATCAGTCCTGTTGGTGCCAAACTATTGAAATTTTACTGATTATATTTTGTTTAAAGATTGTTCTTCAGTAGAATCTTCATGTGCTGATGGCTGCATCAGATAGTTCAAACACACAAACGTTTCAGAGATGAACTTCTTATCTGTCCTCAGGGACTAACTTCATCTGCGTCCTCAGGATGGATACGAAGTTGGTGTCTGAAACGTTGATATGTTTGAATTATCTGATGTGCCTGTTGGCCCAAGGAGATTTAATTGAATTCTGTTGCCATGAAAACTTCCAGACATATAAGATTGTTCTAATTTTGCAGATACATGTATAATGTCAGACAAATGCTAGTCAAATCTGTCTGTGTGAAGATTCTCACTATAGTTTGAAACCAGTGGTGACCTGTTGCTTTGTGAACAGGGAAAGCAGAAGCAGACGAAACGTACAACAACATTCTTCCAGTTCTGCAATGCAGAGACAGGAATCCTGCTCTGCACTGATGTGGCTGCACGAGGCCTTGACATCCCTGCTGTTGACTGGATTGTGCAGTATGACCCACCGGATGACCCTAAAGAATACATCCACAGGGTTGGTCGAACTGCACGAGGCGAAGGTGGCAGGGGCCATGCACTGCTTATCTTA
Source organism: Coptotermes formosanus (assembly GCA_013340265.1). NCBI lineage: Eukaryota > Metazoa > Arthropoda > Insecta > Blattodea > Rhinotermitidae > Coptotermes > Coptotermes formosanus. The sequence continues at coordinate 182,198 of BLKM01000011.1, forward strand.
CGTCCTGAAGAACTGGGTTTCTTGCGGTACCTCAAGCAAGCACGTATCCCGCTTAATGAGTTTGAGTTCTCATGGAACAAGATTGCTGACATCCAGTTGCAAGTGAGTGTCATCACCTTTTGTCCTGTCTTGAGTAATATTCACACACGGAATTTATATGTTCCCTCATAGATCCAAAATTTGAATGGATATAGTGGATCATAGATTCTTTTGCACATTATATGTCTTGAATATTAATTGCTAAGAAATCTGATAACACCACGGTAAGATTATTTTAAATGTGTGTTTTGAACTCCAAAAATACAGGACCACAGTACCACATTTTTCTGTCACCGTAACGAAAGACTGTCATGTGCTTCACATTTCCTCCATTCTCACTGATGTACAGAACTGTCTGATGCATATTACAAAGACGCAACAAATTCCAGATATTTATGCAAGTGTATTTTTGTGCATATCATTGCACACATTAGTGATTGTGCTGAAACCTGTGTTCATCTGTGTTGAAGCGGAAACAGGTGTGGCATGTTTAATAGTGTTGAAGTTCGGTTTACAGTATTTCCTTGCCAACACTGAACCCATATACTGAGCTTGAGGCTGTCATTTTATATAGCCTTGTAGCTTATTGCCCAAGTGATGATGTTTGTTTGGTACAGTTAAAGAAGTGTCAGTTGTTGTGAGGCTTGGGTGTATGGACTGCACATATAGGTCATCTAGAAGTTCACTTAAGCCAATTGTGTGAAGAGAGAGAGATACGTTCGGGTGGGTAAAACCTAAGGGGAAGACACCATTTAAGCGATTAGATAGTATTAAAAGGGATCTTGAAGGAGTATGGTGTGAGGTAACTAGATTCATGTCACTGCGGAGAGGATCAAATGATGGGCTGTTGGGAATGTGGTAATGAATTTTCGTGTTCTTAAAAGACATTGAATTTCTTGACCAGATGAGCAACTCTCAACTCTTCAAGAAGCACAGCACTCTGTGTGGTTAGTTATGCTTTATTATGTACAGTTAGTTGTTGACAAATCTTAGTGAGCACTGATGATGCATATTATTTGTTGCTATGTGGTAGTGACTAGATATCGCGTCCTTTTGTGATGCATCTTTCCGTTTCATGCTTTGAAATTCAGTACTGCATACATATGTTATTTTAGCCTTTAAAGCACAGTAGTCAGTATATGCTATGCATTTGAGTGTTAAGAAATTTAGTATATTGCCCAGACAGTGTTCAGAGGAGTAACACTGGTGGTGAGACCAGTATTCCAACTTCAATGCATACATGGCACATCATAGCAGGTGGTACTCATCAGACATCCATGTGGTCACCATTCACATTTAACCATTTGTCCCACTGTGGCACCAAGGCTTGTATCCCAGCATACCATAAATTGGTGTCAAGTGTCTCAAACAGGAGTTGACAGCGTGCTTCATCTCTGCATCTGTAGCAAATCAGTTGCCTGGTGGGTGCTTCTGAAGCAGTCCAAAGAGGTGGAAGTCTCTGGGCACAAGACTGGGATTGTAGGGGGGTGTCCGTAACCTCCCAGGTGTAGCAGTATAACCAGTCACAAGTTCAGTTGACAGCAGGGGGCCCAGTGATTTCCATCTCTTTGGATCCCTTGTGAAGCACCTAGCTGGCAGTTGAAATGCAGCTGACGCCAACATGACTCGAGCTGTCACCTCCTAGTGGCAAAAGACACTTGACACTGATTCTTTCTCCACTGGGATACTAGCATTGGTGCTATGGTGGGACAAATGCTTAAGTGTCAATAATGACTGCATGGAGGTCTGACGTGTACCATCTGCTACCATATACCATGCATAAATTGTGGTCCAAACAAAGTTCTTGGCATTAGAGTGTTTGCTTAAACTTCTTTGTGTTTGTGTGATTCTAGTGAAAATCAGCAGTTGTTACCATAAACAGCATGAACTGGTTGCTCTTTGAAATGGATACATATTGTGTTTTCTGTGATGTAGGAAGCAAGTCTTTAAAGACTGTTGAGATGAAGTTAAGGCTCCTGCAGTTGAAGGTGCGTAACTTTGAAATTCCCTGTGTTGCAGCTCGAAAAGCTGATTGGTAAGAACTACTTCCTCAATTTGTCAGCTAAGGAGGCATATAAGGCATATGTCAGGGCATATGATTCTCATCATCTCAAGCAGATATTTGATGTTGAGACACTGGATTTGGCAAAGGTGGCAGCTTCATTTGGTTTCCATGTTCCACCAGCTGTCGATCTCCGTATCCTTTATACGCTGTCAGAATTTGAGTCTCCTGTATGGAAAGGAGTTCGTTTTACTGTTTCAAAGTATGTAACGTTCCTGACACAGCGTAACGGTTACTCTGAGTTACAGTAAAACTGCACGGTGATAAGCTTCACTCTTTGTTTTCTTCTGTCGATACTGGTTGAGTGACATATAGAGAAGGAACAGATGCGCACATAGGAGCAACAAGAAGCTGTCTGAAATTGCTGTTGGGAAGACTTACGGGAAAGCAACTGTGATGTTGGTGGGTACTGTTGAAATACATAGCGTACGCGTAATTGGCTCAAGTTGAAATGAGATTTGATGGTAATGATGATGAACATACGGCTTCCGTAACTGCAGACAATATGCAAGTTTGAGGTTTTCGCAAAAGACTATATAAAACATTAATGAGGCCAGTTTTGTGTTATGGAAGTGTAACCTGGACCCTAACACAAATGACGGAATACATGCTACATGTATTTGAAAGGAAAATATTAAGAAGCATATAATGCCCAGTACAACAGAAAGGGCATGGCACCCTAGATGGAATAGTGAAGCTTATAGTCTTTACAAAAATGTATGTTCTGGATGATATTAAAATTAGAAGACTAGGATTGGCTGGGGGGGCGGGGTGTCATATCATAAGAATGGAAGAAGAAAGCATCCCACAAGGGGTTCTTGATGGGAAATTCCACAACAAAAGATCAGTAGCAAAACTAAGAACAAGATGGGAGGACGTTGTCCAGAGGGACGCACTACACATCCTGGGAATATGAGGTTGGGGGAGACGAGCTGAGGATAGAGAAAAATGGAGGCGCCTTCAGAGGGATACCAGGGCCCAGAAGGGGCTGTAGTGTCATACATAGGTGGGTGGCTGGATGGATGATGCTTTCACATTGGTACAGTCAGTGGCTCTGGTTTTCTGTGATGTGAGACTGCTGCTGTCTTCATCTTCAAGTGTTCAAGGTCCGCAAAGAAACAGACCTTGAACTCTTGAAGGTGTAGGTGACATATTCCTTTTGATGTGTAAGGAACCACTCATGCAGTGACACAGAAGACCAAAGTCAACAATTTATTGAACAGTTAACTGTTTGAAAGAGACGTTTCTCTGCCTGTTCTTCTTAGTTTACGCTTTTGTGAAATAAAATATTTGCCTCTTCCTCTTCTCCTTTTCGTAAAGCAGTTTCCTTAACTTTGAATCAGAGGTGCACAGCAGCAAGGGCGCTCGACCCCGCAAGAGAAAAGGTGGTGGGGGCTATGGCTACTTCAACACACTCAACAGCAATAAGAAGGTGCAAAAGAACAAGGTGTATCGCCAGCCAAACAAGAAGCCGGGTGACACACGGCAATTCAGCCGATGACGTGCTCATGCGTTGTTATTGTTGCAGGGTTGCCAGTGGGTAATCCAATCTGTCTCATCATTCAACATCTGCTCTTTAGTCTGTTACATTACATGAGTTGCAGTTTACATCAAAATCAAGATTTGCAGTTTCTTCTAAACTGCTTTCAGGTGTTTGTATATTTCTATCCAGTAAGCCTGTCCTCTCGCCAATTACCAGCAGCAGCAGATGCCATGGTAATGTGCTCAGTGTTGCTGCTTTGTTTTAGGGATGTGTGAAGTTCAGATCTCAGCCTGGTGATTGCCTATCTTGACTGAGGGTTTTGTGGTCTTGCTCAGTCCCTCCATACAAATGGTGGTATAGTACCTCAAATTTCACAGTGACCATTTCCTTGCATATCCCTGCACATTCATTATCTGTGTGTCATCCTACAGTATGGTCGTGCAGAGTCTGAGCTACTGAGAGATCTGTAAGTAAACTATCAAGCAACATTGGCACAGGAATCCAAAATTTTTCAGTTCAGACACTTTGATACATAAGATTTGAGGTTCTGATGGTGACAATGATTCACATTCATGTCTTCTGGCTTATGACACTGTGCACCCTGGTAGACATACCAACATTCTTGAGAAGATTGAGCTGCTCTGGGATGTCCCACTGTGCTACTGTATGTTTAGATTCTGGCATTTCAAAGGATTGTAGTGCCTCCATCTTCTAGGTCAATCAGTCACTGTTTTGGACTGTTGACCCTGAAGATGAAGCCACTATGATCCTTTGGATTGTCAAGAATTACACACACCATGACACGGCATCACAGCCCAACAGATTGAATCTTAAGCGACATGGCTGTGAGAACCTTGAATCTCACGTTCTTAAAGGGCATACTGCCTGCATCGTCAGGGTAGAAGTGACTTCTGCTTCAAAGGTGGAGGCTGTAAGCTTCTCCATAACATTGGTATTATCTACCTATCACAGGGGTGCACAACTTTTTTAAAAAATCTAGGAGCTACCACCAAATTCTAGGTGCCAGAAGGGTGCTAGGAAGCAGTTCCATACTAAGGACCCACAAATATTAGGTGCCATCATACAAAATTTAGTTGCCATGGTGACCTGGTACCTGGCATTTGTGCATCCCTGACCTACCAGAGCGCATGGTGTCATAACCTAGAAGACCGTCTTAAAAGCAGGCAGTTGTACATATGAGAGATGCAACATACATTACAAAATTTGTCGGAGAATGTGTGATATGATGATAGTTACACGAAGGTAATGAAAAATAAAATGCTATCTTGAAATGAAGGGACACTCCCAATTGCCTGAGGGTACTTGGAAACTGGGGACACAATTTTGGAAAACTTATTCTATCAGGCACACTTAATGAGAACATACTGAGTTTATGGGACACACATTGTTTTCTGTTGATATCTTGCTGTAGAACATGTTTTGACTTTTGAACAGATGTTATATTCTGTTGGTAAATATCTTGCTAGAAATTTTTTGTGCTGAATTTATTTGTACTTTTCCTGTAATGACATCACAACAGCCTTGACTGGATCCCACCTCCTCGGTCCTGTATGTGATGTTTAAAGTAGCCCATAATGAATTCACCAAATATCCTTCTCAGTTTACAAAACTACAGTTTCTGATTCATCACTGTTTAGCATTTGCAGTTCATTAGAACAGTGTAACAGCCTGCTACAACTGATGCCCAACTTCTGCCAACACACAGAGCCCTGCCTTGTGGGATTGTGTACTGTCTCTGCCACTTAGTAGGGAGTATGTTGAGAAGCAAACATTTCCTGGTTTTACTTTAACATTTACAGAAGAGGGTAAGTGTTCATACCACCACGCTAGGTATTTGGTAACTCAATAAAATAGGTCTGGTAGTCAAAATAAACAATGCTTATTTCCATACCAGAGGCAAGTGGTGGCGCAGTTGTTTGAGGCACTACACCACAAGGCAGGAGGTTCTGGGTTCAATTCCCAGTAGGGTCCTTGGAAATTTTCAAGTGACCTATTCCTTATGTCCCCATTCAGTATGAAGGAATTTCCTTTGGGGTAAATCGCAGCCAGTACAGAGTTCACAATTCCGCTGTTGTAGTCATACTGAATGTCAAAGTAAGGGTGGAAGCCCAACATCCCATCCCCCCTTTGAGTCTTTGTGACTTGTTACAGGGAAGCTTATTTCCATACCACTATTGGAAGGTTTCTGACATAATTTGCCCTGTGAGGTCCACTACTGAAACTATTCACCACCACATTATTGTGCAGTGAGTGTCTTCTCTTTGCTGTTTTCATTAGATCTCTTAATAATTTGCATACAGGAACAACAGACAGCAGAAGTTTTTGATTAAGCAACATGTGTGCATGTTTTTGTGCAACTTCTACATTGTACATGAAAATAGTTGCAGAGACATTTAAACTGCTTGTTAACTGCCTGATTTTGTAACTGGGTTGGGACACATCTGAGCTGAAGGTATGTATAGAAGGCTTGGAGTTTAACTTTCTTTCTGCAGAACACATGAACAGACTATTCCTTCTCATATGCTGCTTCACTCTGAAGTCTGTGTAGTGCATGTAGGAAGTCCTTAGCTTAATGAACAGAGCTTACAAACATGTACCCTTATGACTGAGACCCCATGATTCCATATTACATGGATGCACAAATCCTGGGTGACTAAATTTTGTATGATAGTGCCTAGTATTTTTAGCATAATTACTGCAGTTTTACCTCTTTGGCATAGAAAGTACCAGTTCACGTGCAGGAAGCAGCAAGCACCAGATAACAGGTTCACATGTCTCGCCAGGATTGCGGGTCCTCAGTATGGAACTTGCTTCATATCACCCTTCTGGTGCCTAGAATTTAGTAGTGGCTCCCAGATTTTTTGAAAATTTGTGGAACCCTGACCTATCGCTCATAAAAATCAGGATGTAAGACATCTGGTAAATGAAATTTTATTTGTTACATACTTGACATTGTTTAACATCACTTTATGTATAGTATTACAGGTGTTTATGTGATTTGGTGTGTGTGGGACATCACCGCTACTTTGTGTATGCACAGTTGTGTATTAACCCTTTAAAGACGAAGCATATCTGTTTTATATAAGGACTCGGTCCATACCGCGCAGTAAACACTCTCCATCTCGGTTGCAAAAACCAGTCAGTTAATGCTGCATAGGAAAGTAATCGCTGTTTGTTCTCAGATCCACACAAAACATATAAATGCAATGTGGGCACCACATAGAATTTTTGAATGTTAAACCTGGTGGTATGTAAAGTTACTGCTAGGCTTTAAAAGGTTAATGTAACACAGCTTATGAAATTAACTCTGTTCTGCCTTATGAACAGGGGCCAGGAACCTAACCTGTTTCTAAGTTGGGGACTGCCTGTTTTTTTTTGTGTTTGATCTAGCTGATACAGTCCTCAAAATGGTAATTAAAAGTCACACATTTCTTGTTGTTGATCACAGCATTCACTCAGATCTTTCATATATTTCAAAGTGAATTGAGTCATGATAGCCCAGTCAGTATAGTGATTAGGCTATGGGCTGGACAGTCTGCTGTTCGATTCCCAGCAGTGGCACAAGATATTTTCTTCTCCAAACCATCCAGACTGCTTATGGGGCCCACCAAGCCTCATACCGAATGGGTAATGAGGATTCATTCCCTGGGGGGTAAAGCAGCTGGGGAGTGAAGCTCACCACACCATCTGCATCTGGTGTGAAGTTAAGAATGTGTGGAGCTATCTTCTACTCCCCCTACATGCCTTAATGTTGTGCACAGGAACAACTTTATGTTTTGTAATTATATTGTCATTATTGTATTCCTGTTTTTTTTTCAGTAAACTGTTTGATAAGAAAGTCATATTTTGACACTGGGATTCATCACCTGTTATAACACTAGGTGCAGTAGTGTGTATCTTGTAATGTGTGAGCCAGATGGAAGGGCAACATCTTGGGTCCACGTACTGTGCGTATTTGTGACACACAGTGTAGTAAGGAGGTACTGTTGTGACACTTTCACGTTAATTGTGGTTGCACTTGCGCAATAATGTGCTATGTCCGTGATTTAGATGGATTAACTCCTCAATCATTACATCGGATAGGTAGTCTGAAGGAAGCACAACTATATAAACTATATTACTAGCCCGACACTTGGTGAAAAACAGCATAAGATGCAAAGGATTTTCAAAAAAAGGTGACAAACACTCTGATGCCCAAGAACTTTGTTCTGACTGATGTATATGTGGCACATACTAGCAGATAGTACACACCAGACTTCCACGTAGTCACCATTGACATTCAAGCATTTGTCCCAACATTGTTTGTGTCGCAGTGTAGATGATATTGGTGTCATGTGTCTGTAGCCACGAGGTCACAGCTTGCTTCATGTTGGCATCTGCTGCAAATCAATTGACAGCCAGATGCTTCTTAAGGGATCCAAAAACATGGAAAACACCAGGCCCTGTACTGTCAACTGGACATGTGACTGGTTGCAGTGCTGCAGCCGTGAGGTTAAGTGATTTCCGTCTGTTTGAACTATATCATAAGCGCGTGCCTGGCAAGTGATTTGCAACAGATGCCAACGTGCAGCAAGCATTGGTGCCACAGTGGGACAAATGCTTAAGTGTCAATGACATCTGAGGTTTGAGCAGTTGCGAAGACATGGATTGTGGTGTTCTAGGTTATGACATCATAGTCGATACTAATGTTTCGAAGGGATCTGCTACCTCCATCTTCATGGTAGCACATACCCTAAAGACTGGGACAGTGTGTTTGGAACACTGGTAACTACCTACTAAATAAGGCGTCACAATAAGATAGTTAATTCTGACAGTCCTTGAGCTACTGCTATTTGCAGAATACTGGCGATGAAGCGTGTTTATATGCACAATCGATGTTTTGAAGGAAGAATACAATTTGGGACGGTTCGTCACCCTGCCGATCCCACACTACCACGGTTTCCAGGTGCTAAATTTTGTCGACTAACATAAAAAGATATATATGTCCGTTATTTTCTGGATTTTTTTCCCCGTACAGAAGGCACTAATACTGCATCGTCGAGTTCAAAACCGGAAACGTGGAAACCCCAAATATTGGGTTGTGGTTCATCGTTTTTTTGTTCGCAAACAGTTAACATACAAGTTCACATTATTCTGCTAAGAAACAGGACAGCCTTATTACCTGAATACAGACAATTTCGCTCGTAAAACAATAATGGGAGCAAGTTACCTCTGCATTTATCACACTTCATTTAAAGAAAGTGACTCATAAAATCCACAAGTTTCGAGCACGAACACGCCCATATTTGGAACAACCTGATACTACGTTTCCTCGTGCAATTCAACTGCCCTCTAACTGGGGCACATGCTGTTCAGCTGCCGGGCACTGGGTCACGGTCAGTATGTCCAAGACCTCCGCCATGCCAGGGCCGTCGCATATCGCCGCTCTGCTGTTGCTCTGCCGCGCGAGCGCGTGGCCCGCCGTCAGGACCCGATCGCATAGCAGCGGTAACGACAGCAGCTTGGAACAGAGGGACAGCTTTCGTTACGACAACCGCAGTACGCGTGGTGCGTTTTCTGTCAGGGAGAGGATGTCGCTGTTGAGTTGCATGACTGATGTTTATGTTGTGTTTTGCCAATAGGCTTATCTTTGCAGTCTGATTTCCTTTCGTGCCGGTTGCGTGTGTTTTTAAACTGTTGAAGTGTATGTGTGTCAGAATGGCATTTAACACCGATAAAACCACTCCGATAGAAACGGAGGAATACACTGATGAAATGCTTGTTAACTGACAAACTAACTAACTGGCTGACTGACTGACTAAACAAAGTGATTAAAGAACTAACTAACTAACTAACTAACTAACTAACTAACTAACTAACCAACTAACTACATGCAGTCCTTCCTGAGAAGCTAGCAGGTCCTCAGCTAGTCAGAAATTCCCAGCATTTTATGGAACCCGAAGGTTTATTACTGCATTCACTAGAGCCGGCCACCTGGCCCTATCCTGAGCCAGCTCAATCCAGTCTGTGCCCCCATCCCATGTCTTGAAGATCCATTTTAATATTATCCTCCCATCTATGCCTGGGTCTCTCAAGTGGTTCCTTCCCTCAGGTCTCCCTACCAAAACCCTGTATGCACCTCCCCTGTCTCCCATATGTGCCACATGCCCCGCCCATGTCATTCTTCTCAGTTTAATCACATGAATAATATTTGGTAATGAGTACAGATCCTTAAGTTACTCATTATGCAGTCTTCTCCACTCCCCTGTCACCTAGTCTCTGGTAGGCCCACATATCCTCCTCGGCACCCTATTCTTGAAAACCCTCAGCCTATGTTCCTGTCTCAGTGTGAGGGACCAAGTTTCACACCCATAGAAGACAACAGGCAGAATTACAGTGCTGTATATCTTAACCTTTATATTTTTGGATAGCAAACTGGAAGACAAAAGATTCTGCACCGAATGATAACAAGCGTTCCCAGACTTCAGTCTGCTCTTAATTTTCTCATGAATGGAATTTTGATTTGTAGGCGTTGTTCCCAAATACCTGAACTGTTCCATTCTTCAAACAATTTGTTACCTATCTTAACATTGTGATTTTGTCCTGCATTCTGCTTTCGAGACATTACCATGTACTTAGTTTTCCGAGCATTTACTTCTAGACCAATCTCCTTAATAGCGACTACTAAAGCTTCGGTGTTTCCTTTATTGTGTGTGTGCTTTCATCCAGTGTATTAACTTCGTCAGCATAAACCAGAAGCTGATGCATACCATTTAATTTCCAGTCCTGTTTTGCCTGAAACTTCCAAATGGCATATTCTAAAGCAAAGTTGAGAAGCAATGGCGACAGAGCATCTCTTTGTTTCAAACCATTCTTAGCACGAAACATGTCAGACAAATGTTTGCCTACCCAGACTCTGCTGTAGGTTTTGTTTAGACACATTTTTATTAGCCTTACTAGTTTCATGGGGATACCAAACACAATGGGAATATTATACGAGACTTCTGTCATAATTTAATCATAGGCTTTCATCAAGTCAATGAACAGCTGATGCCCTGCCTCATTGTATTCCCATTTTTTCTCAAGTATTTGATGAATGCTGAATATATTATCAGTAGTTGACCTGTTATATCAAAATCCACACTGATGATCCCCAATAATTTCCTCATGTGGAGTTAACATTGACAGAAGGATGTTGCATAGAATTTTGTATGTTGTTGACAAAAGTGATATGCCTTGATAGTTGTTTTATCACCCTTCTTATAAATAGGTGGAGTGATTGACTCCTTCCGCTGCTTTGGCATTTCCTCCTTATTCCAGGTAGAATTAATAATTTTATGGATCTCCGACCAAATTGTCCTACCCCCTGCTTTAAACAATTCTGCTGGAATTTGGTCAATATCAGAGGCACTGGGCTCAGGCACTAGTGGCTCTGCTGTATGTATTTTAGTCTGCATAACATCATTAACCCCATGTACATTCAGTAGCTGATAGAAATGATTCCTCCACCTAGCCAATATTCTGTGAATGTCAACAATGAGATCACCCTTCTGATCCTTTGCTATATTAGTTCTAGGCTCGTGACCCCTCTTAAAGTCACTGGTGGCCCTATACAAGTCTCTGATATTCTTGTTCTTACTCTTTGTTTCAAGTTCATTAATTTTGGCTTTCAGATATGCCCTCTTTTTGTTCCTGAAATGTCTACACTAGCTTCACACCATACGTTGCTCACAAAACGCTTGTTGCTGTTTTTATCATCATAAAGTGTTATCATGTCGTCTGTTTGCAAAAACAGCAAAAAAACACACAAAACTCATTTTACACTTTTTTTGGTGGTCATAAACGTGGTTTTGTTCTCTTAAGGGAAGAGCATAAACTGATATTGCTAAGGGAAATATGTGGACTGAAGAAACTGAACATATAGTGTGTGTTGCAGAATTTTTATGGGCAAGCCTCATAGAAAGCAACTTTTTGGAATATGTGTTAATGTTACAGGGATTCTAGAAAGGGCTTAATAATTTGTCTGCATGTCAGAAGCTAGTGTCTGCAATAGTACTGTTGTGTTGCAGTGCTCAATTTCTTCCCCATCCCTGTGAGTGTGGAGTGTCCCTCAGACGACGGCCGCAGAACAGGTTGGTGTACTTCCAGTTTGCAGCCTGTGACACTAAACATGACTGTGACTGTGACCTGCGCTCTTCTACGATGTTACGCAGTGCTGAGTTGTAATCCTGTACCATGTCACAGAAGAGTGCAGATCACATCAACTTCACGGCGCAAGCCTCAAATCATGACTGTGGCTATGTATGCTGATTGCTATAAACGTTTTCTTGAGACATATCTATGGATTCCATGAATAAATAGACATAATTTTTACAAATGCTAGAGTTTTGGCATGGAGATGCCTTGAGTTCTCCTGAATGTATGAACTAGTGTCTCCTGTGTCATATGGTGAATTATTTATTGGAACATTTAACACATTCCACTGATATGCCAAATTTACAGAGCAGAGTTATATTTAAGAAGCCAATACTTAATCATGTACTTAAGAATTTCTGCACCTTTTATGGAATCTGATGGTTCAGTGCTATACTTACTGTAGTCTGTCACAGATCCATAACTTGAGCCGGATGAATCCAGTCAACACTGTCACTATGTTTATAGTCCATTTTGATACTATTTTCCCATCTAAACCCCGGTCTTCCGAACAACCCCTTTCCTTCAGATTTTGTAACCAAAGTTTTGTATTTCTGTGTCACTCATGCCATGTTTAATGTCTGTTTGTTGTAGGGGTGTGTCTGAATGTTTATGAGTGCAGGATACAGGGGGGTCGGGCAAATGGACCGTGCGCCCTAGGTTTTGGTGTCTGCTGTGTCTGTGAGTAAATGTCCATCATTTTACAAGCTCCACAGTTCAGTCTATCTTCACTCTAGTCCCGTAAACCAATAAGGTTGGTGTGCAGTCAAGAATTTAGGATATACCGGTTTCAGATCCTGGCTTCAGACAGATTCCCCAAACTGCCAAACCAATATCGTTTTGCTATCCATTTTAACCTTTTAAAGCCTAACAGTAACTTTACGTACTACCAGGTTTAGCATTAAACAATTCTACGTGGTGCCCACATTGTGTTTATGTGTTTTATACGGATCTCAGAATAAACAGCAACTTTTGCCTTATAAAACATTAAGAGATTGGTTTTTATAACCAAAGTGGAGAGTGTTTACAGCGCGGTACGCACTGAGTTCTTATATAAAACAGACGTGCTTCATATTTAAAGGGTTAATATTCTGTACTGCAGGTTCTATCGTCAGTGACACTTTTCAGCCAGCACTATGTATGTCAATAGGAATTTGTGCAGATGTTCGTTTGAACAAAATTGAACGCAGTCTCACAATGCATGTTGTCCCAACAGTTACAGCAACTTGTGGTACTGACATCGCCAACAACATAACTTACTTTGTGAGTCCATTGTTCCCTGCCTTGTCACGTGATGCTGCTGTCTGTAGTGTTAAGATCCAGAAGGTAGATCCAAGCGTCAGCCAGCTGCGACTGGACTTCATACACTTCAATCTGGTATGTAGCCTAGTGGCAGAATGTGGAAGCACAGGCTAGCATTTGTGTGTACTCTTGCATCTAGCATTATGTTTGTGTTACAGGGTCAGCCAAACAGACGGACTGGTGTGTGTGATTCAGATGTGTTCATCATGAGTGGTCCAGCGACTGAGCAACTCAAATTGTGTGGGCAAAACAGTGGACAACATGGTGCGTAGATTGTACCAAGGAGACAGTTGTGTAGTGTGTTGTTGTTTTTTAAGGCTGTCATTTAATGATGCTGTCAGATGCTAAGGTTACATTGAGCATGGAGTGCTGGTGGCATGACACTGACAGGAAAACTGAAGTAGGTGGAGAAAAACCTATTCCATTATCACTCTGTGCACCACTCATTCTATGTGGAGTGGCCTGGGATTGAACTTGGGCCTCTATGGTGAGAGCCAGGCAACTAACCGCCTGTGCCATGGCACAGCCGTATAGCATCTTGCAGAGTACTTACGATGCCATGGTAGCCTGTTTGATCACATTATGGAGCGAAGTGGCCAGGGTGTGAAGTTGACTGCTCGCTTCCTACTTGTGCTTAAGTTAGAAATGAGTGGAGCCATAGTGCCACTCTCCCATGTGCCTTCATGGCATTAAAGCGCCAGTTTCATCTTTAAATGTAGTTACCAATGTTCTTTAGTAGTTTAATTCTTTATGACATGCACTGATCATGATACCTCTGCTTGAGACAGGTTTTTATTCTGTTGTAGCTGGTTTGTACTAAGTTTAATGTTGTGACTTGTGATGCAAAAATGACTGTACTGAACTGCAGTGAACTGTTTAAGTTACCAACAAACTCTTGACTTGCGTTTAAGATCATGCTGCTTGACAAGAGTGTGCATTGTGCTTCAAGGTCAAAATTAATCTTCTTAATAATTTGTTTCAGAACATATTACGAGATTGTAAGTCTGTTGTTACTATGTGTTGCAGTGTACTACGACGTCGAGAACGTAAAGGACCCAGTCAGTATTGTTATGAACCTGACCGACAACAATTTGTTCCGCATGTGGGAGATCAAGGTGGGGCTACCTGTTCAGACCTTGTACTATGAGTTGTCTTGTTTTTGTGTCCCTGAGCAGCATGTCATCTGTCACGGATTATCCCGGCACATGCAGGGCTTCTGTGTGATAAAGGTGCCATTCTCACAGATGCAATAAAAGCAGCACTCTTTATTTCTCTTACCATTAATTACAATGAGTATGTTTGAAATAATCATGTGGGGAATGCAGATAAGAGTCATCACTGTCAGAGGTGCCGTCTGAACAGATTGGGCAGCAGCATGAGGGCAGTATGGCAGTACGATGATGTATCAACGCTGTGTTGAACAGAAAGAGTCCCTGTGGTCAGCACTGGATGGGTGTGACGAGGGCATGACTACCCTAAGAGGGTAAAAGTTGATGCAGGATGAAGCTGTCGCTCGCACTAAAGGGATCTTTTCCTCTATTTACTTCACCAAACGGGAGCAGCAGTAATAGTTCATTAAGCCTGAAAATTTCATTTCTTTGCCTGTTTTTACGTATCTTACAGTTTGTAGACATTAACCAGTTATGTTAAAAGTGGTAATTGTGAAGGTAAATAAAACGATTTCTTCTGGGGCAGTCTTGTGAGAAGTTAGTATGAACTAATGTTTGCATTTGTGTGTTTAATTGTTCATTTTATGGGAAGAATTTTTCTGTTAACAATGATCACATATGCAGCCTGACAAATAAAAACTGGCACCACTGCTGTGTTGCCATATGTTATTATACAATTCGTGCTTGGCATTCTGAGCACAATAAATCAAGTGCCACATACTTGGCTTCTATTGGTTGTGCAGTCAAGCAACATCCTTCCCTGAACAAGTTTTTGGATCCTGAGTTTTCGAGCATTGTGTTAAAGAATGCCCTTATAGCCTGTATGGTGTCATTCCATGATTACATTTGCCATAGCTGTGTACAACCATGAACACAGCAGGTGGGTACTGGGAACATGCTGTGATATCATTTTATTTCATGCACTCATGTATACTGAGATGTACTGTGCCTGTCTGTTTCAGATCACACAGATTGAGTTCAGTGAGCGTGCACCTGCTGGCTGCAGACAGTACTACCAGGGGAACAGTGGTGTGTACGTCCAGTATCTGTTGTTGTCATTTGCTGAACTAACAATGTTTGAAAGGAATAAGAATTAATAAAAGAAAAATTTAAGCTGCTGAAATGTGACGATTACTGGGATGTGTTTTTGTGTAGCTTGGTAGATAGGCACAGACGTTTCAGATGAGCCTGCTGCTTCCATGTTCAGAGGACAAGAAGACTGAGCCAACAGGTTTTGCGGGAATATTTGTGCCTATATACCAAACTACGTAGGTGAGTCGAATGAAAACCTTAAAAATTTGTACCAGCTAATCTAGTGTAGACAGGTACAGCAAGGCTTTGTCACTTTTCAGCACATTCCCAGATCCACCGCACACACAGTGCATGCTTCTAACCTGTGCTGGTGACTTGCTCTGCGTAGAGCCGCCCACAGTAGGGTCTCAGTTTTTAATCTGCGCTCTTAAAGATTTTCATTTGACTCACCATCATACATGGTGACACATTCCAAGTGAAAATAATCTTAATACAAACTGCCATGAAAACATCAGACCACCTACCAAAATGTATTTTCACAAGAATTTCATTCTGAGATCAGTTGGACTAGTCAAAATGTTATGCAGGAGTCACAGCAGAGACGTAAATGGAGGGAAGCTGGTGAAAAGTTGTAACAGGTTGTTGGATGTGGTATTTGAAACTAGAAGACCTTAATTAGAGCAGTAAGGTTGCACACATTGGCATCTGTAAATATAAGTGCCTTACCTTAAAACTTTGAAACCTGAAGATCGCCTAAATAATACAGGGTGATTCATATAGAATAGAATCCAAATATTTAGCTATAGAATGGTTTAGCAAAATGTGATAGTATTGATAGGACATGTACCTTGTTTCATGTTGAACAAATTGACATCACACTGTTTGCAGGAAGTGACCACCATACTCCAGCAGGCACATCTGGATGTGGTGTTGCATGTTGTCAGTAGTGTGTCTCATTATCATGCTGTCAATTTGCCTGACTTAATTTGTAATGTTCTCTTTTAATATGTCAATTTGCATGTTTTGTTGTGGAACACACATTCCTTAAGGTAGCCCCACATAAAGAAATCAGGAGGGGTCAAGTCAGGCAATTGCAGTGGAAATCACGCAGCCCTCCAATAAGCTCAGAATCATTGCTATGGATTCTCTTGAAATGTGGCATAAGGGAATTCCACATTGTCCACAGTGCAACAAGAATGGCGTTGATGGTCTTTTGACCAGATATGTTGCACTAAATTCCCACTTTCTTGGATTCAATAGTTCTTTATGAATCAAAAAAGGATTCTTGGCAGCCCATGTGCTGGAATTTTGTGAATTCACATACCAAGACAGGTGGAAGCAGTCCTCATCTGTAACCCTGTGATGCTGAGTATTCCTGGTGAATTGTGAAGGAAGTGCTGCATCCATTGGCTGTAGCAAATATATTTCTGCTTATCTGGTTTCAACAATTGGTGGACTGCTGTTTGTCTGTATGGTTGAAGCGTTGCTTTGTTGGTAGTCTTGTGGCATGTGGAATAAGAGTAGCCAGATCCATGCGACAATCTTTGTATGAGTAAAGACTGTTGTGTAGACTGATACAACCTGGCACACACATCTGCTGTCATAGCCTCAGGCATCTGCCATTGGTGTTTTACACGTTCATTTAAAAGAAGGTGTTTTCTCAAATTTTATGTGTGAAGTTGTGTATTATGGACTTAGCTGGCATGTTACATCCACCAGATGTTTTACTGTATTCCATCTGTGTTGCACAGTGTGAGCTGGTAACACATTAGGTCCACACAACAAACACATGCTCCTGCAATGTGTACAAGATGATGCAGCTACTGTATGACAGTAACAGACCCTCAGGAAATTAAGGTTGCAAAAACCTGACACTTAGAATGAACGAGGTGAACTACTTGTAGCTGTAGTTGGTATGAAATGCCCAGGAATTTACAAATAGTTGCAAGGTAATTGGTGCCACTGTTCATGACCTATAGCTATATATTTTGGTTTCATTCTGTGTGAGTTACCCTGTGCATACACATTTAGTTCCTGTGTTAAGAAAAACACTTTCATCTCTGTTACAAAGACCAAACAGATAATCTGCTTGGAGAACTAATTGCTGTTTATTCTGAGACTTATATGAAATGAATTTATGCAGTGTGTGGAAAAAATGCAGAATTTTGTTGAATCAGGTGGTACCCGAAGTAGGCAGCATGCTTTCAATATTGAGGTCATGCAAATTGCCTGAAGCGCTCAGTGTTTGAGAGCTGTCTGTCTTGTTTCAAACGAAATACGAAATTTATTGAAACTGCTACGTTACACAGAACACTCAGTTGTATCTATTTTTATTGTCTATCATGAATGCAGTGCGTTCCACAGTAGCAGATGGAGTTACTTGTGGCTTCAGGTCTTCTGGAATGCGATGCTTTGTCGCATTTCTTCTTGGACCCCTCAATCTTCTGGAACCACTAAGCCAGCAACACTGCATCACATCCTGGAAGACCAGAACGCTATTTAAAAAAACAGTGGAAACCTCAAGTTCTGGAGAGTTACTTGAGTGTGAAGTTTAATGTTGCAGGAATCATCCAGACAATGAACTTTGCTGTTAATGGCCGTCACTTGGCAGACCAAGACTACACCATCTGTATGCGACAGGAAGAAGGTAAGAATGATTGCTGCAGGAGTTGCTGATTATGGAAAGAAGTACGTACACAGTTCTGTTTGGGAAACACAGAAGACTAATAACAAAGGGTTAAGTGACACTAAAGAAGGTAGTGAGGGGGACTGGATCTAGTGACAAGGTTCAAGTGTATTGTGGTACTGTAAATTAATAATGCTGTTCTGGGGAGGGTATATATTTAGTTAGAATGCAGGCAGCAAAGTAACTCTATCACCATTACTTCGTACACCTCAAACGGCACATGCATGTTCACTGTTGTGGCCACAAGTATCAGGTGACTTTTAAGGCAGCCAGTGTCCATGTGAGTGTTAATGACAGTCAACAGTATCATTCTGTTAACCTTTTAAACCCTAGCGGTAACTTTACGTGCCACCAGGTTTAACATTCAACAATTCTACATGGTGCCCACATTGCATTTATGTGTTTTGTACGGATCTCGGAACAAACAGCAACTTTTGTCTTATAATAACATTAGCAGATTCATTTTGTATAACTGACGTGGACAGTGTTTACTGTGCGATACGCACTGAGTCCTTATATAAAACAGACGCACTTTGTCTTTAAAGGGTTAAACAAACTGACAGTTAATGATGGTGAATGACTAAGGATGGACACACTTGTGTGGTGTTAAACTGATGTAACATATTATTGGATTCTAATGAAGTTGGATAAACTCCAATTGAAACTGTTAATATATGAATGTATTTGAGTGTTATTTTCTAAGATAGAGGCTTATGCTGCTTACTAAATAGGTGACTGGTAATGGGTGTTTTTACTGTGGTTTAATGACTGTATATATCAAATTTAACAACACTCTATATTGCTGTGTATTTAAACAGTTTACTAGAAGTTGGGTTGTCATGACCAAAACACGTCAGATGTGCAATACACAAGTGATATACATAACCTTCTGTGCTATAAAGGTTATTTATGATAATGTAACCTGTGTTGCAGGAATGTGTTCGATAGCGTATGAACCGTGTGATGAGAACTCCTTCAAAATCGGACCTCCAGTTTTGTCAGGTGAGAATGGAGTCAGCATGTTGAAGCTGAGATGTAGATACTTTGTACTAGTAACTAAAATGAATGGTGCGCCCACACAGATGCTGGGTCAGGAGA
Organism: Coptotermes formosanus; assembly: GCA_013340265.1. Taxonomy (NCBI): domain Eukaryota; kingdom Metazoa; phylum Arthropoda; class Insecta; order Blattodea; family Rhinotermitidae; genus Coptotermes; species Coptotermes formosanus. The sequence goes on from BLKM01000011.1 coordinate 201,262, forward strand.
TGGTGCAGTGGGAAACAGCCGAGACTGTGATGACAAGATTGTGATGCCATGCGATTCAGAGGAACTTATTACGGTGAGTGTGCTTTTACTCTTAGCAGTACATTCTCTGTATGAATCATCAGTTTATGAAAATGTGGGCTGGTTGCATCAGCATCAGTTAATTAAATAAATGTTTGTAAATTGTGAAATAAACTCATTGGACTGAATGTTACGTTAAATACGTAGTGTGGCATGTTCATGGACTCTTAAATGGAGAAATACTCAGTAGAATTTCCTTGCAACCTCATGTCACTGCACAAAGAACTGGTTTGTCACTGTACTTGGGCATGTCTGCAGGAGATTATGGAGTGATGTCGTTTTGGCTTGTAACAAACTGAACAAAAACACTGGTCTTATAGATTACTCATACTGTAATATGGCACTGTGTAATACAAGGAAACCATAGAGTTATCTGTAGTATATGGATGTGCAGTAACATGCGCTGTATGGAAGAGCACCTCATAGGAGGCATTAAATGGAATAAAAATGATGTTCAGAGGTAAGAACACAGACTCATGTTTCTAGAAAGGGAAATTACTGTTGCTTCATTATGCAAAAGCTGTTGTTCTTCAAAGAACCAATTTCTTAGAAATTCTATGGCCTTTGAAAATATGTGGTATTCCAAGTAGATACCAAGTATAATGTGGGACAGTGCCACATATAGTGTTGTACAACAGCACACTCTGTACAACATAAACGAAGATTCTGAAGTTTTCTGGGTCCTCCCAAACCCCAAGTGCTGTAAGCGTACGGCTGCTGTCATGAGTTTTGTACGCTTGTTCATGTGTGGCTTTTCTATGCCTTCCATTCTTTAAAGTTACTCACACCATATGTCTGTTAATGAAAGACTGAAATATGTCTGCCTAATTTGAAGGTAAACATGGATTAAAGTGCATTAAGTTTGTGAGTGATGTGACTACATTTTGAAGCAAAGCATAGCTGCAGAACTTCACCAGGTGTCTTCACTTGTAGCTAAGTGGACAAGGCAGGAGATGAGTATCTGTCGGAAATAGAACATGCTAGTTCGAGTTTCAGTATGAGTACAACAGTTGTTTTAGGCACAGTTGCAAAATTACAAGAAGCGGCTATTAGCTTCACTATGTCAGTCAGTCAGTCAGTCTGTCTGTCTGTCTGTCAGTCTGTGTGTGTGTGTGTGTGTGTGTGTGTGTGTGTGTGTGTGTGTGTGTCTATCCATCCGTCCATCCACATGGAGCAACTTGGCTCCCACTGGGTGGACTTTCATGAAATCTGATATTTGAGTATTTGTCAAAAATCTGTAAAGAAAATTCAGTTTTCAACAAAATATGGCAAGAATAACGGGCAGTTTACATGAAGACCAGTGTACATTTATTATAATATCTCCTGAATTCTTCTTAGAATGAAAATGTTTCAGACAAAATTTGTAAGAAAATGAAAACACACATTTTATGTTCAGTAACTTTTTTTTAATGTTATGCTGTTTATGAGATTATGTGGAAAAATGTAATATTCTCACTGAGTTTGATATTCCTATGAAACTAGTAACGTTAATAAAAATGAGTCTAAGTGAAACGTATAGCAGAGTTCAGGTAGGCAAACATCTGTCTGACACGTTTCCTATTAAGAATGGCTCGAAAAAAGGAGATGCTGTATCGCCATTGCTTTTCAACTTTGCTTTAGAGTATGCCATTAGGAGGGTTCAGACAAACCAGGAGGGCGTGAAATTGAATGGTACACATCAGCTTCTGGTTCATGCTGATGCTGTTAATATATTGGGCAGAAGCATACACAGTATAAAGAAAAACATAGAAGATTTAGTGATTGCTAGTAAGGAGATTGGTCTAGAAGTAAATGCTGAGAAAACTAAGTACATGTTCATGTCTTGAAATCAGGATGCAGGACACAATCACAACATAAAGATAGAAAATAAATCCTTTGAAAGGGTGGAAGGATTCATATATTTGGGAGCAGCCCTAACAAATCGAAACTCCATTCATGAAGAAATCAAGAGTAGATTGAAGTCGGGAATGCTTGCTATCATTTGGTGCGGAATCTTTTGTCTTCCAGGTTGCTATCCAAAAACACAAAGATTAGGGTATACAGAACTGTAGTTTTACTTGTTGTTTTGTATGGGTGTGAAACATGGTCGCTCACACTGAGGGAGGAACAAACACTGAAGGTGTTTGAGAATAGGGTGCTGAGGAGGATATTTGGGCTGAAGAGGGGTGAGGTGAGGGGAGTAGAGGAGAGTAAATAGCAAGGAACTTAATGACCTGTCCTCATCACCAAATATTATTTGGGTAATCAAATCGAGAAGAATGAGATGGGCAGGGCATGTAGCACGTATGGGGGGAAAAGAGGGGTGCATACCGGATTTTGGTGGGGAGACCTGAGGGAAGGTGACCACTTGGGAGACCCAGGCATAGATGGGAGGATAATATTAAAATGGATCTTCAAGAATTTGGATGGGGGCATGGACTGGATTGAGCTGGCTCAGGATGGGGACAGGTGGTGGGCTCTTGTGAATGCGGTAATGAAGCTCTGGGTTCCATAAAATGGGGGGAATTTCTTGACTAGCTGAGAAACTGTTAGCTTCTCAAGAAGGCCTCTGGTCCATGAAGTTAGTTATTTAGTTAGTTAGTTAGTTAGTTAGTTAGTTAGTTAGTTAGTTAGTTAGTTAGTTAGTTAGTTAGTTAGTTTGTTGTGTGGAAAAATTTGGTAGACACAGACGGGCCACAGATGACAATATAATATGGCACATTGGCTTTGCATGCGAGATAACTAAGGCTACAGACACACACTCAGTATATATGGTGCTTTTTGCTTCTCCATGGCAGCAACGGTTACATGAACATGCCTCAATGCTATGTTATATGTACATTGCCTGTTTTTTTTTTCACACACGTGCTTACGTAAACTGTACAGTTATGGTGTTTAATTATATGTTGCAGAAGTTGCTTGTGCTGGACTGGCAAGTCTGGAAGTGCAAGTGAAACAGATACTTCTGTTACTTATCAGCATTTAGTTCCTTATTAGCATTCTGGTTTAAAGTGTGTTGAAACATGAGAGTGACTGATCTCCCCAGATGGCTTCCTGTGGAACCCCACAGTCCCATGACGTTAAAGTAATGGTCTGCATAAAATTCCATGATAATATAAAATAATAATAGCTTTAATATTATTATATTACTCCCATTTCCCCCTCTCTTCCAGACAGTCATTTTCCCCTCTAAATTTTATTTTATTATTTTTATTTATTTATTATTATTTTTTTTTATTTTTTTATTTTTTGCTGGTGTGCACTATACAGTAACCCCACCAACTTTATTAGTGCTATACACCCACCTTCAAGTTGGTCATTACAGCCTCAAAGAGAATGTACTGAGTGAGTAGGTTAGTAACATCCTACAGGGGTATTTGAGAGGTATGCAGTTTGAATCCTCTGTTCTGAGGTTTCCACACGGTGACTGCCTACTCACAAAGCCTCGCAAAACCACAGTTCATGATCATCTTACCATCTCATTAACACTGTAACTTCTAAAATTCAAGGTAAAGGTGAAGTTTTCTCTGTTTATGCAATGAAGGCATATAGGGGAGTAGAGGTGTAGCTGGAGGTTAGTGGGTGAGTGGTTAACTTCACGTCCCGGCCGCTTTGTCCCCTGGAAAGAACCCTGGTGGTTCCCAGAGCCGGTCTGAATGTTTCAGAGAACAGAAAAATCTCTTTCCTCTACTGGGATTCGAACCCTGGACCTTCCGGTTTGTAGCATAGTCACTACACCATCTACGCCCTCTGGCGGCTCCTCTTCTGAAATGGAAGGTGTCATAAACTGTGCCATTATGTTCCCAGACTGAAGCTGGTGGGCCTGGAGTCTGTGACCTGCTTCACTGTGGCAGTTCATTCTGTAGCCAGGGAGAGACACCGTGCCGCATTGAGAGTGAGTAAGAGCTGCTGTGTTAACCTGTGGTGTAGGCAGCTGTACATGACTTTCACTGGAGCATATTTTTGCAGGTAGCACAACTCCATTCAACATCCGTGTACAGTTTGGTCCAGGCACCAGAGAGGAGTCTCCAGATGACAACCTTGGCATGTGTCTGCATTATGAACAGTTACCATGTTACGTATGACAGTGACTCGGGCACACAACTGTTTAATGCTCTCAGGATGTGTTACCTAACTGAAGAAGGCTGATATTTATTTGCAAAACCAAATATTTTCTATGTACGCACATTTACTTGTGTGTGGCAGAATGTGTGCCAGTGAATCACAGTTCTCACTCTGACCCAGTGGTCTGTTTCACAAACCAGAGCCTCAGCTGCAAAGGGCCCATGAAACTTTTCATGTGGAGACCACTGAGAATGGGTGATATTTACTTATGAATTGGTAGGACGAGGCTGTGTTAAGTTGAAGGTGCTCAGTTTAATAAACATAGTATTTTGTAAATATTATTAACATTGCTTAGTATTTGTTTTGAATTTTATAAATAACTAATTTACTGTTGTTCATGGAGTGGTTGGTTGGGGGGGTGGGTGATCCTGCAATTTTATTAATGTCAAGGGAACCTCAGAATGACAGGAGTTTATGAAGAACATTCTGTATGATCAGTAGTTTGTTGCAAAATGTGTCATGAACAGAACCTATAAAACTATTTCCTGGTAAAAGGGACATAAATTTTTACTTCAGTGTGCATGAATGGCTCTTCATAAAATTTAATAATAACAGCTCTTCTAATAATGGGTTTATTACTCTAAATCTATGGTAGAGGAAACTGCACAGTGTGGAGTGTCACTTGTACTCTTTAATAAGCATTTTAATAATTATATCAAGGAGGTTTTGATGGGCTTGGCATATTGTGGACAAGATTAATCTGTAACTTCCGCCAACAGAGAAAATTACATCGACATGCTGAAGTTGCTAGCAGGTTACGACGCTGGTCTTAAGGCACATATTGATGGCAGTGGTGTTTAGCTGTAGCAGTCATTAGTAATGAGACTAGTCTAGACGTAAGTTCTGAAAAAACTATGAAAAAACTAAGTGTATGTTCATGTCTTGTGAACAGAATGCAGGACAGAATCACAACCTAAAGACTGGTAATAAATCCTCTGAAAATATGGTGAAGTTCAAATATTTGGAAGCAACCCTAACGAATTCCATTCATGAAGAAACCAAGAGCAAAACTCAGGGACTGCCTGAAGTCGTTTGATGCAGAATATTTTGTGTTCCATCTGCTGTCCAAAAGTATAAAGATTAAAATATACAGAACTATAATTTTTCCTGCTGTTTCATATCGATGTGAAACTTGGTGTCTGATATTAAAGGAAGAACTTAGGCTGAGGGTACTCAAGAATGGGGTGCTGAGGGAGATATTTGGATCTAGGAAGAATGAGGTTACAAGGGACTAGAGGAGATTGCACATTGAGGAACTTCATGATCTGTTCTCCTTGCCAAATATTATTCAGGTGATTGTATCAAGAAGAATGAGATGTATTGGCTTGGGGGAGAGGCGTGTGCAAAGTTTTGGTGGGTGGGAACTTGAGTGAAAGAGCCACTTTAGAGACCTAGATATTGATGGGGGGATAACATTAAGTGGATCAGCAAGAAATAGGGGGGGAGTTTGGACTGGGATATCTTACTTTGGGTGGCGACTTGTGTCAGGCTGTTGCAAAAACTCTAGTGAATCTTTGGAGTCCATGAAATGTGGGTAATCGCTTAACCAGCTGAGGTGCTACTGGCTTCACAGGAAAGATCCTGCTTCCTGGAATTAGTTAGTTTGTTAGTGACACATTGTGTATATGCTCACAGATGGTTCTACGTCATTAAGGTGAATCGGAAGTTGTTAACGGAATCTTACATTTTGAACGGTGCCGGTGTTAGAAGGTTGAATCGCTTTGCGCGATATTGCGATCTAATCCCCTTGCCGTTCTATTGTGCTATCTGTTGAACATTTTGGGAACCAATGTGGATTTTAGTGACATCTTTCGGTAAAACTGCTAGCTGAAACGTTGGTTTCCATGCAGAAGTTCTGTACGTATCAGTTTTCGGAAGGGTGAATATAGTCATGTTGAATAATGTGTGAACGCATTAAAAATAGTAGAATTGAATTGCGCCGCGTGTAAAGTTGTGAACCGTTTTCAGTAGTTTCGACGTATTGTTATAAGCTGGAATCAATGGGGGTGATGACTCCAGCTCAGAAACGTAAAAGTTGCGAGAAGTGAATTGTGGTTTGAGTTGGGTCGTGTCAAATTTATACAGTCACGGGATCTTTGAACTGTTTATCTTAGAAACGGGGAGTGCAATAGCTGTGATGGGTAAGTTGCCATGTTCATATGACGCAATTTCTTTTTCTTTGTTTAAGAATGTACTTCAACTTCGCCGAGGGTCCCGGCGAATAACCATTCTGTGTTCGCCCACAGATCGCAGTGTAAATTATAGCACTTTGGCATGGAGTAGAAAGCAAATTTGCGATATGTGGCAGGTGTCTGGGGATGTGACAAGTCGGGTAATGACGTTATTCATGTCTCACATTCGAAATTTTTTACGCCTGTTGCAGTGACGTGTATTGTAGACTGTTCATGCCATTAAGTTGTGTAGGTAATCAGTTGCTATATACATATATTTTGTTTCCCCTGACCATGTTAATGTCAATATTGGAACGACTGTAAAAGATAAGACAATTTGTTTGACAAATGCCGACCTGTGTTATGGTTACCTGCATTCTGTTTAGTATTGGAGAAGGTTATGTGCAGTAGGTTAAGCCACTGTGTGCCTACTGTCAGCATATAAATCTCAGAACAGTTGGCTTTAAGGAAGATATCTACACGAAAAATATGGCATTCAAGATAACAGATAGTACATTAAAAGCTGTTACTCAAGAAGTGCATGTTGGAGTAGTATTTTGTGATGTAGCAAACACTTTTGATTGTGTAAGTCAGGGGTCAGCATCCTTTGGCCCTTGTACAATGCACTTCCATTTAATGTGGTTCTCGGTCACTAGACTTCAGTTGAGGAATTCTGATTTATGAACCAGAAAACGGAAAGAACAAAAGATACTGAAATGAACAACTTACTATGCGCTTAACAGCATGTCATAAATTGCAAAATAATGAAGGCCCTTTACAGACTTTAAATGTGAAAAGCACCGTTTGCTAGCTGTAGCTAAAAATGTGTGTCCAGAGGAGAAAGTACATTTTCAAGACAGCATCTCTGCCCACACATATACAAGACACATGCAAGAACTGGCAGCAGATTTATTTGAACATCTTAAATTGCAAGCAGTGTAATTTGCCACTTATGGTGGGTGAAAGTAATGACATCACAGGTACTGCAATTGATAATGTACATATTTGTGACACTGATACTGCCTTTCATGTTCGTGAGGCATTTTATAGTTTGTGGACATTGAAAGGCACTGTCCCTGACAAAGGTTTTTTTCATGAAAGTAAAGTATCTTGTATTTTTGAAATTGGACGGGGGAAATTTGACAGGTGTGGTAACTGATGGTGGCAGAAATATGTGTGGCTCTGAGATTTGTGTTGTAGAAGGAATCCAAGAGGAAGTTGTGTATATCCCTGACAGCCTGATGGTGTTTCAGGGTGCTTTATTCCAAGATGTGCCATGCTGCAAATTCTTTCATTTGAGATGAAAGAAGTTGTGGATGCTGTAATTTTGAGAGGGGGCTGTGTTCAACACAGCAGTTTGAATCGTCATCACTCTGATCAGAACGTCATGATGCTATCTTTTTCTCAGCAGGAAGCTGGTGGAGTAGAAGTACAGGATAAGTGGCCTTTCATTTGCAAGTGGAATAGGTATTTTCATGATGTAAAAGGGCAAAACTGTCACAGTTATCTGATCAGAAACTGGTCATGGCTTTTGCATTTATTGTGGACAGAGCAGCTTATCATAACGAACAGCATATGGAACTTAAAGAGAAAGGTCGATTGCCTAACGAAGGCCTGTGAATTGAAGCTGAGCATGCTGCTTGAATGTATCAGTGAAGAAAATGTTCCCATGTTCTTTCCTGTTTTGTATCTTCCACCTCACCAGGTGACTGACAGGCTCTGAAGGACAGGTTTGTTGGCAACATCTAACAGCTCCATAATGAGTTTTCTGCAAGGTTCAGAGGTCTTAACAAGAGGACAGATTAAATCCAGTGGTACAAAATCTTTTTGCCATTGGCATTCATGAGGTTCAAGTACAGAGAAAAATTAAGATACAATAGAGCTATGATTGTCTGACCTTTGGTTATCCAGCATCCTACTTTATCTGACATAGCGATAGAACATGCAGTTTACAATTTTATGCTGTGCTTGTATGCACAAACAATTTATTGGAAAGGCCAAAAGACTACGCACTTTCAAGAAGATAGCTCCTAGTGCTCTGCCAGTTTCATATAAGAATCAGAAAAATCCATGGAAGGAGTCCGAAATACCCCGAGGCCTGTTTTTAAAATGCATTTCCACATTTTGCGTACATTTTAGGTAATCTGACCACATGTCAGTCCCGTTTACATGGGTTAATTGAGACTATAATTGGATTATGAAGTTATGACACTCTGAAAGGGGTTTTCACTGAGGCAAACACACAGAAATTTTGCGGGACCCTGCCTAAAAATTTCATTGCCATCAAAAGTTCTATGAAGAAAATGCTAACCCCATTTGGCTGCATTTATGGTCATGAACATTCAAAATATTAAATTTTGTTTCCCGCTCCCTTATGTGGTGCTGTTGTTGTTTAAGTGATGTGAAATTCATAAGATACAGACATCGTTGAGTAGGTCTGGGTACAGTTACATACCAGCAAAGTAGAAATAGGCTGTTTCATTACTCATGCAGTCATTATGTGGAGTGAAAGGGCGTATCCTAAAGTGTAGGTTCTGATGTATACAGTTCTGATGTTACAAGTTTTGAGTCTCTGACAGCGGTGTAGCTGATGATTCCATTCTTGTGGGTTGTGACATTGCATCATATCCCAGAAGAACAGGAGTGTCAGGTTTAAGGTTGTATCATAATAAGAATTTAGACACAACTGATTGTATTGTATAACACCATTGCTGTGGATTCTTAGGCATCATTTGTGGTTCGTCCCTCTTCTTCCATGTTGTGCTTTTAGTTAAAGAACTACAGTAGTTGCTGTTGCAAAACATCAGCATTGGACAGCTGCGGTCACCAGGTATGAAGTTGGGCAGACTTCGACAAATAAGTGTGAAGTTTAATTTCAGCTATAAGTTGCATGATTTAAGACTTCCGCCATGGTATAAATGAGATCTTCACACTTCTGGAATGTCGCACAGTGCAGATTCGTAGTTAGTTACCATATCTTGGGACAACCCATCAGTCCCATTTTCAAGGGTCAAGGCACTGCTTGACCTTTGAAGATGGGACTGATAGCTTGTCCCAAAACGTCAATAAGAAACTACCAATCTAGGCTGCATATAATCCCAAGACAACACAGAACTCAGATTTAAGTTTGTAGGTTTTCTTGACAGGTGTTGTGCAGATGATAGTCTCGTGGTTTCTTAACACTGTGTAGGATAATGTGTTTGTTCTGATGCATTGGAGGAATCTGCTGCCTGCATCTTCAGGGTGACTGAACTGTGTATAGGTGGATGTTGAAATGACTGGGAGCCGGAGTCACTTTGTGACTGATAGTCGCTGTGTTTTTGGGACCTCATGTTTGAAAGTTTTTTTTATCATGCTGTCATGGAGCATCCTCTCTAATGCCCCAAGCGTATTGGGACCTGTCTGCATCACTCCCCATACCATGTCAAGAGCTCCTTGGAATTTACCCAGTTGCTTGGCACTCTCCAGATAGCATATGAAGACATCCTTGGCAGCTTCAGCATTCTCTCTGTGTCCTCACTAAGTGCCAGTTGGAGACACACTCAAGCTTTTGAGTTGGAAATTTGGTGAACACGAAATCCAACTTTTTCGCTACATTGTGAACTGCTTGTATGTGTTTTAACAGTCATTTTTACAAACAAACAGATAGAGTCACCATGGGTTTGCATTTATCACTTATAGTAGCCAGCCATTTAATGGAGAACTTTGAGGAAAGAGGTGTCATTGAGACCACTTACAGGCCCAGCTGCTGCTTCTCTTATGTGGATGACGTGGTCATGATCTCGCCCCTTTGAGCAGAAAGTTGAGGGACTTCCTGGATTGCTTAAGCACCAGACTTTGCAATATAAACCAGCGTGCTCTTAATCCATGTCAGCTGAAAATCGGACCATTATGAGATTATCAAATGCTGTTGGCCGTCCTACCTCTTGCAACACTTTTAGTGACATCGGGAGGGTGCTAATCCAGACACAGCATCAAGATGTTGGTCTTTGCACCCAGGAAAGTCTCTGGCCTAAAATCACCAGTTACGTGTAGCATGTCCAATGAGTGTGGAAACATGGATGTTTGACAGACTTCTTACCCCACTGAGACCAGTGATAATGGACACCACTTCCTTCTGTGACTTTACCAACCTGATAGGTCATCAGTAACAGAATATAACACTGCCCTTGGCTGTTGGATCCTGCCCAACAATACCAGAATCATGACAGAAAGTCCATGTGTGTGGACCAGCTTGTAAGGGAAGTGGCAGATACAGTACTGCACCCCAACAGCATGAACCAGGAGGACAGTTTCTTATGAAGCCTCGTATCCATATCCTGAAGAAAAGCAGAAGGCATTCTCCAAGAATGGAACAGTCTCACACTCGTGAGATAGCACAGCCGTCTTTTAACCTTTATCCTGCTAATGTGGAATATATGGGTGTGCTTCTTAAGGGCCTAGTTGGTAGCCGAGTAAGTGTGTGCACACAGATATGATATAGAACGTCTTTCACGACTGATTCAGTGTTGAGACATTGTGCAGAGAGAGAGAGGGGCGGGAGAGAGAGAGAGAGAGAGAGAGAGACAAAGAGGCTCCTTTCAGCGTTGCCAAATGTAGGTCACCAAATATTACGCATTAGTGGTGCTGGAATTATTAGCAGCTCACCATATATTCCACATTAGCAGGCTAAAGGTTAATACTGATGTTGACATGAATAAGTCTGTATCGCTTTTCACCTTGCACTGGCCAGCAGTGTCACACAACTTGCACGTCCCTTCAAGATCTGTCTTGCCTTCCCTTTCTGTAGCTGTGATTGGTCAAAATGTTTGCAGTCATTGTATGTAACTGACATATCCCCTCCGCAGTCACTTCAGCATCCCCTGAACCAAACGCAGTCACCCTGAAAAGGGAGGCTGTGCATTACTCCAAAATGTCAGAACAAACATGTTACTGTGTGCAGTGTAACGACCCAAAGGACTGTCATTTGACTTCAAATATTTTTTCGTCAGTGATGTAACTTGCTTGGGTGTGTAGTCATGGCCTTGTACGAAAACAAGAAAGAAGATGTATGAAATGGCTAGGTGATGGTTGCTTGTCTTCATTGCAGTTGTCACAGACGTCACTGTATTGAATGGGAAATTTCTTGTGCCGAGATTCGTGCGTCGTGATACACCACAGGATATTCACGCACATTGAGGACATTATTTTGAAAGGATACCATTTTGCAGATTTTATCAGAGGCATCTTAAAAAGCATGTACAATGAAAACACACAACAAAGTATTGTTAGAAGTATTTTGAAGTAAACACTCCTAATTGAACATTAAAATACACACAAAATTAACTCAAACAGTTCCACAGGCCACCTACCCACAGAAGTCCTGCTCCCTTTATCTTTTGGCATGTCTTTTCATGCCAGTCATAGTGAAGACCCTTGCAGTTCTGTCCATGCGTTTTTGTATTATGCTAAACTGGTTTTGGTGGTTGTGAGCTGTTTAGTAATGAAGTGCTTGTTGAACGACGATTTTCAAGGACGGACACACAAAAAGAAGACATTAATTTACAGTATTACATGCGTCTGAAATTCTATGTGCCAGGACATCATCTGTTGAGCCCTGTTGTTAATTGTAACAAATTAGCTGTTGTCAGGGCTGGCTCGCTGTATTCCGGAGTGGATAATGTTACAAATAGACATGCCTGAATTATATCTTGGAAGAAGTGGTAACCTGTGTGTTGACCAGAATGATAGAATATTTATGTTAAAGCTTGTGACATGTTAGCAGATGCAAGTATTTGTTTGATCACAAAATTATTTTGGGTTGAAATTCCCGTCTGTGGCCGACTCCAGACTGTTCCATCTCGCTTTCCTTACCCTGTGCAGTGCATCATTTATCAACGCACTGCTGACACGATCCCCAGAAGCTGCAGTGTTACCATGTATGTACGTACACGTACATGTGTGTGTGTGTGTGTGTGTGTGTGTGTGTGTGTGTGTGTATGAGGAAATGTAAGGCCATGTAGCTTGCCGCTCATTCACTGTACAAAGAAGTTGCGCCAATTGTAGCATTTATTGCGCAGCCTCTTGTACAAGGATTGACCAACACATTTCAGCCTTACAAGGTCACTGTCACTGCCTCCTGTCTATCTGCATCTATTCCACTGGCAGTGTTTGTATGAGAAAGTGAAGTATGTACTTAAATGTTAGTTGTATAAACACTTGTGTATCATTAAAGTTTTGAAGCCGAGTGTTGAAAATATGTACTTTACATATTTATTGCTTGGTTAGCGAGTGCAGTCATGCATCTGTAAACTAAGTGTCTCATTTTCACTTAATGCTTATTGCAGTTTCTTTCATAGTTGAATTTGAATTTGAGTTTGTTTACATTCAGTGAATCCAAAACAGTTTAAAACATTTGGATATGGAACAGCTCATAATCGGTTATTATAAGTTCTTAACGTACAGTAATTTGTTAATGCTATACAGTATTAGGTTAATATTATTAAAGATACTAACTTTAACATTCTCCATTTTCATTAAAGTATTCATCTACAGAGTAGAAGGAATGATGATGTAGATAATTTTAATGTCAATTTCGGTTGCTTAATGTTACCAATCAGACATTTGATGATACTTGGTTGCAGATTGTTAAACACCTTTATGCCAAAAGAGTAAATTCCTTTTTGATATAGTGATAGATTTGATTAAAGGTCGGTGAAAATTAAAAGTTTTGTCTAGTATTTATGTTACAAACATTGGAATTCATTTTGAATTTAATTTTGTTCTTAGCCACAAATGAAAGGATGGAAAAGGTATATTGTGATTGAAGAGGTGAAATTTTTAAGTTCTTAAATAAATCTCTACATGAGTGTCTATTTCTGCATCCAGTAATATTTCTAATTATATTCTTTTGTACTTTAAGAACTTTTACACTATATGGAGAGTTCCCTCAAAATATTATTTCATAGTTCATAACAGAGTGAAAATAGGCATAGTACATCATCTTCCATGTTTCCTGTGACATAAAAGGCTTGCCCAATCTCGTTGCATAGCAAGCTGCACTTCATTTGTGTGTAGTTTGTTCAGGATGTGTTTTCCAAGACAGTGTGCTGTCTGCTTATAATCCAAGAAATTTTGTTGTCATATGCTTTGGAAATTAATTTTGTATCATAACTAATTCCACCATCTTAATATACTGTTTTTATTTGCTGTCATATGTGTCCTGTTTTATCTGTTAAAGGTTGATCATTGGTGTCTTTATAAGCAGTCTTTTTCGTGTTGTAGTTCAGTCAAGTTTTTTGACTCTTACAGTTTTGTGCTTTTGTGTTGTTGCCATGTATGTACATATGTGTGTAGTTAATAGATGTGTGACACTGAATATCCAGGTAGGAAACATGTGGAGTTAATTTAGGTTCTGAGATTCAAAATGGTAACACGTTTATGTAGAGATGTCTTTATAGTTAATATATAAGTACATATTTGTCTTGCCCATACAAATACAGGCAATGGAACTGAGGTAGATATGCAGAAAAAGGAGACAGACATGATGCCCTTGTAAGGTTGAAATATGCTTGTCAGTCCGTGTGTAAGAGGGATATGCAGTCAAAGCTACAGATGTTGTTAGGTTTGTTGTACTAGTGCTGCACAGTACAGCAGAAATAGAGTGTAATTATTCATTATTACAGTTTGCTGTAGCAAAACCAGGCTATGGGAAAGAAGGGAAGTTGTCCCTTTACGTGGGCATTTAAGGGGAGTGGAGGTATAGCTCCATGCAGTTTTAATCTCAGCACAAGGTAGCATGGTCAGCCTCATGCCACTGCCACTTTAGCACCTGAAAAAGACCCAAAATCGTCATTGAATAGGAGGCTGGGTGCACCCCACAGCTAGTCTGGATGTTTGGAGAATAGAAGAATCTCTTCCCTTCCTGGGATTGGAACCATGGATTGTCTAACCTGTAGCCGGGTTCTCATGTGCAAGTGGATGCTTCCGTATTTACTTAAAACTTGGCAATCACGTGAAACATATGTAGTAATTATTGTAAAAAATTCAGAAATTAACTCAGGAGTTATTTTGTGGTGTTACCCCTTTTTGCTTAATTAATTATGTGCTGTCATCAGTATAACTGTGTTTGTGGTATTACTTCCTATTCCAGTGGTTCCCAAAGTGTGCCCCATGGATCCCAAGAGGTCTGCAACCAGTTCCCAGGTGGCCCATGGATACATTTCTATAAGGGATACTTTGAAATTTACTTATTTTTGAACTAAAGTAATAGGTTTTGTTAAAACAAGTTAAAAACAAATGTGGAACTTGTGTAATTGCTGATATGTTTGTTTTGTTTGACCGTTAGAATATCTAATAAAGAAACCGCCTGTACCCAGAAAGCGAGCAACACTCGGTTTAATTACGGTCAAATCATGCAGTGCATTGTTGCATATACTACTGGTATGTATTTGTAGCTATCTAAAGTCATTTCTGAGATATAAATATCTAATTTTGGATACTTCCCATCCAGACACTCTGTCTGTGCGTGAGCAAGGGTGTGGGGACATGTGGTTATTTTTCAAAACTGGAAGCGGTCCACAAGCAAAAAAGTGTGGGAAACGCTGCCCTGTTCATTTACCTAACTATTTTGTGATCTGACAACAGTTTCCAAGTCTGACAATTCTAACAACGGGTCCCACATCAGACAGTTTTAATAGGTCCCACATGTGACAATTCCGACAAGCAGGTCTGTGGTCACACATTTCTAGCAGCAAGTCCCAGATCTGACCATGCTGACACCAGGTTCAAGTAACATGACCCATATCTGACAATTCTAACAACAGGTTCCAAATCTTACAATTCCAATGGCAGGTTCAAAGTCTGACAGTTGTTAACAGCAGGTTCCAAGTCTGACAATTCTAACAACAGGTTCCAGATCTTACAATTCTAGCAGCAGGTTCCAAGTGTGACAATTCTAACAGCAGGTTCCAGATCTGACAGTTCTAACAGCAGGTTCCAAGTCTGACAATTTGAACAACAGGTTCCAGATCTTACAATTCTAACAGCAGGTTCCAAGTGTGACAATTCTAACAGCAGGTTCCAGATCTGACAGTTCTAACAGCACGTTCCAAGTCTGACAATTCTAACAACAAGTTCCAGATCTGACAATTCTAACAGCTGGTTCCAAGTCTGACAATTCCAACAGCAGGTTCCAGATCTGACAATTCTAACAGCAGGTTCCAAGTCTGACAATTCTAACAGCAGGTTCCAGATCTGACAATTCTAACAGCAGGTTCCAAGTCTGACAGTTCTAACAATAGGTTCCAGGTCTGACATTTCTAATAGGTCCCAGATCTGACCATTCTAACACCAGGTTTGAGTAACATGGCCCATATTTTACAATTCCAACAGCAGGTTCCAAGTCTGACCATTCTAACAACAGGTTCCACACTTGGCAGTTGTAACAACATGGCCCAGATATGACAGTTCTACCAACAGTTTCCAAGTCTGACAATTCTAACAACAGGTCCCGGGTCTGACAATTTTAACAACAGGCCCCAGGTCTGACAAATCTGACAGTAAGTCCCTGGTGTAACAGTTCTAAGAGGTCCCAGATCTGACAGTTCTAACAAACAGGTCTGAGGTTAGACATTTCAAACAGCATGTCCTGGATCTGGCAATTGTAACTTCACCAAGCTGCTGAAAGAATAATGTAATTCCACAAATATTCACATATGGAGCACCAGATTGAGACCCAAGTCACCTGGATGCACTAAAATATGACATAATCCTTCAGTTTAAAGAGAACTGCACAAAGATACAAAGTCTAGTGCATTCGGTTGAAAACTGTAGACAGTTGTGAAGTGTTTATTGTTTTATTCCCTTTCACTGCAAGCTGTTCTCACACAGGATATTTTGGCACTGCCCCTACATCGCTTGGGAGAAGTGAGACTAGGTATGAATGGTATGGGCAAGCAGCAGTAATATTTCATCCATGGAAACTGTAAAACTTAGTGTGCATTTGTGGGTGAGCAGATAGTGCTGTGTCTTTACAAACACACACAGTAAGTCACAAACGGTGTTACATCTTTATGAACACTGATGGAAAGTTGGAAATGGCTTTGCACGTTGATGCGTGTGTGTGTACACACACACGCACGCGCGCACACACACACACCAGAAATGTTTGTACAGCTTGATGTACACATGCTAGGTCTGAAATGGTTTTGCAGCCACATGTAGAAAGCCCAGAGTGATGCTACAAGATAATGAACACAGAGCAAGCCAGCAATGGTTTTGTGTGTTTACAGCCATACACAGAAATTCAGAAATGTTGTTAGGTAGTGTTATGCCTTGATGAAGACCATGCACAACAAGTTATTAACACAGAAAGTCACAGGCAGTGTTACAGCGTGACTGTGTTGCATTGCCACTCTGTGCAAGCTTGAACTGAAAACACCTGGGGGGCTGTTTTGTGACGTCTGTAGCAGGTGGACACAGTATGGAATGCAGTACCGGTCATGCCGTCCCTTGAATTGTAGTTGCTTATGGTATGAGATGCACACGTACACAGCACACAGTGAGACGAAAACAAGGACTGGGCACAGGCGCGCACCCAAGTGCGGGCTACCGGGCTGCAGCCCCCCCCCCCAAACAGAGATTTGAAGAACAGATTTTGAAGATATTATGATATCAAAAGTTTTACGTGATTTCCCCTTCAGCCAAAATCAGCCACTGAAATCGGCTGATGACTAGTACATTAGAATTTTCAAAAATAAATTAATAAAATTACAAAAAACAAGAAGACAGGACAGTGTGATCGAGTCATGGAACATGTAGTTATATTCGTATGTATATAAGTGCAGTTGCAGACAGCGTTATGTTGTGCTTGCAGCATGATTTTTATAACAATTTTTACAATCAAACATAAATTATATATAGCGTCAGGGTCAGGGGGGGGGGGGGGGGGGCCAAAAGGAAAAGTTGTGGTGGTGCACCTGGCTGGCCACATCTTTCTTGCCCACACGGTTACCTGTCATTTTGTGTTCAGCAACAATCCGTACAGTGGTGTGCCAGCTATCATCTGTGGGGGCTTTTCTAAAAGTGGTTACACGAGACGTGATGACTATTCAGGTTTTGATACTAATTAGTCTGGTAGCCGAGACAGCAGGACCACAGCGTGAGTAGGCAGTGCCATTAGTGCCTCAGATGTTACATAAGTAAATGTTGATGTTTCGTAGCCATAATGCGGGAAAATGGTCATAATTATGGGCAGGGCTGTGGAGTCGGTGCATAAAACTTCCGACTCCGACTCCTCTCAATTTTTAAACTTCCGACTCCGACTCCTCTCAATTTTTAAACTTCCGACTCCGACTCCTCTCAATTTTTAAACTTCCGACTCCGACTCCTCTCAATTTTTAAACTTCCGACTCCGACTCCTCTCAATTTTTAAACCTCCGACTCCGACTCCTCTGAATTTTTAAACTTCCGACTCCGACTCCTCTCAATTTTTAAACCTCCGTCTCCGACTCCTCTCAATTTTTAAACCTCCGACTCCTCTCAATTTTTAAACCTCTGACTCCGACTCCTCTCAATTTTTAAACCTCCGACTCCGACTCCTCTGAATTTTTAAACTTCCGACTCCGACTCCTCTCAATTTTTAAACCTCCGACTCAGACTCCTCTCAATTTTTAAACCTCCGACTCCTCTCAATTTTTAAACCTCCGACTCCGACGCCATCATAAAAGCTCAATACGTATTATATGATAACGGTAAACCAACTAAAGTGAAAAATGTACCATAAGACGTTTCATCACCACCACGTGAATCATCGGGCTACTTTTTTACTTAACCTATATTAGTACAAGTCTAATGGTTACTGTAGCTAATATCTGTTTAAGATTTTATATCGAGGTCGGAGTCGGTACATTTTTACCGACTCCGACTGCACCCAAAATTCCTTCCGACTCCGACTCCACAGCCCTGATTTTGGGAAATAATTTTCAGTGAACCCCATAGAATTCTGAAGAGAGACATGAGACTAAGAGAAAAGACGTTCAGAAAATAGTGTACAGTGCCTGCTTTACTTCCAGTGCTTTGGCGTGTGCATTGAGGCTACCAGTAACCAAGGTGCTATATTTATACAGTTAAACATCTGATTCTGTCTGCACCATACACTGTTACAGTTGTCGTATGTAACTGCAAAATTCATGACACTCAACGTCATGTAACTGTCCCATGTAAGAACGTTGCATACCTTTACGAATTAAGCGTACTTCACAGAAGTAATGCGACTCACTGTCAGTTACCTTGTCAAGTGGAACACTGTACGCAGATACTGTGCACCTGTCGTTATCCCGTGTTACAATTTACAAAAATGTCCTTTGACGAAGATTTAATGTCTTCAAAATATTCGCTAATGTATAAAATTGTAAGATCCACTACCGAGGCGCCACTTTCGTGTTTATGTCATTCCATTGTCACAGGTTACCATATTGGAGTTGATGACACAACAAGATAAATGGTAAACCGTGTAGAACACAGACATTACCGAGGCGTTCTTTACTGTCAAAATATCGTGTCCTCACGGTACACAAGTAAGTGTCATTACACTGAGGCCCGTAGGAAAAGTTCTGCCTTCCTGGCGCCGACTTTCACAGAACTCAAAACTGCCCAGCGGCGTTAGGTGGAAGTCTGCCCAACCGAACTTGACACTTATGTGTGTCCCTGAAGTGTGGCTGTCACACTGAGTGGCTTTTCACGAAAGGCGCGCTTGCTGGACGGCCTTTCATAGGGAACTGCTATTCCGAATTTCAAGGAAATCCGCACAAGGTTTAGTCGCTGATACTGCGTGACGGACGGACATGGTATCCACGTAAGGCGTTTTTGTACAGCATTTCACATACAGTCTATCCACCCGGATTGCGATTCAGAACAACCAATACTGGATGCCTGAATATGCGATGTATTAAAAATATACATATCGGCAGGTACAGTTATTCAGAACGTGCCAAAAACAGGACACACGGGACTTACTGTTCCATGGGTAGACGTTGATGTAGTTTGGACTGGAACAGTTTGGGGGAGAACAGCTGCTGTAGAACTGTCAGATCTGGGACCTATTGACATAACTGTCAGATCTGGGACCTATTGACAGAATTGTCAGATCTGGGACCTATTGACAGAATTGTCAGATCTGGGACCTATTGACAGAATTGTCAGATCTGGGACATATTGACAGAATTGTCAGGTCTGGGACCTGTTGGTAGAATTGTAAGATCTGGGACGCATTAGAACTCTCAGATGTGGGACCTGTTGTTAGAGTTGTCAGATCTGGGACATATTGACAGAATTGTCAGATCTGGGACCTGTTGGTAGAGTTGTAAGATATGGAACGCATTAAAACTCTCAGATCTGGGACTTGTTGATAGAATTGTAAGATATGGAACGCATTAGAACTCTCAGATCTGGGACTTGTTGGTAGAGTTGTCAGATCTGGGACATAGTGACAGAATTGTCAGGTCTGGGACCTGTTGGTAGAATTGTTAGATCTGGGACGCATTAGAACTCTCAGATCTGGGACCTGTTGTTAGAGTTGTCAGATCTGGGACCTATTGACAGAATTGTCAGATCTGGGACCTGTTGACAGAACTGTATGATCTGGGACGCATTAGAACTCCAAGATCTGGGACCTAGTGTTACAGTTGTCATGCCTGGGACCTGCTGTTAGAATTGTCAGATCTGGGACCCGTTATTTGATTTTTCAGGTGTAGAACACATGTGGGACCTGTTGGTCAAACTGTGGGCCTGTTACAGGTGGCAGACTAAGAGATATTTCACGAGCCGCAAATATAGCTCTTCACTTTGGAAACGTACCGTAACTGCCTTTCTTTGTGTACTTCTGTGTCTTGTATGTGTGTGCCATGCAAGCTCATAGCCGCAGGTACGGCAGACTTTGTCTGTACTCAGACCTCGTGTACAGGACTTTGAACATGTGGATATGTGGACTGAACTACATGTTCAGTGCTGATACCGTCTACAGACGCAGAAAGTCTTTCTGGGCGCCGAAATTTCCGAGTGGAAGGCGAGGAGCTAGTCAGTTGCACAGAAGATAGCTGACTGTTGTGTTGCCTTCTGCCTGCAGGAAGGGCAGTCCTGTACAGGGAGAGCTCTAGCTGATGAACACTTCCCGCGGTACGTTGTGGGGACCCACGTAGACGCTGTTCAAGAATAAAAGTCTCGTCGTCTGATGATAATATCAACTTGGACGCTAACACCAATTGCTTTATAATTCCTGTAATTAGTGGGGGATCAGTGTTTAACGTACCAGTGGTTATTCGTTTCGCAGTCCTTTCCTCTTCTACCTACTCACAGTAGGTGTCGAGGTTGTTTATTTTCAATTGATCACACTCAGACACACACCACAGTCGGTAGGACTCCTCTGGACGAGGGATCGGCCCGTCGCAGAGACCTCTACCTGACAACACAAACACTGTACAAGAGACTAACATCCATATCCCCGGTGGGATTCGAACCCACGATCCCAGCAAGCGCTCGGCCGCAGACCCACGCCTTAGGCCGCGCGGCCACTGGGATCGGCACCATTGAATATTATTACCAAAACCGTGAACTCTTGATTTTGACAGTGGCTGTATAGGTTAGTAGTACGTAGGAAACTGTCTGCTGTTCTGTTCTTGGACTGTCTGACACAGCTTGGAGGCATTACCCTGCTCCGAAACGTCGCTGTTCACTGCATACCGCAATACTGCAGTATTCGTCAGCACCGCTGCTATAACCTCAGGTCTAGTACCGCTGCTATAACCTCAGGTCTAGTACCGCTGCTATAACCTCGGGTCTAGTACCGCTGCTATAACCTCGGGTCTAGTACCGCTGCTATAACCTCGGGTCTAGTACCGCTGCTGTAACCTCAGGTCTAGTACCGCTGCTATAACCTCGGGTCTAGTACCGCTGCTATAACCTCGGGTCTAGTACCGCTGCTATAACCTCGGGTCTAGTACCGCTGCTATAACCTCAGGTCTAGTACCGCTGCTGTAACCTCAGGTTTAATACCGCTGGACTGCTTTTCACCAGTTCCAGTTTCTGCTCGCGCAGAAGCAACGGACTGCCTTTACCGGCCTATTCTGGCACTTTGAGCGGCAGATTTCTCTAATTCTAATACTTCGGCTTTCGCGGCTGCTGTTCAGTACGTTGTGCTGCGTGCAGGAATGAAGATTTTCGACTTTCGACAAACTTTGCATTTGCCATCTTCAGGGCGAATGAAGCTGAGGGTTACTGGGGGTGCGGGAGTAAACGAATCGGACCGACAGCCATCCACACACAACCCGCCGCCAAATCTGTGTAAGCCCCCCCCCCCCGCCGTTCGACGTCCGCAGCTTCTTTCATCCTGAAGGTGGCATCTGTAACGCTTGCCAGTACGTCAGGAAATTTTCCTTCCTTTACATCGCCCAACCCTGACGGCCTTCTCAGCGCCCTCTTTTCTGTTTGCCTCCTGCGCCTCATCGTTCATAGAAGTGCGTATATTTTTTTTTCTCCCCACGGCGCAACAGCCCCTAGTGGGCCAGCGGCGCCTCATTGTCGAGACTTCACGATCACACCCAGACGCACTACACTCGGTAGGACTCCTCTGGACGAGTGATCAGCCTGACACAGAGACCTCTACCTGGCAACACACAACACTCATAATAAACAGACCTCCATGCTCCGGGCTGGATTCGAACCCGCAATCCCAGTAAGCAAGCGGTCGCATACACGCGCGGCCACAGGGATCGGCAAAGTGCCTAGAAACGTTCTTAGCATTTTGCGCGTTTGTCGTCTTGTGTTCTAATTAACCGTGGCGTAACTGACGTGACGTAAGACACGCAGCGCCCACTTGACACGAGTCTGCTTGCTACCTGCTGCAGACAGTAACGATACGCGGATGTTATCGCTAAGGCGAGCGGAGCAAAACAAATGCGTTGGCCTTGCCGCCTTACGCACAGGAAATGTCCGGCCGCCAGCTCGGCTGTGGTCTTCGTCCGCCAAATAAGTGCTGCGACGCCAGTAAGTCCGTCCGGTTTGTTGCACGCAGTCGCTGTAGCAGCCAGGAAAGAAAATGTTTGTTGCTTGCTGTTGTGTGGTTGGCGATAACTTCCGGAAAAGAAAAAAAATTGTTCATATTGTAACTGTATAAAACACAGTTGTAGGTGTAGGTTACCCCCAGCCTTAACTTTGAAATCTTCCGCCTATTGTCCAAACATTCATTATATTTCTGTGTTTTTAAAAATCATTTTCAGGGTAAACAGTTATTATGGGTCTAATAAGATACCAAAGAATAATGCAGTCTACCAACTGGTTTTATTATAAAACCATTTTTATATGGGGGTCGCGGTGGCGCAGTTGGTTGAGGCACTTTGCTACAAACCGGAAGGTCGCGGGTTCGATTCCCGATGATGTCAGTGAAATTTTTCATTCGCACTGTAGCCCTGGGGTCGACTCAGCCTCTAACAGAAATGAGTACCAGGAATATTTCCTAGGGGGTAAACGCGGCCGGTGCGTATGGCTGACAACCTTGCCACCTTCATGTGCCGACTGTCTAGAAATCTGGGAGCCTCAACCTCCTCCTGTAAGGGGACTGCTTTACCTTTGCTTTACCTTACTATTTTTATATAATTATAATGCTACGTATTTCAACATACAGGGTTATCATGAGGTGGAAACGTATAAATTTTGTTTAATGTTAGCAACCGTCGCTCTGTACATTAGTGTCTGTAATGGCAGTAGTTGTGTGGACAGCATTATTCTTTGGTATTTAATGTGCGAAACACAGCGGGATGTACCGTGTGACGGAGATGCAGTGTGTTTTTTGAACAGGGTACTGCAATGGTAAATAATATTTTGACGGACACCAGTCTTTAGGGGGCTGATTTAAATCACAAATGCCTACTTGGTAGTCAGCTGGGTTCTTGACGGACGCGAAACTTCGGTTACAGCAGGGGCGCACGAATCTCGTGCGCGTCGTGGCCCTGGCCGCCAAATTTGTACGGTGGTACTTAATACTTCCAGCATAATTGTAGTAGTTTTTCCCCCATTACGTACATAAATCTGTATCGGTACACATGCACCGTGCAGAAAGTCTCAGGCGGGTCAGGGGTCACTGCAGAAATTCGTGTCCTGAACTTCTTCTGACGCCGGGAATTCGGAGATGGCTTCAAGATTTTTGGAAAATATGTGGACGGCTGTGTTAATATATCAACCCTTTAAGAGCTAAAATTAACCTGAATTACATATAAAGACCCAGTCCGTACCGCGAAGTAAACACTCTGTCTCGGTTGTAAAAACCAGCCAGTTAATGCTGTATAGGGAAATAATCGCTGTTTGTTCTGAGATCCACACAAAACACATAAATACACTGTGTGGGCAGAACGTAGAATTGTTGAATGTTAAACCTGGTGGTTTATATTTAAAGATCCAATCCGTACCGCGCTGTAAACACACTCCGTCTCGGTTATAAAAACCAGTCAGTTAATGCTGTATAGGGAAATAGTCGCTATTTGTTCTGAGATCCACACAAAACACATAAATACACTGTGTGGGCAGAACGTAGAATTGTTGAATGTTAAACCTGGTGGTTTATATTTAAAGATCGAATCCGTACCGCGCTGTAAACACACTCCGTCTCGGTTATAAAAACCAGTCAGTTAATGCTGTATAGGGAAATAGTCGCTATTTGTTCTGAGATCCACACAAAACACATAAATACACTGTGTGGGCAGAACGTAAAATTGTTGAATGTTAAACCTGGTGGTTTATATTTAAAGATCCAATCCGTACCGCGCTGTAAACACACTCCGTCTCGGTTATAAAAACCAGTCAGTTAATGCTGTATAGGGAAATAATCGCTGTTTGTTCTGAGATCCACACAAAACACATAAATACACTGTGTGGGCAGAACGTAGAATTGTTGAGTGTTAAACCTGGCGGTACGTACAGTAACCACTGGGCTCAGTGAATGTAACTGTTACGCTAAGAAATTCCACTTTTTGTATAAAATGCAGTGAAGTGGCATAGTTCTTATTTCAGTACAGGATTACATTTATTTGTCATTCTGTAAGAATCAGAACGTCTTACGTACAGCGTTACTGCCACATGCCGTATCTCTGGAACAGTTTGTTTTAAGAACGAAAGTTTAACCTTTATCCTGCTAATGTGGAATATATGGTGAGTTGCTGATAATGCCAGCACCACTAATGTGTAATATTTGGTGACCTACATTTGGCAACGCTGAAAGGAGCCTCATTGTCTCTCTCTGCACAGTGTCTCAACACTGAATCAATCGTGAAAGACGTCGTATATCGTGTCTGTGTGCACACACTTACTGGGCTAAGGGCCTAGTTTGTAGCCGAGTGGTGATGGCATTATTAGCAGCTCACCGTATGTTCCACATTAGCAGGATAAAGGTTAAGATAAAGGGTTGTGATCGTCACCAGGCGGCACGGTCAAGCACAACGTAACGTTTTCTGGATGTTCATTAACGATGTTCACTCGAGTTCACTGCCTGTTCGTGTTCTGAACGTGCTGAATACAGCACATAACCGGACGTTCTGTTCCCTTAACATCTGTTTTCCATCTGCACCTGGATCTGCTTCATGTTTCGCAACCAAAATGTTGTCCGCCTTTCTGATTTTCCCCCATGTTTTCGTGCATGCCACACCAAAGGGTGTCGGCTTCCGTGTCACCACCCTGACAGTAGCTTACATGACTGAGCGTAAGTACTGAAATAGTGTAGGCCTTTGCATGTTTTGAGGTTGGCACAGCGGTGTAATCGGGGCTTCCGGTCGTCCGGAATGTGACGTGTAACCTAACCTAACCTAACCTAACCAAATCTAGCCTAACCTAATGTAACCTAATCTAACCTAACCTAACCTAACCTAACCTAACCTAACCTAACCTAATCTAACCTAACCTAATCTAACCTAACCTAATCTAACCTAACCTAACCAGAAGGTCAAGGTTCAAGTAGTAGGGGTGAGGGGGGGTACGAGTGTTTGGTGATTTGTGAGTGGGAAAGGAGTTTGGGGGAAGTGGCTGTGAGATTTGATATTATACTCGTATACACTGTGCATCTTGCCACAGTGTTCATTACAACCAACAAATGCACCACACCACTCCACACAACGCACATTACACGCTGTAGCAGGACGAGATCCACATTTGATCCGTGCAGATGCCTGTGTGCACAGTCCACGTGACCTTAAGAACTGTAAACACCAGGAGTGACTGTTTTACCACTTTTTATTATACAACATCGCAGTATTGTAAAATGTGAGTGTGGCATTTTATGTTTTGGGGTTTTAATGTTTGATCTCTTAACCGTATAAATTGAGGGGCACGCGGTGGGGCAGTTGGTTGAGGCACTGTGCTACAAGCCGGAAGGTCGCGGGTTCGGTTCCCGATTGTGTCACTGGAATTTTTCATTAACACAATCCTTCTGGCCGCACTATGGCCCTGGGGTCGACTCAGCCTCTAACAGAAATGAGTACCAGGCATATTTCCCTGGGAGGGTAAACGCGGCCGGTGCGTAGGTCTGACACACCTTCATGTGCCGATTGTCTAGAAATCTGGGAGCCTCAACCTCCTGGAACCCTAAGGGCCTGCACAGGCCTGTAATGGGATAGCTTTACCTTTTCTTACCTATAACTTGATGTGATGATCCTGTATTCCTTTGTGATGAACCCCCTGAGGATGACACATTGTTGTCGAAACATATGTAGGGGTCTTTAACCTTTTAAAGCCTAGCGGTAGCTATACGTACCACCAGGTTTAACATTAAAAAATTCTACGTGGTACCCACATTGCGTTTATGTGTTTTGTACCGATCTCAGAACAACCAGCAACTTTTGCCTTATAAAGCATTAAGAGACTGGTTTTTATAACCGAAGTGGAGAGTGTTTACAGCGCGGTACGCACTGAGTCCTTACATAAAACAGATACGCTTCGTCTTTAAAGGGTTAATATAATGCACGGATTGTTATCGAGTTCCGAACTGCACAGTTGGGCTACTGTCAGTGGCACAGAACACAAGCCAGGAGTTGAAGAAGTCCCTTCGACGCGTCACTCATTACGAGCGCCTAATAAAGGTGATTAATTTTAGCTGACGCTCAAAAAACACAGGGACTCCAGCGTTACGACAAAATACCCATTACGTAAGTGCAAGAGACAGTGTTCAACATTGTTTGTTATTGGGCTAAAACGATGGAAGGTTCACAGATCACGAATACTGACTTCAGCTGCTGCTAGTTCACAAATATCAATCGATATACGACAAAGACACTGCACTTATCAGTGCATGGACTGCGTCGAATTCCTGCAGAATGCACCATTAATTCGTGCTGTGCCGTGATGCACTTGTCTCCACAGCTGCACCCAACGGTTTGGCACGATGACTGCTGTGGACAGACTGATAACAGAACAGCTCGAGTTGTCCAACGTTGGAGGAAGAAACCGGGTGACAGGGAAAGAGAAGTTATCAGAAGCAGCATAAAGCATGAATCACCACGAAGTGGCTTGAAGCGATAAACCAATAACAACCATACGCTGCAGCTTGTTGCTGTCGAATGGTAATCTAGAATCGGCAGACTGCGGCTTATTACTGTCCTTGTGAAT
This sequence comes from Coptotermes formosanus, assembly GCA_013340265.1. NCBI lineage: Eukaryota > Metazoa > Arthropoda > Insecta > Blattodea > Rhinotermitidae > Coptotermes > Coptotermes formosanus. Next base: position 228,237 of record BLKM01000011.1, read on the forward strand.
AACATAGGATCAGTAGCATACATGTCAGCAGTGTAACTGAACGTGCCGTCAGTCAGTAGCACATGTCAGCAGTGTAACTGAACGTACCATCAGTCAGTAGCACATGTCAGCAGTGTAACTGAACGTGCCGTCAGTCAGTAGCACATGTCAGCAGTGTAACTGAACGTGCCGTCAGTCAGTAGCACATGTCAGCAGTGTAACTGAATGTGTTGTCAGTCGGTAGTACATGTCAGCAGTGTAACTGAACGTGCCGTTAGTCGGTAGTACATGTCAGCAGTGTAACTGAATGTACCGTTAGTCAGTAGCACATACCAACAGTGTAAATGCACGTACCGTCAGTCAGCAGCATAAGTCAGCAGTGTAAGTGAACGTGCCGCCATTCAGCAAATGCTGTCCCGCTCGGCGTCCTGATGGCACCAATAGGGCAGCAGAATTACAGCGCTACTCCGTCGTAACCTCGGCAGAAGATGGCTGACAACCGTAATTCATTTATTTCACTCCTGCATGTTTTGACGAAACATGCAGGAGTGAAATGGAATGAATACATTCGAAAGGCAGTTACTAAAGTTTGCATAATGTTTATTTTTATGTAATATATTTTAGGATAAAAGCATTACAATACTCTATGCCTTATATTGCTTACGATTTGTGTATTTTATCCTAGGTTAAAAATCCTAGCATTCACTTAAATGTGTGCAGCGGTATTCTTGTTAATGTATGTTCATCGTTAATGAGTGTAAAACCAGGCTGTGATGTTTTGTATTAGAATTATTATTAGATTATGGTTTCTACGTGCTGGCTGCCATAAAGTACCATGAACGGTGTTTCGGTGTAAACGTTTCGTTTCGTAGTCCTTACCTCTTCTGCCTACTCAGATTAGGTGTCGAGGTTGTTTATTTTCACTTGATCACACTCAGACAGACACCACAGTCGGTAGGACTCCTCTGGACGAGGGATCGGCCCGTCGCAGAGACCTCTACCTGCCAACACAAACACTCACAAGAGAAAAAATCCATGCCCCCGGTGGGATTCGAACCCACGATCCCAGCAAGCGCTCGGCCGCAGACCTACGCCTTACACCGCGCGGCTACTGGGACCGGCCGGTGTAAAGGTGCCGTGTTTTATTGGCAGGAGTGCTGTTGCCTTTCCCAGTCCTACAGTGCATTGTGTAAGACAACTTCCGCTTACCCTCTCGGCCATGAAGCTACGAGATCCGTAACTGTTGCAAATGTGCCGGCACAATCATTGTGTTGTGAGGACCTTCCAGATTCTGTGCGGATCTTGTAGTCGGTTTTCTAGAGCCGTCCGTAGGCGGTGCTTTTAAATCCTGCGTAGGAGGTACCTAGTTCGGGGTTGGGCCGGTAAGCCCGCTATCCTGACCGATGTTTGTCGTGCTTTTCTTGAGTCGCTCCAGTCAAGTACCCCAAATTGCCCTCGTCCAATTGTGTTCGCCACCTCTCCAGCTAATTTTGCAGTATCCATCTCATTCGACACTGTATGTTCGCAAGTAGTGACTTCATCGTTGGAAAGAAACGTGAATATACAAAATAAAGCGAACGCCACGGCTTGTTATCGCTCTGAGTAACCTGCTGCGGTTGATTCATCGTTGTGAAATAACATACAGTGGCTATTAAATTTATTTCGCTGCACGTCACAGCCCCATATAATCCGTTATTTTTATCCACATTTGTAAGTGTCGAATTAACTTACCTTTCCGCGAAGCATGCTGGGATATGATTAGAACGACGCATTGATGTATTGTGTCGGGGACCCGAGGGTGTTTGGTAACGTGGCGAATAGCGTTAGTGCTTGATACATTGTTGTTACATTAGACTATGAAGGCCGCCCTTGCGTGTGGCTGCTTCTGTCATGCGGTTACGTCCGCACCTTTATTCGTTGGGGGCAGGGAAATGTGTGCGGGGTGTAGGTTAAAACTACACACTCTTGGGGCGCGGCCCAAGGGCCAGGGAAGGCACGATCCCGCCCCCAAAACCATCAGACGGGGCGCACACTCCTGTACATACTTCATAAATCAATGCACAGAAGAAAAGTAACGTGTAATGTAAATTCTTACACCCGTGCTAATGACGAATCCAGCATTCTGGGATACGACACTGTGTAGATTGGTATATAGGTGGCAGTGCTTCAGAGGAGCTTGCTGCCGCCATCTTCAGGGTGTCCAAGAAGATTTCTGGACTGCCCTGAAGAAAAAGAGGCAGTAACCTTCTCCGATCTACGCAGCGTCATGTCCAGGAAGTGACCGTAGCTGGTAGTGTGGCATGCAGAATTTTTTACTATTAAATTACATAACCATTTATCATGAGTAAAATGTAATAAAATCGAGGTTGTAGACTACAGTAACGCATCTACCCTGAAGATGGAGGTAGCATGTTCCTCACAAACGTTCCCGAAACTCTGGACCACAAGGTGATGGACATGTGGCTGTTTGCCAGCATGTTGCATCAGTCATGGTTGTGCCTGTTGCTGCAGCTGATAGTTGGTGCACTTTCAATGCCCTCACATAATCATGCCACTGCTGCCTGATCTCAGACGCTGGTTCACAGTGGGAGCGTCTTTCTCTGTAGAAACTTGCAATGTGGATTTGACCTCCTGGTGCCAAGGTTAATGCCGTACCCACAACCTTTATGTGATAGTGCAGAACAGGGATCTCAAACCTGTGGCCAGCCATTTCATCTTATACTGATCACTTTCCAATTATGTACTGTAATCTGGCCTGTCCCAGTGCCAGAGATTTATTTTTCCATGTGCCTTAAGCCCCAGAAATGTTTGCTATTTGTGGAGTGTGCAGCATATATCAACAAAGAGTACATATAAAATAATATTCACCAACTAAAAGGTAAAGCAGTCCCATTACAGGCCCGGACAGGCCCTAAGGGTTCCAGGAGGTCGAGGCTCCCAGATTTCTAGACAGTCGGCACATGAAGGTGGTAGGTTGTCAGCCATACGCACCTGCCGCATTAACCCCCCAGGAAATATTCCTGGTACTCATTTCTGTTAGAGGCTGAGTCGACCCCAGGGCCATAGTGCGACCGACAGGATTATGCTAATGAAAAAATCCACTGACACCATCGGGAATTGAACCCGCGACCTGCCGGTTTGTAGCGCAGTGCCTCAACCGTGTCACAGCGGCCCCAATATTCACCAACTAATGCACCAAAATACATACAATTTTTATTCGTAGAAACTTCCTACGTGTTTCGACCCTGCTGGGTCATCTTCAGGGAGAATAGTCTGTTACACTGTTGCTGAAAGCAAAGGCACATTCTCACTTAACTGTATAAGTGCGTCCAACAGTGTAACAGACTATTCTCCCTGAAGATGACCCAGCAGGGTCGAAACATGTAGGACGTTTTTACGAATAAAAATTGTATGTATTTTGGTGCATTAGTTGGTGAATATTATTTTATATGATACAGTTCGCAGACATGGAACACATTAAAAGAATGCATAGTTCATTCAATTTTTAAAATGCAATAATTGTAACATGTTCTATTTTGGTATGAAAAGTGTGAAATATTCTTAATGGGGAACTTAATTGTACGTGAAATACTTGTCCCCTTTGTTGCTTAGAATGACATGTGACTTGCCATTAATTTCAAAATTATCTGTTTGGCCCACATGCTATTTAAGTTCAAGACCCCTGGTCTGCATCAGCTGTTTCATTATTTTATGTGATGTGATGTGATGTCAGCCAATCAGGAACAGCTGAAGTGTCACTTGAGTGTGTGAATTCTTGCTTCCAGGAGGATGAAGATGGTGACGATCATGCCCCACCAAGAAGATGGCGGACTGTGACTCAGGCTGCAGCAATATTACCATCATGCAGTTGTTCCACGAGCTGAAGCAGAAGTTCCCTGCAGTTCCGGACAGCGTCGTCAGTGAGTGTATTAGACAGGTAGTGACCACCCAGTGCTAACACTTAGCAGTCTGCTCTCTTGGTGACGGTGGCAGTAGCACTTACCAGTTAAGTTCTCAGTGTGAATGAATGTGTGCTTTTTAACCCATTCACTGACTTCGATGAGTGTCACTTGCATTTACCATACTGATCCAAATATGAGATGAGAATTTTTTTTACTAATTTGTCATCTGCAACATTGCTGGTGGGGGGAGGGGTGCCTGGGATTATCTTGTACACAGGGTTGTTTGATGTTCAGGTAAATACAGTATTGTCTTTGGCCCCAGGTGACTTTGACAGCTAGTATTCACCTCTTTACCTAAAGCCATTATATCTGAAACACTATGAAGTGTCACCAGGGATTTCCTGTAACCACAGACATGTTGTTTACTCCTTGGTGTATATATATATATATTTTGTCACACAAATAATAGTAAGTGAATGGGTTAAGATAGCACTGATAATCCAGCAGATGTCAGTAATGCATATGACAGTTACTGATATTTTTAGCTTCTTTGGTACTACAGAGCACTACATAATACGGTCTGGAACCACTGAAATGTTATATTGCAGGATGATTTGTACTTTTGGAATTATAATTGCAAAGCAGTGTTAGCAATCAGTGAGAGTCTTCTTCATACACAAGGTGATCAGGTGAGCAGTTAAACATTTGAGCGGGGGGATTTGTTAATTATTGTGTTGCCGGTTTGAGAGCAATGTGCTGAATGTGCATGCTGCAGCTAAGGATGCGAGTAATGATACAAGCGACATTTTGTGTGCGGAACTGTGACCGGTATTTGATTTATGCCACAAATACCTATCCCCGCCCAGATAGGCAGTTGACAAGAGCAGTTTTAAGTTAATGACCAGACCACAGTCCCCACAGCCCCACTACACAGTGTAACATCCCAGCAGTCCACAGTCCTCACAGCCCCACTACACAGTGTAACATCCCAGCAGACCACAGTCCTCACAGCCCCACTACACGGTGTAACATCCCAGCAGGCCACAGTCCTCACAGCCCCACTACACGGTGTAACATCCCAGCAGACCACAGTCCTCACAGCCCCACTACACGGTGTAACATCCCAGCAGACCACAGTCCTCACAGCCCCACTACACAGTGTAACATCCCAGCAGACCACAGTCCTCACAGCCCCACTACACGGTGTAACATCCCAGCAGACCACAGTCCTCACAGCTCCACTACACAGCGTAACATCCCAGCAGACCACAGTCCTCACAGCCCCACTACACGGTGTAACATCCCAGCAGACCACAGTCCTCACAGCCCCACTACACAGTGTAACATCCCAGCAGACCACAGTCCTCACAGCCCCACTACACGGTGTAACATCCCAGCAGACCACAGTCCTCACAGCCCCACTACACAGTGTAACATCCCAGCAGACCACAGTCCTGTCAGCCCCACTACACGGTGTAACATCCCAGCAGACCACAGTCCTCAGGCTCACTTCTCTCTTTCCCTGGCATTACCACTCACTTTTGCCATTGCATGCCAGCCAGCCAACTCAAGATATTTTGCTGTCTCTATGCAGCATCTGTAGGGGTGGGAGAGGATGTATAGTTTGGTAGAAGAAACAAACTTCTTTGTTTGAGTTGGTGATGCCAACAACATAATTAAGCTACTAGATGGCAGAAATTTGCATTAAAGTGATCGAATAATTGGTGTGGGAACCAGTCCAACAAATTACAGTGCATATAGGGAAATCTGTGATGTTGGACACCTTCCTACAGATGAGTACAGAAGGTTAACCTGTAGGTTAGCAAGTTGGTTAATGTTGTGATAGTGTGGGTTGTGATACTGTGTCATCTGGTAGATGGTACAACTTTTGAGTTAACATGCAGCCCCCATATTGCGAGTACAGTTCAGTTGTGTCCAGAAGATGGAGGCAGCATGTTTCTTCAAAACGTTCGTAACTTCCTACCAGACTGCACGGTGTTATAAACCAGAAGATGGAAGTATGAATCTTCTCAGTCATGAAGATCCCACGTTTTACTTGAGTAAGCATGTCTTGTACTGCATAACCCTGAAGATGAAGGCACTATGATCCTTACAGGTGTTGTAACCACTTACACAATCACAGTATAACATACAAGCATATTTAAATCTTCACAAACACTGCTGTGAGCACCCCACCCTAAAATCTCCCTTATTTATGTAACAAATGAAGTGCTCGTCACACCATTTGCTGGTTGCACTAATCGCTACAGGCAGCAACTGTCTGTTAGGTACCGTTCAATTTCTGGGATGCCACTTGACTCTGCTGAATGTAATGCGGTAACTGTGTTGCTTGTAAAGCTGTGCTTGCATGTGGAAGCTTAAGTATGTTAAACAGAGTGCACTGTTGTAAGGCATTAAACAAGAGATGAAGTTTAATAGGTGGGGTGTAAGCATACTATTTGGGAGACAGAGAGTGGCGATGTTAAGTGGACTGAATTCTCAGAGCCTTTCTTCTGGTGAATGTTCAGGAAAGACTCCCTGTCTTGAGACTTCTGAAGTTATCCATGTGATCACATTGCTTCATGCATTATGATATATTTCCTGAATCAGGATAGCAATTTGGACGTAAGTACATGTGGCAGAATTGTAGACATTCAACAAGCAGCATCCTTAACTCTTTAAAGACAAAAAGTAACATAAATTATCTTTACACATTTAAGTGTACCACACAGTAAATGAACTGCAGCTGTGTTGTGAAATCCAGTTTATTAATTCTCTGCAGGGACATAATCGCTGTTTGTTCTGAGATGCACACAAAACACATAAACACACTGTGTGGGCAGAACATAGGATTGTTGAATGTTAAACCTGGTGGTTTATATTTAAAGACACAGTCCATACCACGCAGTAAACACACTCCGTCTCAGTTATAAAAACCAGTCAGTTAATGCTGTATGGGGAAATAATCGCTGTTTGTTCTGAGATCCACACAAAACACATAAACACACTGTGTGGGCAGAACGTAGAATTGTTGAATGTTAAACCTGGTGGTTTATATTTAAAGACCCAGTCCATACCGCGCAGTAAACACACTCCGTCTTGGTTATAAAAACCAGTCAGTTATGCTGTATAGGGAAATAATTGCTGTTTGTTCTGAGATCCACACAAAACGCATAAACACACTGTGTGGGCAGAACATAGAATTGTTGGATGTTAAACCTGGTGGTTTATATTTAAAGACCCAGTCCGTACCGCACAGTAAACACACTCCGTCTCGGTTATAAAAACCAGTCAGTTAATGCTGTATAGGGAAATAATTGCTGTTTGTTCTGAGATCCACACAAAACACATAAACATACTGTGTGGGCAGAACGTAGAATTGTTGTGTGTTAAACCTGGTGGTATGTATAGTAACCACTGGGCTTTAAAGTGTTAATAGAAATTTTAATTTAGTGGAATGGAAGTAGGTAAGTGTCAGATTTGGATGATGTGTGCTATTTGATGTGCTTGCAGAATGCCCATGACAAGGACGCTTGTGAGGCGATCCTGAGACGTGAAAACCAGGGTTACCTCCTACACAGCTACCCTATTGCATTGAAGATGTCGGCTGAGCCCACACATCACCCCCAGACTTTGGTTAATAATAATGATTGTGGTCCTGGTCAACAGACCGGTAACTTTGAGTTTCTGACTAATGTTGTTGATGACAGTGAAGTGAGAGAGAGGGAATTGAGTGTAGTGACATATCGCAGTGGGGAAGAGCGAACAGAGAATTATGAGCTCAGTGTAAACTACAGTGCAAGTCACAGTGCTCGTGTGAGATCTGCACTCCAGGTCTCCCCGTCACCACATTATCTGTGTCCTCCACCCCAGCAGGCACGTTCCTACACCTCAGTCAACTTGACGCTGCGTCCACCTTCATCAGAGCCACAGCCTCCCATCGACATCCGGTCTGCCGGCTCGAGCCTTACATACTCTACCTGTTCATATGACTCACGGCAAGGCTTCCAGTCGCAGCTGCAGATCCGCATTGGCCCTGGTGGGGTGGGTAGTGTGTCAGCCCTGCGGACACAGGCACCATCGGTACGGACTTCATACTCATCAGCACGTGAAGGACAGGAGGAGGGGCGACTACTGCCATATGCACATGGTGAGTAATTTGAAATAATGCTTCCTGCAGGCTGTGTGCTTAGTGTCTTTAATGGACTGTAAGGTGCACTGCACCAGAACACACACAGGTTTGAGAAAGCAAGATCAAGGCAAAAGATTTTATTCACATTTGAAGCACGTATGGGCTGTAAGATGCAGGAAAATTTTATACATTATTTTCCTGGGGGGAAAAAAATGAATCCTGTGGTCTGCAAAATGCGGTACTTCTGTTGCGGCCAGTCTTTAGTCTGATTCATGTTCTGGGTGACATTCAGAATATATGTATGTGTGTGTCTGCTTTATTAACTCCAACTTCACATTCTAATGGTTTATGAAAATGTGAATTTTCATGTCAGTTTCCTGTTTCCTCTTCCCGAGCTGGTACAGGATTTTCAAAGATACGAGGTTTACTTCGTACTGTTGCCCTTTTATGTGGCAGCCACACTTTTTAAAGCATGGGTCTCCAACATTTTTTTCGCAAAGAGCCATGGCTGCTATTGTGAACTGGCTCATGGGCCGCACGTGTAAAAATCACAGTATATGGCACACCTAACCGCGTAAATTGAAAAATCATGCGTACTATGGAGTTTTGTTACAAAAATGCAACATTATTATATTGCATTAACTGCCTTAATAACAGGAAATATTACCTTGATAAAAATCTTAAACACAAAAGCATTTCCCTCTCTCATTGCTCTCTGTCAAGGTCACACTGTACTTCCAAGCGGATGGGTCGCATGGATCTATTCTGACTAAACACAACTGCATTATTGTTTAATTTTTATAGTGTATGTATAATCTACAAATGTGACTGTACGCCACATGACAGAACCTGGTGGGCCGCCTGCTGGAGACCCATGTTTTAAAGTGATGTACCAGTACAGTGGTAGAAATTTGGGATGCGATTTGAGTCCTCATTACCACTTTTACTCATTGCATGAGTTAACTTTAATTTCTCAACTACAGCGTAAGCCCTTTAATGTTTCGTCTGCAATATGTTGTGATGTTGACAGGGAAGGCAGCAACGTCCTGGGCTGAAGCCCAGTGACTTATGTTTGTGTATGCATAATGTAGCATGCATTTGAATATTATCCTCCTATCTACTTCTTGTCTGTGAGATTTTTATGAGCTTTCCTGACTAAAACTATTGCACCTCCACTTTTTAAATCTGTTTTGGAAGCTGTGGGGAGAGTGCATGGCGGCACAAGAAACACAGATGGTCAGTTTTAATATTTAATGCACTCTACATGTATTGATGTAATGTAAGAGAATAGTGGATTTGAACACAACACAGTAATTTACTTACATGCTGGAATCCAAAACAAAAATTACACACGTTACACTCAGCATCAGCTCCCTGCCCAGTTGTATTAAAAAAATACACAGTACCTAAGAGCCTGCATTGCGTTTGACAGTATCAATACCAAACTGCAAGAGGATCACCCGGACACTACCCGTGGCCCACACACAGTCCCGAAACAGAATTTTGAAAAGAACATTAAACGGAATTTTAAAAAGAGGTTGCCTGGTGGTTCCCACGTACAGTGTGTTAATAAGGACGTGGCTGGCTAACGGACTGGTCACGCAGAGGTTTTGGGGGGCGGGGGACGGATGCGCACGCATGGCTGTGGACGCTGCTAGCGACCTCCGAGGGCCGGAAGTCGCGACGACCGGAAGTTTCGGCAAAACGTCGCAATGCCCGATTTCAGGCTTCCGCCGCTATGTACAAGAGATCAGCGCCCTTAGTGCGATATTATGCAGCGTCGAATGGTAATTCTGTACCGACGTTTCGGGACATCCTTTCGGCCCCAACTTGAAGGGTCAAGGAGTGCAAGAAGAACGACCACTCAACGCTGCGTAATATCTGAGATGAGAGCAGGCAGATCTCGTCGCACAACACAGTTCTGGCACACTGTGTGCGTGTATGTGTGCCCTCATGAATGGCCCCCTTTTGTGCCATGAGCCAGAATAATGAGTAGCTGTGGGCCGGACATCTAACCTCAGTGCATGGCAGAAGCAGGAATTTTTCTGTGTACTGCCACATTCAGACCAACCCTGCGCTCTTGCGGCGGCGTGTCCATCGCTTACTGAGAACTGTCTGTGGCGTTAATGGCCCAAACGTAAGGCCCTCGACTGTCTTCATGTAGTGCTGTGGATAGGAACACGTGACACTGTACGTGCACTCCCCCAGATGCATAGACACAAGGACAGGTTTGTGTAACTTCTCCACTTGGGCAGTAGTTCATGCCTTTTAGTTCAGCCTGCCACTACGTGGCACAAAGTGACGTCTGTGTAGGCGCATGTGGGAACCATTTTTGTCATCCACATAAGTACTGCACTTCGCGTAAAGGCTGGTTCAGGAAACAATGGACGTTTTACCAGAAGTCATGAAAGCATGCGTGTGCTGAGTCATATTTTGAGTATATTGTTCTTAATAAATTTTTCAGTTGTGTACTAAAGAAACCTTGATGTCCAGGCCATTAGAACCGTGAATAACGTCGCTGCCCCAACAGAGCCTGTAGTTGCCTTTTGCTTGTTGCAGCTGCCTCAGCCTGTAGATGCGTGTTGCATCTGTTCCAAGAGAGTCAGTAGTTGCTTGTTGCAGCTGCCCCACCGTAGCCTGTAGTTGCTTGTTGCTTGCAGCTGCCCACCATAGCCTGTAGTTGCTTGTTACACCTGCCCCAAAAGAGTCTGTAGTTGCTTCTTGCTTGTAGCAGCTGCGTCACAATAGCCTGTAGTTGCTTACTGCAGCTGCCCCAACAGAGTCTGTAATTGCTTGTTGCTTGCAGTTGCCCCATCGTAGCCCGTAGTTGCTTGTTGCTTGCAGCTGCCCCACCATAGCCTGTAGTTGCTTGTTGCAGCTGCCCCACCATAGCCCGTAGTTGCCTGTTGCTTGCAGCTGTCCCAACATAGCCTGTAGATGCCTGTTGCTTGCAGCTGTCCCAACATAGCCTGTAGTTGCCTGTTGCTTGCAGCTGTCCCAACATAGCCTGTAGTTGCCTGTTGCTTGCAGCTGCCCCTGCACCAAAGTTATCTGATTTTTTCGAAATAGCGGTGGTGTGAGTAGACTGCTGTAGCCATTGCTGTAAAGCGTGCTGCCACAAACACTCGCTGTCACTGGCAATCCCCGCCGTCGCACTGCTACTGCTGCGTGATTCGGCCCTTGCTGCCTCAGCTGCGCTGCCACATTGGTTCCTGTGTAGTGCTGTGGTCTTCAGCCGTCGGTGCTGACGATCAGCGTGTTTCTACTGACACTGCCATAGGGGGTTTTTCAAGTCAATGAATCGGTGTTTGCTGCTTCGTCTAACTGGGCTGTGTCATCCTAACATAGCTCGCAGGTTGTGAGCATGAGTTTTTTTACGGGGATGTCGTCTCCAGCCCCACGCCCGAACCCACAACATGGAGGACCAAGGTACCTGGCAGCTCGCTGAAATCCTGTCCCGTATCGGTAACCCTGCCAGCGACTAGCCTGCCACTGGCATAGCCTCCAAGTTCACTGATGTGTCCATTGCCGCAGAACATTCGATCCTGAAAGCGGAACTTGCAACTGGAAGGGCGTTACACTTCGTGCTGCTTTGTGTGGGCGCGTTTGTGGCGAAAAGTAGCAAGAACGCTGCATTGCTTTGCTGTGTCTTTGCGTACGTAAAAGCTGTGTAATGGCTGAACGGATTTGCGTGAAACCTGGTGTCCAGCAACTGACTGCGTCCGTGTAGAAAGTCCTTGTTGAGAAGACGGTAGTTTCTCAGCTGTTCTACAAATTCCTTTCATTTTATGGTACCCGAAGGTTCATCACCGTGTTCACAACAGCCCCCCCCCCCCCACTCGTCCCTTTGCCGAGCGAGACTAATCCAGTCCACGCCTCCAATCCCATTTCTTTGAGAACTATTCTAATAGTATCGTGTCTATGACTAGGTTTTTCAGGTGCCCTGTTTCTCTCAGGTTTCCTCACGAAAACTCTGTATTCGTTTCTCTTCCCGTCCTCCTTAATTTGATCGCCCAAATAGTAATTAGTGAGCAGTACAAAATATGAACTGCTCGTTATGTAACTTTCTCCGGTATCCTGTTTCTTCCTCACCCGTAGACCCAAATACCTTCGTCAGCAACTTGTTTCCGTTAGTTGTGAATTCTGTGCTCTACAAAAACTTGTCGGCACCGTCTAGTTGTGGTCACGTGGCCGGCAGTAGCGGACACTGCTTGCGGTCTCTGCGCGTTCGAGCGTCGACACCGAATTTGTGTCGTAACGGAAAGCGGCACATAAACAAAAAGCGCGCAGTTTGTGGCGCCACACAACTGTTAGCTTCTTGACCATTTGCTGACGGCAGTGACAGTGGTGTGGTCTGGTACTGTATTACGCAGTAACCTGCTGCATGCACCATTACAGTAAGGTCGTCATCTGACCAAGCACAACCCGTGACACACCGCAAGACCCGGTTATGTGCACTTGCGAGCAGCAGTGGCGGCCGTAGACTAGAACGTGGCGCCCCCCCCCCCCCCGCCCGAGGGCAAATCCCAGCTGAGTTTTTTTTTGGCAAACAGAGACGCTTGGCGATCGGTCAGCCATTGAAACAGGGAACGTTTCGGCGTTCGGTGAGCCGGTGGAACAGGGAGACGTTTCGGCGATCGGTGAGCCAGTGGAACACCCAAGTCTAGAGGCGCACACGTACTAGCTATAACAGTTCGCAGTTCGAATTTTTAATTTTTTAGATTTGATATTTGTCTCAGAAGTATGCGCCCCACTTAACTTGGCACACTAGGTAGCCGCATAGTTCGCCTGTGTGAGGCATGTAAAAGTGGCGGCCTGCGGGCCGTATGGGACCTGTTTGAACTCTTTTGCAGGCCCGCGAAACTTCTTGAAACAACCTGTGAATGAGGCCCGAAGATGGTTTATAAAGGGAAACGTTTGAGTGAGATCGAAAAATTTGTTATCAGATTGTTGAGCGAAACTGCATTCGCCATTTTATAGCTTCATGTGGCTACCATCTTGTTGTTGCATTTGTGAAAGCTACCAGTTTGTGTGCCAGCTGAATGCGAGGTTCGGTGCCACACGCTTGTCACTGGTGTAAGGAAACGAGAACTTCTAAATAGCATAATTAACGGATAATCATTTGTAATTAACCCTTTAAAAACGAAGCGAATCTGTTTTATACAAGGACTCAGTGCGTACCGCGCTGTAAACACTCCACTTCGGTTATACAAACCAGTCTCTTAATGCTTTATAAGTCAAAAGTTGCTGTTTGTTCTGCGATCCGTACAAAACACATAAGCGCAATGTGGGCACCACGTAGAATTTTTTAACCCTTTAAAGACGAAGCGTATCTGTTTTATACAAGGACTCAGTGCGTACCGCGCTGTAAACACTCCACTTCGGTTATAAAAACCAGTCTGTTAATGTTTTATAAAGCAAAAGTTGCTGTTTGTTCTGAGATCCACACAAAACACAAACGCAATGTGAGCACCACGTAGAATTTTTTAATGTTAAACCTGGCGGTATGTAAAGTTACCGCTAGGCTTTAAAAGGTTAATCATGAGGTTGACGCCAACAGAAACCTTACCAAGTTTCGGGGGACGAAATATGAGAATGGTGCCGGCCTGGATAATATAATTTAGAGATCTGGATCTATTCAAAGCTTATTTTATTTATAGTGGTGTGGTAACTTTATAGTTTCAAACGTCATCACCCGTCGTCAGGCCTCAATAGACCTGTTTCGGCCTTGTCCAGTAGTCTCTTCCAAGGCCTTCCAGGTCGCCTTCGTCCATTCGGTCTGTAACTCAGCATTATGTTGGGCATCCTGCTGCTGTTCGTTCTTGTTGCATGTTGTAGCCAGTTTGAGTTGTATCTTCTTAGTTTCTCGTCAACTGGTTCTACTGTCAATTCTTCCAAAATTTCTTCATCCCTTTTGTGGTCAAAAAGTGTGTATCTCGCTGTTCCTTTGGAAAATTGCATCTCGGTTGTTGTCAGCCGTTCTTTGTCCTTTTGCCTGAGGGTCCAAATTTCGCTTCCATGTAGAAGAATGGGGAGAGCCAGTGCAGAGTAAATTTTTATTCTTAAAGATTTCCGGACCGGAGTTGGTTTAAAAGTGTTGTTTAGAATGCCCAGTATTTGAGCACATTTTGCTGCTTCTTGTTGAATATCTTTTTCATTTTCATAGGAAATTTCACAACCGAGATATTTAAACTTCTTTACTTGTTGTAAACATTTGTTATCCAAAATTATTTTACGTCTTACTGGGCCTTGTCCAAAAAATGCCATAATGTTAAGTTTTTCTGGTGATATTTCCATTTGAAAATTTTTTTCTGTGTTTTTTAATGTAAAGTGGTAAACGCTGATATTAAAATGTTGCCGCCCAGCACCGCGGCCCGCACGCAGCAAGCAGTTTGATATGCCAGACTCATATGAACGGGTCGCCCGTGCCTGGAAGCAGTGCTGGCACACAAAGCATACTGCTAGTTGCTTCGGCAGCCAGTGGTCGACTGACGGATAACAGTAACACAATGGCGCTGGCTGTCAGGCCTCATAGTGTGCTGTTCGGCTCGTATAGCTGTCGTCATATGTCTGTGGATTTGCAAACGTCGCCTTCACCTTGACCAAACAATTTTACAGTTCGCGATATGATATGGGCTCGTCCGCCAGCTGGCAGTCCCCCAACACCAAATGTGGCCGCTATTTCTGGCCAGCCAACTCGTGAGCGCTCAGAGGAGCCGAATTTTAACGCGCCCCCCCCCCCCCAAATTATTGAACATACCGTAGGAAAGTGATGCTGAGTCCTGGCCAGTATAGATTTGTGCGTAGTGTCCATTAGCCCTTTGAAGACTAGCTTTAACGTGAATTACTTATAAGATACGGCTCGTACCGCGCAGTAAACACACTCCGTCCCGGTTACAAAAACCAGTCAGTTAATGCTGTATAGGGAAATAATCGCTGTTTGTTCTGAGATCCACACAAAACACATAAATACACTGTGTGGGCAGAACGTAGAATTGTTGAATGTTAAACCTAGTGGTTTATATTTAAAGACCCAGTCCGTACCGCCCAGTAAACACACTCCGTCTCTGTTATAAAAACCAGTCAGTTAATGCTGTATAGGGAAATAATCGCTGTTTGTTCTGAGATCCACACAAAACACATAAACACACTGTGTGGGCAGAACGTAGAATTGTTGAATGTTAAACCTGGTGATACATACAGTAACCACTGGGCTTTAAGGGTTCAAAGAAGGACCCTGGATGGACTCTTTCACGTGTCCGTTATGCTGTTGCCCTACCCACTCCAGTTAGCCGCTCTGGTTGTGACAGTAACCTACACTAGCGACAAGCGCTTGTACAGTCCACACATCCAGAGGGGCCGTTTAGGGGGGGGGGGGGGGGCAAATGACCTAAAGGGCATGTCGGTGCTGCAGTAAAGCCCAGTGTGAGCGGAGCGCTGAACACTGCGAACAACGTAACCAAGTAGCCGCTCTGATCAGTGACACTGTCCACGAGCCTCGTGTACCAGTCGACCTCTACGAAAATATGCTCTAATCCAGGGGTTCTTAACCTTTATTTTCTTCGGTCGTGACACATTAACGTTGGGAGTCAGCTTCGCGACTCACAGTGCGATTTTGAAGCAATGATACCGTTACTGTTACTGTCAAATGACAGTGCAACCAACAGGTACACCATTTGTGGATGGTAAATACATTTATTAATTTAATTCCTAAATATTTCGGCTTCAGAGCGCGATAGGGCACGATCTGTTAATTTACAACAAGACGGAGAATATACGTATAGCCATCCCAGTGGCCGCGCGGTCTAAGGCGTAGGTCTGCGGCCGAGCGCTTGCTGGGATCGTGGGTTCGAATCCCACCGGGGGCATGGATTTTTGTCTTGTACAATGTTTGTGTTGTCAGGTAGAGGGCCCTGCGACGGGCCGATCCCTCGTCCAGAAGAGTCCTGCCGACCGTGGTGTGTGAGTGTGGTCAAGTGAAATCACAAAACCCCTCGACACCTGCTGTGAACAAGTAGGTAGAAGAGGGAAGGACGAAGTAAAGTAAGAATATACGTATAGCGTAACACAGGCGCGCTGATAGCTGGGTAAGGTCCCATTGCCGTCCCCACTCTGCTGCTAGTAGCAAATGTATTGTGTACAGCTTCTGGTTTGCTTGTCTGTTGGTTATAATGGGACATATTGGCTCGAAACGTGATGCCACAGTGAAGTGTACAGTATGCACTGGTCGTGTGTGAAGGCAGTTAATTCATGTGTGTATGCTATCTGTCTGCCCCGAGTCTTGTGTCTTCGTGCTTGTCATCAGGAAATGTGAAGATTAAAACACGGAAACGCAGCTTTGTCTGTTGTTTTGTATGGGTATGAAACTTGGTCTCTCTCTCTCTCTCTCTCTCTCTCTCTCTCTCTCACACTGAGGTAAGAACAAAAACAGGGTGTTCGAGATAGGGTGCTAAGGAAGGTATTTGGCCCTAAGAGGGACGAGGTAACGGGGGATTGGAGAAGACTACATAACTAGGAGCTTTACAAGCTATACCCGTCACCGAATATTATTCAGGTGATCAAATGAGGGAGATGGGCAGGGCATGTGGCACGTGTGGGGGGGACAGGAGGGATGCGTAGGGATATTTGGTGGGGAGATGTGAGGGAAGGAGACAACTTGGAAGACCTAGGTGTACATTGGAGGATAATATTAACCTTTTAAAGCCTAGCGGTAACTTTACATACGACCAGGTTTAACATTAAAAAATTCTACGTGGTGCCCACATTGCGTTTATGTGTTTTGTACGGATCTCAGAACAAACTGCAACTTTTGTCTTATAAAACATTAAGAGACTGGTTTTTATAACCGAAGTGGAGAGTGTTTACAGCGCGGTACGCGCTGAGTCCTTATATAAAATAGATACGCTTCGTCTTTAAATGGTTAAAATGGATCTTAAAGTGATTGGTTGCAAGGGCATGGACTAGATTCATCTGGCTTAGGGTAGGAACAAGTGGCGGGCTGTTGTGAACAGGGTAATGAACCATCGTTTTCGATAAAATGTAGGGAATCTCCAGACTAGCTGGGGGCCTGTTAGCTTCTGAAGCAGTGCTGTGCCGCCTGTAGTTAGTTCCCGACGCTGGTGCAGTGCCACTGTGCTCTGCTCAGGCCTAGGGGTCCGTGAACAGAACTATAGGAGAGCAGAGGACGGGTATGTTGCAGGTTTGGAGCGCGCACGGATGGACCGAGTTACGTGTCAGTCAGTCCGCACTGCACCTACGTGCGGGACTTGGCACGTTAACTCGCTGGAACAAGATTGCAAATGGCGCACTCCGTGACGTAGCAGACAGATATTACGAAGGCGTTCTTTACTCTGAAAATTCCACACAGTTTCACAGTACACATTTGAATGTAATTCCATTTCAGCCGTATAAAAAGCACGACTTTCTCTATGCCCATTACCGCCAAACTGACAGACGCACAATAATAGCGTTATATGTGACAACTAACAGCAGAAATTCATTTGCGCTTTGAACTGAAATGTGACTGATACTGCGCTGATTTTCATGAAACTCTCTCTCACACACGCAGCAAGTTTTTGTGGGCTTCTCCTGCACCGAATCCTTTTTTTTTTTAACAAAGTCCCATTTACGCCGTTAACTAACTCAGGTGACTCACTGAACCAGTTTTCACGAAACTCACCAACGCTAATCAGCAGTATGTGCAGATCTGTTATACCAAATTTCACCCAGATCGAGCAGTAAACGTGGGAAGTACGGAAAGAAATTTATTTGGGCCCTTTTTTGCGCCTGTTTTCATAAAGCGCGTAATCAGTCGGGGAAATTCTATGTACATTTACAGAATTTCATCCAAGTCGGACGCCAAGCGTAGAAAAATAAGGCAAAATTACATTTACGCCTTTGTGTACGGTATGACTGTCACTGTCCCGATTTTCACGATGGACACTCGACGAATTTGTTGTGTAAATAATTCTTGTACCGAATTTCACGAAAATCCGAGATACAATTTAGTCCCTGATAGTACGTCACGGATGGACAGACGTTGTCGCCATATAGGGCTTTTTTTACCTCGTGAAGAACGCCTAGCCCTTCGCCGTGAACACGTCACGTAGGCTATGCGCATTTTGAAGTGCTCCCAGTGACTAAGTGGCCACGAGGGTTTCGCGTCGTCTTCACGTTTCTGGCGTATTCGGTTACCAAGTAGCAGCTGTTCGGAATGCCACCGTGACGTCGTGTAGACGTGAGGATGACAGAGCGGCTGTGAGACAATCCGGGCCCGGAACAGAGCAGATTGCATTCCCAGTGCGTGGTGCGCTGCAAGGAATTCCAAGCCGCTACGGACTACCAGTTTTGCTTTTAAGTTTACATTTTGTTTCAGTTTGGACATGACGTATGTTGGCGATGCACGGGGGTGCAGTGACGTTTGTAAGACGCCATTTTGAACGTGTCATACTAAACGGAAATTGTGAAGTTTAGTACCACGGGCACCCACACCTGGAGATAAATATAACAGGCTTAATTTCCAACGATCGTCAGCACAACGAAAACGGAATACTGTTTAACGGTGCACTACTGCACGTACTGCTGTCCACAGATTCCTGTCTGCAGCTGACTGGCCGAGCATTTCGCACAGGCCGTCGAAATTGTATACAGAATTCAAGCGTTTTAAATGTTTTAAATTTGTCATAACATAGTCCTTAACGTGGACGCACCCCGGGGGGGGGGGGGGGGCTGCCCGGCTGCAGCCCTTCCGGCTGCAGCCCCCCAGACCCCCCAAAACCGAAGTTTTAAAAACACAGGCTTTGTAGATATTGTAATATCAAATTTTTACGTGATTTACGCTTCAGCCGACATCAGCCACTGAAATCGGCAGATGACCAATACATTAGAATTTTGAAAAATAAATTAATAAAATTAAAAAAACAAGAAGACAGGACACTGTGATTGAGTCATGGAACATGTAGTTATATCCGTATGTATATAAATGCAGCCGCAGACAGCGTTATGTTGTGCTTACAGCATGATTTTTATAACATAATTTTTAAAATCAAACATAAATTATATATAGCCTCAGGATCAGCCCCCCTGGCCCCCCAGTGAAAAATTCTGGGTGCGCACCTGAACCAGAACGTTACGTCTATGCATGTACTGAACCAGTCCCTGTCACCAGCGGGGCCCCGTCAGTATGTTGGGTGTAGTTTTCTACCCCTTTAACTTGTGTGTTAATAAAAGTGGTCAGTTGAAGTGGAAATAAAATGGCGTCTTTGGATGCGTTTTCCTGATTGCCCTTACCGTAGTGGTGGCTTGTAGGCAGCACAAGAGGGCGGTGGAACACAATACTGGGGTGAAGTAAGACAGTACCAGTCCCAGTACCAGTACCAGTACCAGTACCAGCAGTGACCAAATCTCTGTGCCGGCGTTTCCCAAACGGGGGCACTCTTGTGTTCATGACAAAGGGGTCTCCGTCACCACGGAATGGCGCGTCCTCAGGTTTCGGATGGAGTAACGGCCTCCAGAGATGGAGGCTAGCTGCGAATGTATTGAATAAGCAGTTTAACCCTTTAAAGACGAAACGTATCTGTTTTATATAAGGACTTAGTGCGTACCGCGCTGTAAACACTCTCCGCTTCGGTTATAAAAACCAATCTCTTAATGTTTTATAAGGCAAAAGTTGCTGTTTGTTCTGAGATCCGTACAAAACACATAAACGCAATGTGGGCACCACGTAGAATTTTTTAATGTTAAACCTGGTCGTATGTAAAGTTACCGCTAGGCTTTGAAAGGTTAATGTGTTCCATGTCCGTGCACTATATTATACAAAAAAAAACTTTAAACACCAACGAATGCACAAAGAGTTTTTTTTGTTAATTATAACACACTCCTACATGTTTCGACCCTGCTGGGTCATCTTCAGGGAGAACTTTTTGTTATCGTTACACTAAAGCTGCACTTTATAGTTGAGCGAGAATGTGCTGTTGACTAAAAAACTCTTTGTGCATTCGTTGATGTTTAAAGTTTTTTTGAATGAGCAGTATTTGACAGCCGCCGACAAGGGGTGATTCTCCAGCTTGAGGGCTGGGCGAGGTGCTAACAAGTCCTCACCGTTAGAACTTACCATGTAACGAGACGTCTTACAAGGCGTCGGAGCTGGACTGATTCTTTGGTGCGACAGCAGCAGCTCTGGCTGAGGATAGGGACAGGTGGCGTGTTGTTGTGAATGCGGTAATGAACCTTCGGGTTCCATAAAACGAGGGGAATTTCTTGACTAGCTGAGGGCCTGTTAGCTTCTCAAGAAGGCCTCTGCTCCATGCAGTTACATACTGACCCAACTGCACACCTGTTGACTGTAGCAGTGTGTACAGTATCGCATTGTAAACACGTGTGTAGTACAGATGCGCAGCCAGCAGGGATTTACGGCGCTATATGTATATGACTTCCGTGATTATGGCCGACTGCAGGCCGAAACATGTCGGAAGTAACGCAAACAAACGACGGATGGGTACAGTACTTTAGTGTAGAGAGGTGATGTTTGCATACTGGTCGCACCGTGCACTGTCGGCAATCAAATCACACAATACTCAGTCCAACAGAATGCACTGTGTTGTGTTTCAGAGGTTCTATATTAGAGTGTCTTGTTAACCCTTTAAAGACGAAGCGTATCTGTTTTATATAAGGACTCAGTGCGTACCGCCCTGTAAACACTCTCCACTTCGGTTATAAAAACTAATCTCTTAATGTTTTATAAGGTAAAAGTTGCTGTTTGTTCTGAGATCCACACAAAACACATAAACGCAATGTGGACACCACGTAGAGTTTTTTTTAACCCTTTAAAGACGAAGCGCATCTGTTTTATATAAGGACTCAGTGCGTACCGCGCTGTAAACACTCTCCACTTCCGTTATAAAAACTAATCTGTTAATGTTTTATAAGGTAAAAGTTGCTGTTTGTTCTGAGATCCACACAAAACACATAAACGCAATGTGGGCACCACGTAGAATTTTTTAATGTTAAACTTGGTCGTATGTAAAGTTACCGCTAAGCTTTAAAAGGTTAATCAAATCCAACATGTTTCGATCCCTCATGGGATCATCATCAGGGATTCGTATTGAAGTAACATTTCACAAAACAACTGGCAATGTATATACATAGTTTTTCCCCCTACGGGCCTCCACAATATCGAGGCTTCGCGATCACACTCAGGCACACCACACTCGGTAGGACTCCTCAGGACGAGTGATCAGGCCCACGCAGAGACCTCTACCTGACAGCACACAACACAAGAGACAGACGTCTATGCCTCTGGTGGGATTCGAACACGCAATCCTAGCAGGCGAAGGGCCGCAGACTCACGCCTTAGACCACAGGGATCGGCGTATATAATACTAAAAGATATAAAAATGCCATCAGTTAACATTAATTTGCAATATACCAGGGATCCATTACAAAATCGCCTACATCATAACTGATCGCCTTTTTATGTCTTTTTTATCTTTGTAATGTGTATACACATTCCTATTTCAGTTTTGTGAAGTGTTACTTCATTACGAATTCCTGTTGATGATCCCATGAGGGATCGAAAGATGTAGGATTGATTAACCCATTAAAGACGAAGCGTATCTGTTTTATATAAGGACTCAGTGCGTACCGCACTGTAAACACTCTCCACTTCGGTTATAAAAACCAATCTCTTAATGTTTTATAAGGCAAAAGTTGCTGTTTGTTCTGAGATCCGTACAAAACACATAAACGCAATGTGGGCACCACGTAGAATTTCTTAATGTTAAACCTGGTCGTATGTAAAGTTACCGCTAGGCTTTAAAAGGTTAATTTATGTATTAACAAGATACTGTAATGTAGGGTGTCTGGGCTGAAGTTGTGCGACATGGTGGTGTTTTGTTAGTGGCCGGTGTCCGTGCTGTGCAGCAGGGTGCCTAGTGCTGCTGATCAGTCCCGCGGTTCCTGTAGCTGTTTCCTCACGGGCAAGACGCCTGCCTACATTGCCACTACGCGTTCAAAGCGGTCGCCCTTTCGTGCATACCAGAATGAGTTAATTTTTAACAGCGGAGTGACGGACAGAAATAGACGGCCTTCCTCGGCATCGCCCCGCCTACACGCGGCCAGCTGTGATTGCCGCACGACTGCGGGGCAAAGACATCAGCGCTGCGTGGTTTTTTGAAATTTACAGAATACGTACAGCGAAAACAGCGGCATGGAGCGCACAGCACCTGCTGGTGCGTGAATGCGTGGCGTGTTGGCTTCGCGTTGCGTATCGGCTGGCGTGACTTTGCCTTCCTCTCACTACCGCACTCTTTACATGCGGTAATGGACCTTTTTGAGTAGCTAAGCGACGGTCAGCTTCTGTGAGACTGTATTTAGTGCGTGTAGAGAAACTGCGCTGTTTCGGTGCCACGTGGTGTTACGACAGCTGTATAGTCCGGTGCCTAATTACCGGCGTTGCGGAGGAACCTGCTGCCTGTATATTCAGAGTAGCGGCTTAGGTTACTTCGAAACGTTATTAACTTGTTACCAGCCTACACGGCGTCACATCCCAGACGACACTATTTTTCATCTACACCCACTCTTTACACTGCGCTACAAGCAGGAAGGTCGCGGGTTCGATTCCCGATGGTGTCATTGGAATTTTTCATTGACATAATCCTTCCGGCCGCACTATGGCCCTGGGGTCGACTCAGCCTCTAACAGAAACGCGTACCAGGAATATTTCCTGGGGGTAAAGGCGGCCGGTGCGTAGGGCTGACAACCTTACCACAGTCACTTGCCGATTGTTTTGAAATTGGGTAGCCTGAACCTGCTGGAATCCTAAGGGCCTGTCCAGGCCTGTAATGGGATTGGTTTGTCCATTCTTCGTCACCACCCTGTATTGATTGAAATGTGCAGGTCTTTGCCTGTGACACGTGCATGTGAAACAAGAAATACAGTATTTTTGTGTGCGAATGTACAAGAAGGATCCTGCTGGAAACAGCGTAGGTGGGAGGGCAGTGTGTGCAATACGCGATGCTGATCGGTTTGGTAGATCCTGGGCGAACGCCTCTCACAGCGTCCGGTCGCGTAATCTTAGCAGTAGATAACATCCTGCTTTGGCGAGGATAATATTAAAATGTGTTTCGAACAGCTGGACATGTGTCATCCTTGCCCTTTCCTCACGCCGCTAAACTTAGCGCCGCGCGCCCACACGGACAGCGGAATGCCAGACCGGCCGAGCATAACCGGGGCCAAAGTAAATATTGTGGCGAGGTGAGTGAAGAATATGCCAGTGTCCAGTGCACGGCTGTGACGGACTGACACGGCGTACTGGCCGCACACTTGGCGCACTCTACGGTTCCGAAGTGTGCAATATATTCGTCACCATGTAGTCCGTATTCCGAGGAACAGACTGAATATACAGCAATACACCACCCAACTTCTGCGTGTAATGAAACACATTCCAAAGTTAGTATAAAACTGCTACGTGTTTCGGCACCGAGGTGCTATCATCAGGGAGTTATACGAACAAAGGAATACAAGGCCAGCAAGCTTATGTACGTATTGTGTCGCCTTATTTCAAATTATTAGAAAAATTAAAATATTAAAATTTCAAAATGCACAAGGTTAGCAACCATAAAATTACAATATTTTGATTTTGTGGTTGCTAACTTTGTGCATTTTGGAATTTTAATATTTTAATAATTTTAATGAAGGCGACACACTACCTACAGGAGCGCGCTGACTTTATATTCCTTTGTTCAGATAACTCCCTGAAGATGGCACCTCAGTGCTGAGACATGTAGGAGTTTTGTACGTACTTGTGATTGTATTTTGTTAAGTGCGTAAGTTGGTTGACGTATTGACCATCAGATGCACAGAATGAGTAACATAAAAATTAAATAGACAGCATTTAATCCAACAGTTTGCAAGCCAGTAATAAATAATCGCCTGTCATGTATGATGTCCCTGCTACGTGTTTCGACCTGTACAAGGCCATCATCAGGGAGGCTGTATACAAAGCAATACAGATACAGCGAATTCTGTCCAAGACGTGCAGAATTTTCTGCATCTGTTTTCCTTTGTATACAGCCTCCCTGATGGTGGTATTGTAGAGGCCGAAACACGTAGCAGGGACATAATAAGTGACATGAGTATTTATTATTAATTGTGCAGTTTGTTGGATTAAATACTGTGTATTCGTATTTGGTTATAAAACCAATACATTGTACATAATAAAACAAATCTGAGACAGACCGGTTCCTTCCACAGCGTAGGTCAAGTAAACAAATGCACTTACAGACACAAGCGCACTGCGTGAGTGCACTTACATGACGTAGGGCTGAGACGTGGCTGTGACGTTCGATATACAGTACACCAAATACAGTCGAACTCGGTTATAAC
This sequence comes from Coptotermes formosanus, assembly GCA_013340265.1. Taxonomy (NCBI): domain Eukaryota; kingdom Metazoa; phylum Arthropoda; class Insecta; order Blattodea; family Rhinotermitidae; genus Coptotermes; species Coptotermes formosanus. Next base: position 252,633 of record BLKM01000011.1, read on the forward strand.
GTTACGAAAGGAACTGAATATTTTGTGTCGTTATAAACGAGTGTTGTTATAACCGAGGAGTGTTATGTTATGGTTAACAGTGAGGAATTAATTGGTACCATAGAATGACTCTATAAGCGAGGTGTCGCGTAGACCAGTGTCGTTATAAACGGGTTCGACTGTATGCTTGAACGTCTTAAGTGTACTGTGAAGTGCTGTATACTTTAACAGAGTAGGCAGCTTTTGCTGTGTTGCGGACAAATACCTCCTGCCATCGGGGAGAAAACAGCTGCTGCAGAGTTGTTTAAACAGTGTGTAACACCTCAGCTGACTCTGTGATATCACTTCAGTAATTTCCACTAATATTAATTTTTTCCCTGAAGATGGCCGTGCAGGGTCGAAACATTTAGGAGAATGGAATGAATTGGTTTGTCCCAAATTTATTTTACGGTGTGCACCATGTTGGTTTTTTTTAACAAATTATAGTTCGTAACAAGTACAGGTGACGATGCGACACTATAAGGTGTTTGTATTACGGGTGTATTTATGCCGGCTTGTTTATCAACACTTTAAAGGCCAGCGGGTACATTATGTACCACCTGGCTGAACGGTAAAAAATTCTACGTTCTGCACACAAGAGCGTACGGCCAAACCCCGATATAGCATCACCCTCACTTAGCGCCCATGCGAGTCTGTGCACAGGGATGCCCTGTTATGCAGCATGTCGAAGCCCCGCCACTAGTTGTGAACAGACAGGGCGCTTGATTGTATTTGTGTGTTTTGTATGGATCTCAGAACAAACAGCGATTATTTCCCTATACAGCGTTAACTGACTGGTTTTTATAACCGAGACGGAGTGTGTTTACTGCGCGGTACGGACTGGGTCTTTAAATATAAACCACCAGGTTTAACATTCAACAATTCTACGTTCTGCCCACACAGCGTATTTATGTGTTTTGTGTGGATCTCAGAACAAACAGCGATTATTTCCCTATACAGCGTTAACTGACTGGTTTTTATAACCGAGACGGAGTGTGTTTACTGCGCGGTACGGTCTGGGTCTTTAAATATAAACCACCAGGTTTAACATTCAACAATTCTACGTTCTGCCCACACAGTGTATTTGTGTTTTGTGTGGATCTCAGAACAAACAGCAATTATTTCCCTATACAGCATTAACTGACTGGTTTTTATAACCGAGACGGAGTGTGTTTACTGCGCGGTACGAAATTTTAAATAGCGGTAAGTCCGATTAAGCTCAGTGTTTAAAGGGTTAACGTAACCCGCTCAGCCCACCGATCACACCAGCGGCGGGTTGGCGACGGGAAGTGGTGGACAGTAGTTGTCAGATGTAATAACGACGCCCTAGAATGAAGCGGTCATTGGTGCAGGCGGTGTAGCGTTGAATGGATATGTGATTGGATTTGCAAAGAAGCGAGCGTGCCCTCCTCGGTATTTGGAGGAACTGAGGAGAGGCACGAGACCCTGCGGTCATAGTGGCGACGAAGATTAGAACCTGGGACTCACGAAAACAAAGCAGGAGCACCAGACATTGTGCCGTGAGGGCCAGTACTTTAGTAGTAAGTGCCACACACACACACACACACACACACACACACACACACACACACACACTCTCTCTCTCTCTCTCTCTCTCTCTCTCTGTCTTTCTTCATGGATCGTCAGCTGGTCAAGAAATGCCCTGCATTTTATGTCACCCGCAGCCCCATTACCGCATCCACAGCAACTAGCCATTTTTCACTATCCGCAGCCACAATGATCAATTCCACACTCAGACTACTTCTTTAACCCTTTAAAGACGAAGCGCATCTGTTTTATATAAGGACTCAGTGTGTACCGCACTGTAAACACTCTCCACTTCGGTTATAAAAACCAGTTTCTTAATGTTTTATAAGGCAAAAGTTGCTGTTTGTTCTGAGATCCATAAAAAACACATAAACGCAATGTGGGCACCACTTAGAATTTTTTAATGTTAAACCTGGTGGTATGTAAAGTTCCCGCTAGGCTTTAAAAGGTTAAGATCACTCCAACATTATACTCCTATCTGTGTCTAGGTCTTCCAAGTGATCTCTTTCCTTCACATTTCCTGACCAAAACCCTGCATGCATTTCTCATCTGTACATGCCGCATTCTGAACCAAATGGCAGCAAGCATTCCCTGAATTTTATCTTCTTTCAGTTTCTTAATGCAGGCATTTTTGATTTGTTAGTGTCATTCCTGAGTATTTGAAATTTGCCATGCATCCTGTTCACAAATCATGAACTTGCACATAGTTTTCTCAGCATTTACTTCTAGACCAGGCTCCTTACTAGTGACTACTAAAACTTCTGTGTTTCTCTTTGTACTATTATGTTCTGAAACACCGTGAGCACAGACCAGAAGCTGATGTGATCCTGTCATTTCCATTTCCTCCTGGGTTGAGGCTTTTGCTTTTTTGGGATATTACATGACATAGGTTGGTAGGTGGTTGCTGGCAGTTTGGGAAAACATATCGGTCCCATCTTCAAGGGTGAAGTGGTCCAAGAAGAGGGTAGGCCTCAGCTGCATCATAGCGCAAGACTGAAACCCCCCTGCTAGTTTGCTTGAACTAATGTCATATTCTAAAGCAGTGTTAAAAGCAGTGGCAATGAAGCACATCCTAGTATCACACTGTTCTCAACATGAATCATTCCAGTGATTGGATTCTCTGCAGTGATATTTTCAGTTTTCATTGAAGAGCCAAATGAAAGGTCTGTCAGCATTTGACACTGTAGCTGTGTCTGGTGCCTCAGAACCATGTTAGTGGTGCACATCACATGGAATGGGCCACCATGGTGCAAGATAATTACACAGCAGTGTCAGTCATCAGGTTTTATATGTTTCTAGTTCTTAAAAAAACTTCTCCAAGTTACATCTTTTAAGTAAAACAGGAAGTAACAATGTGGTGGGACCAAAAAGTATGTTGGTGGTACTGTTGTGCCCACCTCAGAGTTCCACGTTGCTGATGTGTTGGTTATTATGGAAGGGGAAATCTTAAGTTCGCCATGGTTGTTGTGGCACATAATATTTATGTCTGACCTTGTTTTCTGCACATACTAACTTAACCAACCAACCAACCGACCGACCGACCGACCGACCGACCGACCGACCGACCGACCGACCGACTTCATTGTACATTGTCCTTAGGAAGCCAATAGTCTGTCAGGTAGTTACGAAATTCCCTGCATTTTATGCAGCATGTTTGTAAGAGACTGCTCATAGTCCCAATCCTGAGCCACATGAATCCACTCCATGTGCTCATACCCTGTCTCTTCGAGAGCTCCATTTTATGTCTTCCTTCTTTCTATGCTTAGGTCTATCAAGTTGTCTTTTCCCTTCAGCTTTTCTAACAACAGTTGTGTATGCTGTCGTCCCACGCCTAGTGCTTGCAGTGCTCATCTCATTCTTCTTGATTTGATCAGCACAGTAGTTCAGTAAATTGACAGTCAAATACCTTCTGACACAACTGTGTATTGTCATGTAAACTACATGTTTCCGTTCTTTTGGATCTTTAACAGGCTGTATGTATAAAAACTTAACATGAAGATAGAGGCTGCTATACATATACAGTGAAACCCTGTTAAGAAAATTTTGAAAATTCCAAGAAAATCGTACTCCTTAAGCAGGAAATTTCTTAAAAGGGTGATTTGAATGAAATGGGATAATTTTGGTGCTTTTTTATCCTGATTTCTTAGGCGGGAAATTTTCTTAACCGGGTTTTTCTTAAGCGAGTTTCACTGTATACTCTCTTGTGAGATCTCACAGGTTATATTTATTACAAGTTTGTTTGTCTTTTTTGTTTTGTAAGATAGCTTCATTGTAGCTGTTCTTATAGTTCTGATCTTTTTTTAAAGCCAAAAATATCTCCAGTGTATTGGGGTCTGTTGAGTGTGTTCATCTGAAATAGATGTTGAAATTAATAGTTCCAAGTTGAAGCATGTCAGAGGCATATGCATCTGTTTGTTGTAATTTTCTTTCATATCCAGTGACAGAGTTTTATTTTGTAGATGCAACTTTGTGGATCTGTAAAAATAGTAAAGTGGACTAATTTGTTTTGTTTATTTGGAAGCTTAGTTATTTATTTAAGATTCTTACTTTAAGAATGGTGAAGGTTATTAGTGGATTTACTTACATTAAATAAATATAATTGGTTGGTGTGGTTGGTTAATTGGTTTGGTCAGCTAATTGATCAGTCACTTGGTTGGTCGGTTGGTTGGTTGGTTGGTTGGTTGATGTTTAGTGAGGAGGACAAATTGCAGAGCTGCTTATTATGTGATTTTTCCCGTTTGGTTTCACATTTTTTCCCTGTGGTCCACACATTGACCTCAGAACCCTGTTGTCATGCAGTCACATTCTTTCCCTTTAGTCCACACACACTGACCTCAGGACTCTATTGTCATACTGCCACATTCTTTCCCTTTGGTCCACATGCACTGACCTCAGAAATCTGTTGTTATATTGTCACACTCCTTCCCTTTGGTTCACACACACTGACCCTTGAACCCTGTTGTCATATTGTCACATTTTTTCCCTTTGGTCCACACGCACTGACCTCAGAAATCTGTTGTTATATTGTCACATTCCTTCCCTTTGGTTCACACACACTGACACTTGAACCCTGTTGTCATATTGTCACATTCCTTCCCTTCGGTTCACACACACTGACCTCAACCGTGTCTCATACTGCCACATTCTTTCCCTTCGGCCCACACACAGTGACCACAGCACCCTGTTGTCATTCTGTCACATTCTTTCCCTTTGGTCCACAGACACTGACCTCAGAACTCTGTTGTCATACTGTCACATTCTTTCCCATTGGTCCCCACACTGACCTCAGAACCCTGTTGTCATACTATCACATTCTTTCCCTTTAGTCCACACACACTGACCTCGGAACCCGGTTGTCATACTATCACATTCTTTCCCTTCAGTCCACACACACTGACCTCAGAACCCCGTTATCATACTATAACATTCTTTCCATTTAGTCCACACACACTGACCTCAGAACCCTGTTGTCATACTATCACATTCTTTCCCTTTAGTCCACACACACTGACCTCAGAACGCTGTTGTCACACTGTCACATTCTTTCCCTTTAGTCCACACACACTGACCTCAGAACCCTGTTTTCATGCTGTCACATTCTTTCCCTTTAGTCCACACACACTGACCTCAGAACCCTGTTGTCATACTGTCACATTCTTTCCCATTGGTCCCCACACTGACCTTAGAACTCTGTTCTCAAATACCCACAGTCTGTGTGCATTCCATGATTTGTCCAGGGCAGATGAATTACAGTGCTTGATTGTGTTTCAGCTCTTCTGCAGAAGCAGGTGGAACGCAAAAATAAGCTAGAACGAGAACTGCGGAAAGAGAGGGAGAATCTGCGTGCCATGCAGCGGGAGGTGCAGGAGATGAAGAAGGACCTCGAACAGCGGCAGCGGCGCAAGCAGACCATGTCTTTGCCCATCGTGTCCTGTGTGGTAGTTACACATTCATATCTGTATTGCATGGTGGTCAAACTGCACCGTAGTGTCTCATATTTGGGAAGCAGGGCCTGGCGTAGCAGTGCCAAGAAATTATGTAGGATTTTGAGCTGTGTGATTTATGTTAAGCAACTGAGCTCAACAATACTATTTTATTATTAACATATTGTTTCAGCAGTGGTAATGCCTCTGTGCTTTTGACATGAAAATGAGCCCGTTCCATCCTTTTCACATCCTCATAACTTAGTTCCCTAAAATCCATCTTGCTAATTAACAAACTAACTGGTAGCAGAACAGAAAGGTTAAACACCGCTAATACCATAGCCCACCACTCCACACAATCCTGAGCCAGTTCTATCCACCTTCCATCCTCACAACCTGTTTCCCTAAGCTCCATCTTACTAATTAACTAACTCTCTTGATAGCAGAACCAGAAGTTTCAACACTGCTGATACCAAAACCCATCCTTGTTTTATGACCCTGAGCCAGTTCTATCCACTTTCGTGACAATAAGTTGACCCTGTTATTATCTTTCCATCTGATTTTGGTTTTGCAACTAGCAGTTTTCTGATTGTCTCCCTATCATTTCAGCTACAGAAGGTGCATGAGTTGAGAGTGGAGATCCAGAGGCTGCAGGAAGAGTGTAAAAAGATGACGCAAGAAGTGGACCTGAACTTGGATTCGCGGGTGCCGCTTGGGGAGACAGACGAGGAGTTCTACAAAAATATCTACACTGGACAGCAGGGCTTCGTTCTTCCCCCATCATCACGACCTCCTGCACCCAGTGAGTTCTGTTACCTGTGGACTGCTCATGATGTCCTCACATCGTAACATTTTCAGAATATATTAGCAGTTCCATTCAGACAGGTCCACAAACAGGATGAGAACTGTTGAAGACAGCACTTGCATGCATGAGAAATGAACATGTTCCCTGCTTTGAGAGCATCAGTGTCAGCCGTGTAATGGTTTGATGTGTGCATTTTCATGTCATGTCTTATGTGCGTGTTGGTGGCATGCTTTTGTATGGTGGGAATGTATGCTGTCACGGAGTTTGGCATCTCCATAATACAGGGTGTCTGTGTGTATGCCTGTCCATGGTGGCTACACTTCATCAGGAAACAGTGATATTGCAGCCACAATTCATCAGGAAATGGTGATAAGTGCATGAAGTTTTGGCACTGCATTTAGGATGATTGTGTGGTTTGCTGTGCTGAACATAAAATCTCTCCACAGGATCAGGGCATATCCCTCTACACAGTAGAACCAGGTTAGACCAGCATCAGTTTATATGACACCTCGCCTATAGCGTCAGATATCATGTGGTACCAATTAATTTGTCGCTGTTAACCGTAACATTGTACTCCTCTGTTATAACAACACAAAATGTTCATTCCCTTTTATGATGTTATAACCAAGTTCGGCTGTATATAGTACTCAAAGTTCCATGCTTACCAGGTAGCAGAAGAAACAGTTGAGCACAGAGTATAGCATAGCACAGCGTGATGATAGGACTCCACTGCATGAGCTAATGCTAGCAATAAAACTCTCTCAGGCTACCAGTCATGTCAGCTGGTCCAGGGGAAACAAACCAGTATTTCAAGAACCACCTCTGTCTGTGTTATCAGGGAAATTAATGACTGGGATGTCAGGCGCCATCATACATACACCTCTTGGGACCCACAGTTCAAAGGCACTAGCCACTGACGGCCGGCGGGCAGAGTTGAGTGCTGTCTGTTTTTTTTTTTTTTGGATTGGATTGTGTGTTAGTCACAGGAAACCAGGCGTAACTTAATGTGGAACCCCTCGCTCTGTTAAAATGTTCTGTGTTGAGCCAGATGCAGCAATTAATTGTGTATGTTGATACCAGATTGTGCAGGAACTGTAAGCAAATGACTTGTAGTAGCTACAGAGTGCTGCATATTGAAGATTGCAGGAGGAAATACAGTTCTAAAGAACAGGGCTTGCCAGTGCTTACTTTCCATGAAGCTGGTTCAGTAAGTAATGTTCCCTGGCCTGGAACTTCTGTGTTAATCAAGCATTTTGTTTTACAGTAAGAGGTAGCACTTTTAGTGGGGTAACATGCAACAGATGGCACAAGAGTCAGTTAGTCATTCAGTCAGATTATGTTTACATCACAAGATGATGTGCAGTGGCTGTGACATTGGGAAGTGAAAAACTACATTGTATGATTTATTTTTTGTGGGTAAAACATGTATTTTTCATTGAAATTTACTACGAGTTGATAGACATGTGTTGATGCCATAATTAGAGTAGCTGCATCTTAGAAAATGGTGCCGAGGATTTGAAAATGCTGGAACTGACATCTGTGATGATCGCAGTAGTCGGCCCATCGCAGCAAGGTTACAAGATGTGAATGCAACGCAAGTGGTGGAACTGGTTTCAGAAAACTGACAAGTCGCACAACACTTTAGGAGGTGGCCAGTTTCAGTCTAATGAGGAAATGGAAATTGCTGTTCGTGAATGATCGCATATGCAGGAGCTGGATCTATGCCACAAGGGAATTTTTACATTCATGCAAAGATGGGACAGATGCGTCAATGTGCTTAATATTGAAAAATCACAATAATTCAGCGGAATATATGAGCTACATTTAACACTGGCATGACTTCTCATTCAATTTTTATGGCTTAGGGAACCTTAGTTATTGAATGTCAAGTGTCATTTCTGTTTCACAATTATGTTGCTCATTCCTGTCTTCAGGAATGGCGAAGTTTTGAAATGTGGACCAAAGACCACGGGTGTCTGATGCTAGAGGGAACTCTTACTGTACTTTAGACTTCTGACGACGCCTCATCAGCTACCAGATTATATGGTCTGTAATATGAGGAAGTGGCTTTGGCCTGTTCCAGCATTTTTATGAGGAAAACCATGACAGTACCAATAATGATATCCAACCTCTTCAGATTTACATGTGTGTGTTGCTGAAATGCAGCCATTCGATTGTTATGTTGCAGGACCTGGGAGAAGGCTTCAGCATGGAGACTCGGCAGATGGCCCCCACTGGACCTGCACACAGTGTACATTCCAAAACCATCCCCTGCTGGACAAGTGCGAGACATGCGAGATGCCACGTTTGTTACTAGGTACTGACACGTGCTATTGCCACCCCACCCACACAAAGCCCTCCCCTACCCGACCGACTGGTAATGCATGTGGAGAAACTGCCTCCAGCTGAGCCGTTGTGAACTGTGGAGTGATTAACTGAATGATGTGGCTAACAGAACAGAGGTGCAAATGCACTATCACCTCATACCTTGTCTGCTACTGACACTGTGATTACATGTGTAGTACAAATAACTGACATCACTGGCTGTTGGATGCGAAATGCATTGTTTTTAATCGGTTTGCTCCTGCATCCTCGTGCAAGGTCACTAGATGTACGTTACCCAGCATTGGAAGTATTCCGAGTGACAAGCAGCCCTTGCTGTTTGGACAGCACATGGTATCTGTTTGTATGGAGGGAAAGAATTTTGACTCTGTTTCACAGATTTCTTCTTTCATAAGAAGCATTAAGAGTCTTGATGTCTGGATTTTTGACCTTTTGTGATCATCCATTTAGCAGAGTTGTGTTGACTTTTTATGAATAGTTTTGATCAATTGGGATGAAATCACATGGCTGGAGAGTCAGCTTCTTCCACTCTCCTGCTGTTATGCAGATTCCTGTCCATTCATTCTAGTCCTTGTTTTCATTAAGTGAAGGTGATGGCTTTTGTACTTTATGAAGTGAGACTTTTTATCAATCACATAAGATATTTTATGTTCCCAAAAGGTGTTTGTACAGGTGTGCCAAAAACACCTGGTGGTTTTTGAAATTTGAGAACCATCGTGCCTGCTGTGCAGCGCTTCCATATTGACTGTCATCATATACAGTGATGTTTGGTCAGCGCAACATTGCGTTGTGGCAGTGGAATTGTTTCCGAGCAGACTGGTTTCTCATTTTGGGGAAATCATGTGTCCCGCCCGCTCACCTGATCTTGCAGTACAAGACTACCTCCTTTGGCGAGACATCCAAAACAAGGTGTGTGAAACATGTCCTGCCAATATTGATGACTTAAAACAGCAAATTCACTAGTGTATTCCAAGGATCTCTAAGGAGATGCTACACTGTGGTATGACAACCTTTCCATCGCAGCTGCAGGAGTGTATTGAACGACATGGTTGTCACCTACAAAGTGTCATATTCAAACAGTAATGATTCAGATGAATTCTCATTGACATGGAATGTATCTGCAAGTGTTAGTAAAATTTTTCATGTTTTTTGGTTTCAAAAACTGTTAGGTGTTTTTGGTGCATCCTGTATTTTTTAAAAATAAACTTTAATGCTTTTGATGCTTTTTGTGGTTATTTTGTATTTTTATTACTGGTAGTTCATAAGTTTGTGGAACCAAACAGGCATTTCTTAGTGAAAGTGCATTACGATGTTTTAGCATGTCCAATATTTATGAATGTAGAGAGTAATTAGTCTCACATGCATGTTTGCTGAGACATGAATATGGTATACAAATTTACTTCTGCCGTGTCATTTGGTAAAAATTATGGAAATGGGAAGTTTCAAATGGGCCACACCGTCAGACGAGTCCACTGGAAGGAAGAAACAAATGTTCTTAAAGCTGAGAGTTCATTGAAAGGAAGAAACAGATGTCCTTAAAGCTGATAGTACATTGAAGGGAAGAAACAGATGTCCTTCAAAGTGGACAGTTCATTGAAAGCAAGAAACAAATGTCTTTAAAGCTGAGAGTTCACTGAAAAGAAGAAACAGATGTCCTTAAATCTGATAGTACTTCGAAAGTAAGAAACAGATGTCCATAAAAGTGGAGAGTTCATTGAAAGGAAGAGACAGGTGTCTCCAGCTGCTGAGAACTGCAGTGTTTAATACTGATCGTACCACCATTTCCTCTTGTGTTCAGATCATCCTTGATTGGATAAAAGCAAAACAGTTTGTATGTTCAAGGGGCATGACATGTTTCATCTTGGCTTCCCTGTTCGTAGTGCACTCACAGACACAACGTGGGCATTATGTCACACATAGATGTTTAACGTGACTGGTGCAGTACGTGGTCAGAGTTTCTTGATGCACCGTCATCTGGCCGTGACTTCACTAGATGTGCAGGTTTAGTCTTCCAGAACAAGTAATTTTTAATGCCTCTATCTCCTCTCTGTTTTGTTATGTCTGTTGTACATTTATCTCCTCCCCTGATCTGTGCCATACTTCTTTCCCATCTCCTGTTGCCATTCCTCTGCTGTTCCCTAATGTAAAAACAGTGCAGTTCAGTATAACTGTCCTGTTGACAATCAGCACCATCTGTCACACACTGGGAATAGCTGTGTCTCCTGTGATGACAAACATCGTATTGGTGTTTGTGTATCATTTTTTGTATAGTCTAGTTACTGTAATGAGTATCGGACTGTACTGTTTGTCTCAGTCGTCTTTGTTTTCCTGTAACTTACAGTCAACTCCCAATTATTTTGCTGCTGATTATCCAGTTGGCATGTTATCTATATAAGTGTATGTTATTTGTGTAGCTGTGTCTTACATATGTATGTGTAATTTCACAGTTTCATACGTACACGTATGACATAGGTATATGTCATTTTCCCATGTTTGGGTTAAGGGTACAAAGAGGAAATATGATTTGAAGGCAACGGCAAAATGAAGGAAGGATTGTTGAAGGTTTTGCTTGCAGCTTACAAGAAGTGCTTGCCTGTTGCTTGTGAAACATGTTAGTGTGCTGAGGACATTTCCAATCGCTGCGCTGTCTGTGGCCTAGCGGTCTGCAGAGCCTGGCTAAGGGGTCTGTGAGATTATTTTTGTCTTCCGTTATAATTTTGTACTTACAAGAACAAATATTGTATTGAATATTCATAATGTTTACAAAATTTGTTGATCTGGAACAAGGGTTTAACGCGATATTTATTGTGCTCAGTAGAACATGAATTTTTCCTTCTGGGTTTTCCCAGTGTTAGTTTTATCACCATTACAGAGAGGAAAATCATAGATTTGTAATGAGTTTTTCTGTTGACTTAATAAACTTTGTAGAGTTCAAGTGTGTTTCTTTTTAGTAATTATTTGAGCTTTAAATGTTATGATGAATGGTGCCCGAGGGGTCCACAAGTTGAGATAATTTTGGGTGTGGTATCCACAGAAGTAGTGAGACTTTGCAAGGGGTCTGTGTTACCACAAAGTTTGAGGAACGGTGGTGTGAACCATATAAGGTGGTAAAGAAACTGAAGAAAATAGTGCTGAAATGTAAACAGTTTTTTCAGTTAATTGCTTCATTCAGAACAGGTCAATGAGCACGAAAATAGGCTTGGGTTTATAAACACTGTGACTCGAAAAATGTCGAGACTGAATTTGTGAAGTTTGTTAGTTGTTGCAGTAGCTGTGCTTTACCTTCTAAATGTGCGTCTTTGAGTCATTGCATGAAGAGTTGAATGTTGCCCTCCTGCAGTGGTTCAGTCAGAAGTATGTGTGCAGAGCTGGTGCTGTGCACGCGCAGCCAACTTCATGGCCTTGTCAGAATGGCTGCTAACATTTAATCAGTCTATGGTATTTGTGAACTTGCTATGCAGGGTAAGTCCTTACTGCTGTTGCTGTTGCAGTTGGTTCCTTTGGCATGGAATTTCAGAAATATATGGTATTAGGGCAGTATACTGGCAGGGAGGTTGGGGGTGGAGGCTAACATGTAGGAAGAAATCATGTAAATTGGAAAATTAGTGATATAAATAGTTAGCAAAGGTTAAATAAATGAAGAAAGTAGAGGCTGATTAGTAAAATAGAGCAATAAGAGTAAACTAAAGTGAAGTGGATGAAAAGGGGCGTTGTTGGGTACTTGTACCTTGGAAGGGGCGGAGGTAATGGGGGTTGCCTAGGCGTTGCTGTCACCATGTGGCATACATCAGGGGTTTGGGGGGGTCAGGGATGCAGTTAAAGCACAGTTGGTTATGTAATTGTGCAATAATAAAACACAGGGAGTAAAAGTGAATAATGATAAATTAACCCTTTAAAGACAAAACGCATTCTGTCTAATATAAGGACTCAGGGCGTACCGCGCAGTAAACACTCTCCACCTCAGTTTAAAAAAACCAATCATTTGATGATGTGTAAGGTAAAAGTTGCAGATTGTTCCCGCATAAATACAAAACACACGAACACAATGTGAGCACCATGGAGAACTGATTAAAGTTAAGCCTGGTAGTACATAAAGTTACTGCTAGGTTTTAAAAGGTTAAATAAAGGATTGAAAAAAATATGTTATTCAAAGGGGCTTTGGACACTGTCACAGCCCAGAAGATTCATATCATCAACCTGAACCCTGGCCACATATACAATACCAGTGGATCTAAATCCTATTACAGAGGCATTTCCACATGAGTCCTTGCGTTTAGGAGGCTCGGGGGTTGTGCATATACATGTATAGATTACAAAATTAAACTTCTAGTAAATGGTTGAATCAAAAAATAATTGTTTAAAGGCACCAAAATGAGTGGCATTTTTCTTTTTCACTGTACCAGGCGGGAGCCTGTATGGGTACAGTTTTGAACACTGGTCCTGTTTGAATTTTGTTACAATTTTGTCTTTCCTGCAACGTGATGTTGGCATTAGACAGCATACCTGTTCATCCCAGTATGTTAGTTGTGCAAGCCATGGATCAAGCTAGAGTGCATTAGAGGGTGACGTTGTGATAATGATTGTACCGACAATTTTAGGTGCAGCATTTGACATATCTATGTGTGGTCCATCTATATTTACTAGTAATGCTTATTTAATCATGGAGGAAGACTTTTCTAGATCCAGAGAAAAGATAGTACTGAAGGTTTATCCTTTGAAGACTTAACATGAGAAATTACTGATGTGGTGATTGTTTGGGCGGAATTTTGAATGTTGATGAAGAAAATCTCGAAGGATGACTGCAAACTGACGTGTGAACTTGGTTTCAAGTTTGTGATGTGTCCAGATATCAGTTCTGCTGCAGGATGAAGGATGAAGAAGAGTTAGTGGGTGAAAGCGTAGAAAGAAACAGTGATTGTATCATCATTGTTGTCATTGTCACCATCATCATTGTCAATTATCTGGCAGTTCTGTGTGTTGACACTTCACTAGACTAAATTGGTCGGTAATATTGTGATTGAACTGTCAGGAGGAGCAGTTTGAACAGCATGCAAGAACGTTATGGATCACTTGGTGCAATAAAAGCCAGTTCATGATAGAACTAGCAGATATATCTATTTTCCAAACATGATGTTATTTTATGACCAAAAACAAAATCACAAAAATTAAAATGATATATTAAGCTATGTAGCTTTACTGTGTGACTTTTAGGGCAGTGTTCATTTTCGATAACATCCGAAGTCAGATACGTTTAATGTGAGTGGCCAAGGAACACGGAACTTATAGTCGAGAGACTGGATGAAAGTCATGTTTGTTTTTATAAAGGAGTGTATTGACCCATGATGCATCAAGGAAGCACATTTCACTGTTCTGTGGGAAATACATAGACCACCACTGTCTGTGGTGACATCAGACCCTTAGATGTTGGCAGGTCAGTAACAAGTGTTGTACCATCTGTCACACTGCTGTGGGAAATACGTGAACAACCAATAAAAGATTAAACAATACTCGGTTTATATATATGTGTGGAAAGGAGTTAAGTCATTTGTGATGTTTAGGGAGAATATAAAGCAAAATATCATGTATTAGCTGTGATTATTGTTTAATATACACCCCCCTCCCAACTTTGGATAATTGGGAATTGTCTGTATTGTCAATGGATGAGCAAATTGAGGTCATTCATTTTTCAAGCCATTGAGGGCACTCTGTATAAATCTCTAAAAGTTCTTCAGTTTCGTTCTGTGTCTCCGTCTGTGTGATATCTTTCATAACCCAGTGTTTCCACCTTGATCTCAGTCTTCCTGTTGGCCAGATTCCTGTCATACATGTCTTGAATCTTCTACAGTGACCATGTTCGATAAAATCTTCTTGTGTTGACAATTGTAAGAGGTGGGTCAAGTAAACCAAAGTTGCAGTAACATACTCCATCTTCATTGTCAGGTTTCTGATATTAGGACCAGGGCCAGTCTGAGATGTGGGCACCCTTACAAACCAATATTATTTAAACTTTTTTTGACCTAAAACAGGGCTGGCAAATGTTTGTGATGTGCGTGCCTAAATTGCGAATAATTTTCGGAGAAATTCTTTTACGCTTGGAAACCCAAGTTTACTGGCACCGTATTTCCTGTTACTGCAGTGATGTCTTAGCACCCGTTTTAGGTTGGCACCCTGGGCAGGTGCTCAGTTGGTCCGCCTCATAGTCTGGCCCTGATTAGGACCCTGATAACTGAGATAGACGCTATCTGGGAAACACTGGGTTACTTGGACAACCTTACACAGCTGTCATCCCAAGAATATGTCATTGAATTTTCCCATTATTTTCATATTTGAAACCTTTTTTGTGGGTCCAATATTATTTCCTTTAGTCTTAAAGCCGTATTATTCTGTTACATATTAATTTGTATGTAAATTCCCTGTAATTAATTTCTTATTGTGTCTCTTGTGTTGTTACTTCTGGTACTTGCTAGCTGCCATTGGCGTACTGATGCTAATATAACAGTCGCAGCCAGTGAATACAGTAATCTCTCAGTACTGAGCCAACAGTTATGAGCTTTGCTTATGCCAGATGCTGATATTAATATCTTTTTTTCAATTTCAAGCCAGTTTTTGCTTATACAAGCTCCTTCTCATAAAGTGATTGTTATTCCTGGTGCCCCTTCTTGGGTGCCTTCAGTTCTCAAACCTTCTCACATATGCAGAACACCACGGCATCCCTGTGCACTTGGCACAGAAGCTTTACCACTGCATCATATTTTCCTCGTAGCTTTGTTGTGAAGTATGCTGTTCTTGGCATTAATTATTTTGCAATGTTTAAATCTTAAGGAATTTTATCTGTCAAACTGTGGTCATTAAAGTTGTAAACTTTTTCCATCATGTAATGTATTCAAATTAATTTAATAAATACAACAACGTGTTCTGGGGGCAGGATTGCTTCCCATCTTCAGGATTGCTTCTAAAACATACCACAGTTATAGTCACTGTTCTGTAACACAAACTAAAGTCAAATCAGTGAAGAAGTTACATTCCAAAGACGGTTCATAAATAGTGTTCACGCACGTCTCACTACATACTTGATGCCTGATCTTTATCACATGTCATCGTAACTGTCTTCTTTCACTAAACTGTTTTGTTTGTGTAATTTAACAGACTCCATTGTCTCAACCATGCTGCCTATGAAATGTGGTGGGCAGGGGGGATTGCTATGTTGCCAGATTAGTCATTGATTTGCAAGCACAGTTCTTGCACTACTGTTTATAGCTCTGCCCATTTAATATTATCACTCTGTATGACTTACTTACTTTTTTGCTAATAAGGGCTATCCAAATAGGAGAATGGTGTGCTTAGAAAATCCAACCAGCCAACCCAGTTTGGAAGTTGTAAGGTGAACCGCATATGTTTGGTTTGAAATTTCTGGAACCAGTTAAAATTTATAGAGTGAGAAATAATGGGGGTATTAATTTCCCTTTTAGGGGTGGCACTTGATTCTTTTTCTTGCCTTGCAGTTTTTGAGAAACAAATTAAGCTCATAAACTGAGGGATTACTGTAATGGACTTTAAACAAACGGCATGGTGTGTGTGTATGTGTGTGCACGCATATGTGTGTGTGTGGGTGTGGGGGGCAGTTGTTGGGTTTTTGTTTTAATATGTTATATGTGGAAGTTTTTTTAACCCTTTTAGGTCAGTAGCTCTATGCATGTTTAATGATAGATGCTGTGTACAGCCATGTTCCATACTAGTGTCACTTCAGTTGCAACTGGTCTGGCCAAAAGTGGTTCATGTTAAAATTTTTTTTACAAGTTGTGTGCAGAGTGTCATTTGCTACTTCTCATGCCCGTAACCCTCTGAATGCCATACCAGTACACTGCAATATTCTAACTTGCAGGCAAGGTGCTATGCAGGTTATTCATTCACATGTGGCGTGTCTTAAAAGTATAATTCCGTACTGGTATAGCATTACATATTTTTACATATTTTGTGTTTTATGTTTGTAATATTTTTAATAATTTCAAAAAAAAAAAGCAGCATAAATTCAAAATATGTAACTTTTTTTCAGATGTATATAACTAGGCACAAAACTAATAGTCATGATCCTGGCTAGCAAATGCCTGAATGTACTTCTCTGTCTTTCCTGAGATGGTTGAAGAATGTTTTTAAAATTAAAGTGCAGTAGTGTAAACATGTATGAGGAGTGAAAGAGTTCGTACAGACTCTAAGGACTTTATAAGGACTCTTTGCTTCCCTTGCGTTGCATGTAACTGGACTTTCACCTATCTGTTTTGTGTGTAGTGCGTATGAGTTGTAGTATTCACACACCCAGCTCCAGGTGATTGTTGTAACGTACATCAAATATGAAGAATAAAAACTGGATTTTTTTTACAGTGTACCGTAATTGTGATCTGTGCGTATGTTCATTACTAACATGTCATTTGTGGTTTTGAATTCCTGTGTTCATTTTAGAACAGTGATGGTTGTGAGTTCTTGTGGCAGTGGGTTTTCATTGATGTGTGTGCATGCATGTTTAGGAAGCAGATCTGCTCTAACTGGAAAGTATTTCGGACAAAGAATCTGTGTTTAGTCAAATTTTGAATGAACAGAAGTTTTGAAATTTAACCCCTTTTATTGGCGTATAAATGCCCCACTGCTTTGCATTGAATGGTAATTTAAATTAAAGACTGCAGCTTTTTGACACATTTTTCACGGAAACCAGAGGCCAGGGACACAAAGAAATGAAATAATGGTAGCGTAGGTAGTGGACAGCTGCCTCAAACTAGTTAAATGAAACAGAAGGCCACCTCTCCAGCATCCATCAGTGACAAGCACTTGCATAGCACCCAGGGTCAGCCTGTCTTTGTGAGTGAACCAGGCAGCTGCCTATCCTGCTAAGTTAAATGGGGATGCCAAATTCAAGAAAAAATGCCAAATTAAAAATATTTCTAATTCTGTAGTTCTTCAGGTGGGGCTTGCACACCCCATCAGAATACTTTATACTGGATAGTTCTTCAGGTAGGGCCTGTGCACCTCTTCAGAATAGTTTGATTTCCATAGTGTTTCAGGTAGGGCTTGCACACCCCATCAGAATACTTTATAGTTGATAGTTCTTCAGGTAGGGCATGAACACTCCATCAGAATACTTTATAGTCCATAGTTCTTTAGGTGGGGCTTGCACACCCCATCAGAATACTTTATACTGGATAGTTCTTCAGGTAGGGCTTGTGTACCTTTTCACGATAGTGTAATTCCATAGTGCTTCAGGTAGGGCCTCTGCAGCTCTTCAGAATAGTTTGACTTCCGTAGTGTTTCAGGTAGGACTTGCACACAGGTTAATAACATGGGAAAGATATTTCCTTATTTCCCAAAAACCTCAGCTAAGGTCTGCCTTTGTGGGGTCGGGGTAGGTGGTGAGTGTGTGTGTTTGTGTGTAGCTAGTCTGTGGCTGTCGCTTATAATGCCAAAAGTGAACAAGTACTTGTGGGCAAGAAATGTTGCCAAAGTAGGGCCCTCATGTGACTGCCACATGGGTTAAGAGGGAAGTCTGTGCATTTTCAAGGAACCATGACCTAGAATTTGAGTAAAGAACACATTTATGGACACTTCATAAAGCTGGTCTCCATGTAATCTTGTCCTCAACCAAGGAAGACGAATGGGGCTGTATCTTATTTCACATGAAGTAGTGTTGTTACATTGCCCAGGTAAGCCAGTGAGCATTTGTAGTGATTTGTTACAGTTTATTTAACAGTGCAGAGGTGGCAGAGGTGGAATACTTTAAAAGTAAGTACTTAACGCTGTAAAGTGCTGTGCTAACTGTATCTGCCTCTTGCTTTATTGTTAAACTTCCTGAATTTTCAGACACAGTGTATATATCATGTACATGTGATTCATAAAATAGGTAATGATTATTTCCATAAACAGAATTAATAATTTGGCCTTTGTAGTGGAGGTGCATGCTTTTTATTGAGGCAGGAATTAATTTTTTGAATACTATGAAGATGGACTTTAGGATGCAGAGTTAAGGCTCAGATGGCAGAGACAGAACTGTCATAAAATCAGGGCTTTGAAGCCATTTGAAATGAAGGTTTGGTTTGGTGAGTAATCCCAAGTTTTGGTTCTGTTTCAGTCAGTGGTTAAGAACTGTCAGCATGTTCAGTAATTGTGAGCTGTGATGTGCTTACAGCAGTGTGTCTGAAGAGTCATGTCTTCGGGGACATGATGCTGTGCCTGGGGAGGGTAGCTCCTGATATTCTGAAGCATTGTAATTGTTCAGAATGTGGGAAACTACTGGACCAGCAGCACATCACCACATCCCAGAAGACTTGAAAGTGCAGGCACGTGTTTACAGAATTCAGTAAGTAGACGGTGAAGTAAAGTTGAGGATTGTGTCTGTGGGGATGTTATGCCACGTTGGTTGGTAACACAGTGTTGCATCATGTCTGGTAACATGCCATGTTGACTGGTGACACACCATGTTACCATTGTGTTGACTGGTACTGATGGTACATGTTGACTGGTAACACTGTGTGCAGCTTGTTGACTGGTAATGATGCTACACCATGCTTCTGGCAACACAGTGTTACACCATGTTGACTGGTAACACTATGTTATGCCATGCTGACTGGTAGTGTTACACCATGTTAGCTGGTAACACATTATGCCAGGTTGACTGGTAACAATTCTACACCATGTCAGCTGGTATCACAGTTTTACACCATGTTGACTGGTAATGCTACACCATGTCAGCTGGTAACACATTATGCCAGGTTGACTGGTAACAATGCTACACCATGTCAGCTGGTATCACAGTTTGACACCGTGTTGACTGGTAACACTTTGTTATGCCATGTTGACTGATAATGCTACACCATGTCAGCTGGTAACACATTATGCCAGGTTGACTGGTTACAATGCTACACCATGTCAACTGGTACCACACTGTTGCATCATGCTGACTGGTAACACAGTGCTGTCATGTTGACTGGCAGCCTGCGTCACATCCCACAAGAACTGAATCTTCAGCAGCTCCACTGTGAGAACATCAAATCTCATAAAGTTGTGTCTGTGGTTAATAAAGTACCACACCATGAAGGCATGTGGGTGAGTTGAGGTAAGCTCCACACATGTTAATGTCAGCACTAGAGAGATGGAGGTAAGCAGTTACCTTCATGCCCCACCGCTTTTACTACCAGGCTGTGTGGTGCCCAGCACCAGTTTGATGTTATGCAGAAGAGAACATTCGCAAACCGAATTCACTGGTTATGCAGCTTGTGGTCTAGCCTCTGTGCTGTCTCGCTGATTGTCCAATTCCTGAATGTAACAGGACGAGTAACACACTCATCCTCACTTTTTTCACTAAGCGTTGTAAGCTGTCCAGGGCCCTCCTGAGTTCACTCAACAGCATAAGAGCTGAGAATTTCCTGGATATCTGCCTCCTCCAAATCTGGGAATCACTCACCTGGGATTTTATGGGCTAACATGAAGATCTTCCTTATTTCGTCCTGCTGGTTGCCGAACCACAGGAGGTCATCAACTGGTTTAGGCCAAAGCTTCTTCCAGTGGCCGTCTGGAGCCATGTTCTGATGTTGGTCAATGTACTCCCTTATACTTACTAGGAATTCAGTTATGCTGTACAATTACCAGCACCACTGACAGTAAGAAGGTCTCCTTCCCACCTCTATCTAATATAGGCTATAAAGAAAAACACAGAAGCTTTAATAGTCGCTAGTAAGGAGATTGTTCTAGAAGTAAATGCTGAGACAAATAAGTACATGGTCATGCCTTGAGACCATAATGCAGGACAAAATCACAACATGATTATAGGTAATAAATCCTTTGAAAGGGTGAAACAGCTCAAATATTTGGGAACAACCCTGACAAATCAAAATTACATTTATGAAGAAATTAAGAACAGATTGAAGTCAGAGAATGTCTGCTATCATTCAGTGCAGCATCTTTTGCCTTCCAGTTTGCCATCAACAAGTATAAAGATGAAGATATACAGAACTGTAATTTTGTCTGTTGTTTTGTATGGGTGTGAAACTTGGTCTCTCACACTGAGGGCAGAATAGGGTAGGCGGAGGGTGTTTGAGAATAGGATGCTGAGGAGGATATTTGGGCATCAGAAGGATGAGGCAAAGGGGGAGTGGGGAAGACAACGTAACGAGGAGCTTTACTCTCTGTATCCTCACCAAGTATCATTTGGGTGATTAAATCAAGAATAATTAGGTGGGCGGAGCATGTGGCACATATGGAGGAGAGGAAGGGTGCACACAGGGTTTTGGTGGGGAGACCTGAGGGAAAGAGACCACTTGGAGGACCTAGGCATACATGAGACGATAATATTAAAATGTATCTTCAAGAAGTGGGATGGGCATGCATAGGCTGGCTTGATCTGGCTCAGGAGTGTGTTGCGTTTTGCCTGTTTCACAGAATGTCTGTGTAGCTGCTGAGTAAGATATGTATGCAGTTGTGTGCTGTTGTGTATTGTACTGCCTGCCAGCCTCCCCATGAGCAACGGACCTCCACCACAATACACAAGCGTTGCCATGATCCTTCTGTCAATAAGCAAAAGTGTGATGTGTGAACTCACCCGTTAATAATATTTGTTTCATCACAGTTCAGGTGGAGTGACAGTCTACATTTAGCCAGACCACACTGCTACACGTAATTCAGGATTGGGCACTTTTAGTACAATTCGTAATGTGGTTATAAAGTCAGCAGTGTACACAGTAGCCAAAAAAAAAAAAAGGTGGGGGGGGGGGGATCCTGCAGTTAGGTAGCTGCTGAGAAAATAACATGAAGTTCTGACATTCATTTTATTGAACGAAGAAATACTGTCTGTGGGTCAAAAAAACTTCAATTATGGCTAGCAGCTGGTTTTGTACACCACACTTCCAAATAAGTTAAGGTAAATAACCGTCACTCTTCTGCTATGTTACAGAGTGTAGATTGGTAGTTACTGACATTTCAGGATGACATATCAGTCCCATTTTCAATGGTCAAGCAGCCTTGGACCACTTGACTGTTGAAGATGCAATGACCTCATTTACACTGTGACGGAAGCCTGAGATCATGCATAGTAACCACTAATTCCTCAGATAATCAAGAAATTCCCTGCATTTTATGGCACCAAAAAGATCATGAGGTCTTTGCTCCTCTCGGATATTATGCAGCATTGGTTGGCAGTTAGTTACCAGCATTTTGGGACAGGCCATCCTGAAACATCAGTAACTAACTGCTGGTCAATGCTGTGTAACATCCCAGAAGAGCAAAGACCTCATTTACAACATAGCAGAAGCCTGAAATCGCTCAGGTTCGCAGAATCCCACCGACTGTCCCTGTCCTGACCCAAACAAGCCCAGTCTATGCCCACCTAGCCCATTTTTTAAAAGAATTATTTAAATATTTATATTATCCTCCTATCTACACCTAGGCCTTCCAAATGATCTCTTTCCTTCAGGTTTCCCCCCTTATGCATTTGTGTCCCCTGTACTGGGCACTTGCCTTGCCAACCCCATCTTCTCTGATTTTATCACCTGAATAACGTGGTGAGGAGTACAGATCATGAAGCTCCTCATTATGAAATTTCCTCCAGTCTCCTTTTACTTCCTACTTCTTAGTTCCAAATATCTTCCTCGGGACCATATTCCTTGTACACGCTCAGGCTGTATTCTTCCGTTAAGAGACCAGGTTCCACACCAATATAAAACAACAGGCAAAATTATAATTCTGTATATTTTAATTTTTATATTCTTTGGTAGCAAATGAGGAGACAAAAATTCTGAAATGGTAGCAGGCATTGCGTGAATTTAATCTGCTCTTTATTTCTTCATGCATGCAGTTTTGATTGATAGTACACATAATTAGTAAGTCATAACAATGTGTCTCGCAAATTCATTTTTTTCATTATCTCTTACCCAGCTAGTGTGTGATTAGGTAAAGAACAAGAGGAACAATTTACATTGTGTGCCCCATGCACCGAATGCAGACTGTGAGGTTCCAGTGTCAATGGCTACTTGCCATTATTTACGAGTGTAATATGAGTAGAGTGCCTGATGTAATAAGTAGGCAAGACAATTTGGGAGTTAACAGGGCATCAGGAAAAAGCAGTCCGCCTTGATTGGGCCAAAAAACATTTATCTGGCTACTAGATTTCAGCCCGTGTCAGAAACAAAATTTGATAAAAATTCATGAAGCATTATCCTAGTTGTGAAACGTGGATGAATCGTGATGGAATATTAAAAAAGTAACCCGTAAGACTTGACACATAATACAGTTTGAAGCTCGTGCTTGTAAGTGAATAATGAGTAGCATATTGAGGACAGTGGCTCCTGAAGTCATGCCAGATTTTGGCATTATCTACCCAATAGTCCATATTCTACCACACGACTGAGGTTACAACCATCACATTATGTTGAGGTCTAAGCTTGATGCCCTGAGTGGATAATCCATAACTAACCAACCAACCAACCAACCAACCAACCAACCAACTAACTAACTAACCAACCAACTAACTAACTAACTAACTAACTAACTAACTAACTAACTAACTCCATGGAGCAGAGGCCTTCTTGAGAAGCTAACAGTTTCTCAGCTAGTCAAGAAATTCCCCGCATTTTATGGAACCCGAAGGTTCATTATGACATTCACAAGAGCCCGCCATCTGTCTGTATCCTGAGCCAGCTCAATCCAGTCCATGCCCCAATCTGACTTCTTAAAGATCCCTTTTAATATTATCCTCCCATCTATGCCTGGGTCTCCCAAATGATTGCCTTCCCTCAGGTCTCCCCACCAAAATCCTGTATGCACCTCTCCTTTCTTCCATATGTGCTACATGCCCTGCCCATCTCATTCTTCTCTATTTTATTACCCGAATAATAATTGGTGATGAGTACAGGTCATTAAGTTCCTCCTTATGCAGTCTTCTCCACTCCCCTGTCGTCTCATCCCTCTTAGGCCCAAATATCCTCAGCACCCTATTCTCGAACACCCTCAGTCTTTGGGATAATCCATAACTAGCAAAAATAAGTAAAGGTAAACAAACATACCCTTTGTCCTTGTGCTTATTCAGACACCACACCATAAAGGCATCTGGGGGAGTGCAAGTATGGCTGTACACATTCTTAACTTTGCCACTGGACAGAAATGAGTGATCAGCCTCGTCCTGGCTGCTTTACCACTGACGGAGAGCTTCTGGGGCCCATTAAATAGAATGGTGGGTGGGCCCTAGAACCAGTCTGGACACTTTGTGGAAGACATCATGATTCTTTAGTTGTCCAGCTTGTAGCCTAATCCAAATAAGAATTAAGTATTCCCAGCTCCTTGGAAGCATGCAGCTATTCTAATTTCCAATTCAGTGATTCGTCTAGCCAACATATACGGGCACACACAATTGCACAGAGACTGTAGCTGGGTAGATATACGTGTATATGTTTTGGTAATGTGGATTGGATCAACTTGGCCCAGTTTCCTTTCGTGCTAGCGGTGTTCAAATTTGGTTAATGATGTTACATAGTTAAGGGTTGGCTTTTTTGTATTTGTCTTCCCTGAGATGATTTATGTGTGTTTGGTGGTTTCTGGTCACTTTAAAGCAAGACAGCGCAATATGTTCTTGTTTCAGCGGGAGGGGAGCTGCAGGACATCCACATTCATGTAACACATCACAACTTTCCAGCCAGAAGTAAGTGTGTTTTTTGCCTCACTTGTTTGGAGGTGAAATCTGCTCATATGATGAAGTGGGAGCCTTATCAAGGAACATGTTCAGAAATCGCAGATTCAAGTTTTGTGGGCTGTGATGCTGTGCTTTGGGATATTTAGTTCCTGATATTTCACAGATCATAGTGCCTTCATCTTCAGAATCAAGCAGTGGAAGGAGGATTCTTCTTGGAATGTGTGATCATGACGAGAAAAGCACTATGATCCTCTGAAATGCTGGTAACTACTCACCGAATGACATAGCGTCATGTTCCTGAAGACTTGAATCTTCAGCAACACTGCTGTCAGAATCTGGAATCTCACAGTTTCAAACTTAATGCAGAGATTTACGAACTCTGGTATTCAGAATGTAACCAAGATGTTATACTGCAGGCTGACACTAGCCCAACGAAATGAATGCAAAAGAATATGAAGCATGGCTGAAGTCTGTGTATGATACACTCGTAATCCAGAATGTGTTAGTGCTCGATGCGAAGTGTGGCTGAAGTCTGTGGGTGATACATTCATAATGAAGAGTATGTTAGTGCTGAATAATGTCATTGAAGCTTAATTTTAAATTTACAGAAGTTGGGACCTGGGTGCAACATCTCCAAAACACTTGTGATTTTAGGCAATTAGGGCCCAGATTCTTTAATGGTAATGCTTATGTTAGTTTTGAAATATTCCTGATGTCCTCCTGCGTGTCTGTCTGTCTGAGACTGCCCATTCACTTGTTTTTCTTTGTACAGTAAAATCTGCAATATCCAATATTGGATTATCCAGAAATCTCTATTAACTGGCAAATTGACGAAGAGTTTAAAGTTAAATAAGGAGCAACTTACTGTTACAATGTGCAAATGCCACTGCACCTTGTTATGTAAATTGTGGTGAAAAGGACTAGAAAGTGCAGCATGGAAAACAGGACAGGATATCAAGTGACAAGTTAAGTGGTTAGGTCTGTCCATGTGGTTGCTATGTACACTAAGGTGCATATTGAGTATAATATTCTGATATGTGGAAAACTGTGATATCTGGCAAACCATTGGTACCAGAGCTGCTGGCTATCAGATTTTACCGTACATTCTTTGCACAAGCTCTATGAAGTGAATGCACAGAGTCACGTCTGTCAGCCCATGTCTCTGAAACTGGAGAACACATTTGATTAGATTTGCTATTGGCAGTGTACACGTAACATCGTCAAATTTAAATTTTGTTTGGGTCTGTCTGGTATAACCCATACTTGTCATGAAGCTCAGCTTAAACTTTATTTACACACAAATTCAGGAACTCTTAATTTTGCCTGTTGTAGGGGTCATTCACAGTTGGGTAGTCTGACTGTCGGCTGTCGCTGTTGCAGTCCATCCCGTGATCCTCTCAGATGTTTTGTCTTGAATCCACAACACTGTATTCTTCGTTGGCCATCACAGTAAACATCTGTCATATAACCAGGCAAGTGATGCAAGTGTTTGCTGACTTATAAAGCCCTGTTGCTTGTTGCTGGCTGACAGGTTTTGTGTGTCATGGAATGCAACTGATGTATATTCGGTACTCTCAAGAACATCAAATGCCTGCGTAGTACACAGAAGATGGATGAGTCATGGTCTTACTCTTAGGCACTTGTGGATGTGTTTGGGGGACATGCCTGTCAATCTTAGCATATAAGGACATGCAATAGAAGCTACAGTGTTATATTGTTTGTTGGTCCTTACAGGTTAATTCTTGATTGGGCCAGCACACCAAACTTGGCACAGTGGGAGATGTGTTGAATTTTTGTGTAGCAATCTCTAGACATGTTACTATATTGTTGTTTCCAGGGGAGGATGCCCGACATATAACTGGGAAGCGAGTTGAATGGCCACCAAACAGCCCGTTCCATATCTGTTAACTGCAGTTGTCACCACGATGAAAGTTTCAAAGTTATATATTTTGTAAATGTAAGAATTACATGTATATATGATACAAACAGAGGTGAATATATCAGTTTGTTAAACAACAGTACAATATTGATCAACCAGCAGTGCTTAGACAGCTGTGCCTCTCTCCAAATTCTGCTTGATCTCTGTGGTGTGCTCGCCATAGAACCTCTCCAGTTTCTTATTGAACTTCATGTTGCGTTCATTTATGTAGTCTATATCAGCATCATCATTATGCATACGTCGTCGGCTGTACTTCTGTCGTTTTGAAATCCTATGGAGAGAGAAATGTAATGCGTAAGTACCATGCCACACGATCAAAGCATGCATATTACATGAATGCTGTGAAAAGTGATTTACTGTTTCTCCACGTCTTGAACCATGCGATCAATCCCTTCCTTTGTGTCCTGATGCAGCCCATGTAGAATGGTATTTGGCCCACCAAAGAATGCTTCTCCCATCTTCTGCTTCTGATTTTCGTACTGTTCCATATCAGGCTTAATGCCCTTCACCAGGCGATTGTATTGTCTGCAAGATAAACATTTCAGTGAGACCTACAACAAATCAAGAAGCTCACATTTTATTCAAGAAATTTCCCCATTACATTGTCTTGTAGTTAAAATATTTGTGACGTTTAAGAGTCAGTCTTGTAATTTTGGGTTTGCAACATTCATCTTACAGAAACAGATAATAACACAGAAATAAATAAAAATTACATCCACTGTGCAAAGAAACACATCAGTCACAGAGTTAGTAATGGAATTTAAATTTCAAGTTGTGTGAGGAATTGTGTGCTTCAGGCAGATCTGCATATGACAGCCACCAAATAAACTACCGAAATTACTTCAAGTAACAGCAGAAACAATTGCTGATACAACATCCCCGCACCTGGCAGTGGCCTGTTCATAATCTGCAAAGCCAGGATCTGGATTCTTCTTCTTCTTCTTTCTGTCCAGCCGCTCAGCTTCAATGGCTTCAATGTGTAGGAGCTTGATGCGATTGTAGTCTTCACCCTGCAATATGGAACACTCCACATCATATGGCAGTTCACAGGAGTGGACACGAACAGCCACACGTGAGGACTACTCGTGGTACCAAGATGCATGTAACTGGTATGGATATGATAAATGCACCTCGCAGTGTGCAGGCTAACAGGAAATTTCAGAAAATGTTTTGTGTATTATGCCCTTACGCTTACTATACAGGTAGTTTTAACACTGGACTAAGCAGGACTCAGCATGGCAGTATAGGTGGTGATATTGTTCACTATGCAGGAACAATGTCATCTGCTCTACAGCGAGCAGTTCCACCCAAAAAAAAAAGGGCCTGTGTAATACCAATTGTTTTGGTACATTCTGTGAGCTGCTGCTACTACTGATACTGTTACCAGCATCACCACCACCATGGCATGACAGCCCAATTTTGAGTTTTAGCCTCCTCCATTCTACTTCCCCAGCTTTCTGGGACAATCTGTAAGCAGACTGCAGTTTCTGCTGGGCACCCTGTCTTATACTAGTAATCAGACAAACTTTCACGCAGACTGTGGTCTTACAGATTGATAGTGTGTGGTCTGGTAGGTGGCTACCAACATTTTGAAGGAAACTGCTGCCTCCATCTTCAGGGCAAAAATTTCTACATTACATACCCTCATTGTGTTGAAAACACTAGTGCATGTTGCTACAAGCAAAGTTTCTTTTGAGTGTTTAAATATTAAATGAGATTTTTAAGTGTTTTTCTGTGGTAGAGAGAGCAGGGTCTTCTAGTGTTATTACAGTTCACTATATCAGGGAAATAACAGAGATAAAGATATGTGTGAATGTATAAAGTTTGATGCATATGGTTGAAAATTTTGTGTTCGTTTTTGTAAACAAATTTCTCAAAAGGTACTTTATATCCAATCTATGAGGGTAGCTGACTGTGATACTGATCCCTGTCTGGTCATAGCAAAAGGTAGGGACAGACTGTCAGTGAGTAAACAAGAAACACAAATTTTATATGCAGAGATGTGCTGTCATGAATCTAAACAATGTGGAAGTTTAAAGAAATGTACCATGTCAATATGGCATACATTTTTACTAAATTATATACAAAACAGTTTACAGTGATTGTATTCCAGTTACACATGCATAATTGTTTAGTGATCCTAGTATATTCTAAATCTATTTAAACAAATGCAATAATTTCCTAAGGAAACAAATGTAATTACCTTCGCTTCAGCCTCCCTTCGTTTCTGCTCATTTTCTAACACCCAATCTGCCTGCCGCTTACGTGCTTCCCAGTTGGAGGGCAATTTGTTGCGTTTGTCTTCTTCCACTACTTCTTGGTGGTTCATTTGACGGGCCTCATTCTAAAGTAAGAGTATTTGCCATCTATAATACTGTCGTGGGTATATAAATGCAAAGAATGCCGTCTTCTAGGATGCAACAAGTGCATACCCGAAGACAGCACTTGTCACAGTCACTGCCATGAGGACTTCAAAACTTACACAGGTAGAACATGTTTGCATTTATGTCACAAATCCATGGTCATAAACTTACTGTTTGCACAATCAGATAAAAAAAGTGAAGTCACTGTGTTTCAGCACCATGCCATGAAGACATATGGGACAACTGAAGGCATAACAGTCCTAACTTCAGCACTAGAGAGAGATGTGTGCTTATTTTTGGGAAGAGTCTTCTATAACCACTGGATAAGAGGATGGGGATCCCACAGCCAATGTGGGTGCTGTGGAATAAAATCTCTTGCCCTGGCCAGAAATTAAACCATGGCTCCTTACTTATGTATTCCACTGCTGATAAATGTACAAATTACAGCCCAGGCTCACTATTGCACCACATACTTGCGCTTTTATGACACGCAAGTGATTTTTGATTTGGGGTTTTGCATCCATAAAGGGTAGTCATTAACATAATTTTACATCAAACAGCAGTAATATAAATCGCATTTTCAACATGGCATAAATATAAATGACAAGCCAAATAGGTTAAATTCTTACTCTCTTCATATGCAGATCTCTTAGCCGTTTCATACGTTCTGCTTGCTTTTCTTTGAAGGATGACTGTCCAGACCCTGAAGCTTCCATATTCAAGTTATGCAAGTTCCGTAAACGTACGTACAAGACAGTCTCTATACTCGTCCTGCCGTCAGATTTTTCAGCAGTTAGCACTAAGAACTGTACTTTGGGTTTAATGTGCAATGATCACAGAAAAATTTGAATCACGCAATTTCAGCAGCTGGCACAAACAATTGTACTTTGACTTTAATGCACAAACACCATTGAAAATTTTGTAATATTTGTGGTCTCCTGTAGAAAATCATAACAAAAGGCAGTTATATTTTCTTAGAATTCAGTTTTATTCGATGCATTCAATATTCAGCACTTTACATAACGCAATGTAAATAATCTGGACAACTATAGGTTATATTTCTATCTGACTGGTTGGAAGGTAACTGTCATGAATATGCTATTTCACGGCTACTCGCATCTTGAAACGAATCTGTTTATGCACATTTCCTATATATTTTATACTACACAACTCAGTTACTGCGCATAAACATAACCTCGCACGAACAGCAACAAAAAATAAAGCTCCGAACTAACACACTGCAAGTTCCCTCTAATCCGTGACCACAAGTTTCATCAGTGACACCAATCAGATGCGCTGTGGTTGACGTCGTGTGAGCAAAGAAGCTGTTGGTAGCGGGGCAGGTGTTACGTCACTTGAAACTGGTTACGACTCTTGAGCGCGCACCGTGGCTGGATTTAAGCAACGTAACAGTATTGGTGGGTGCAGGTGGTAGTTATTGTGCCTCCTGTGTGTGCGTACGTGTGACGTTAGAGAACGTAGGAGGAAGACCCATATGGTGTAAGAGGTTACCGTAAACTGTGTACATTTTTTAAAGTATGTTGGAGGTTATGTGATACCGACAGTCGTGTAACGCTCTGAAACGAACCATATGCATTTGTTTTTCAGATGAAAACTATGCTGTCAGCTTGAATCAGTGGAGAGAAGGTGGCATGGCGGTTGTAATTGAAACAACCCTTGGTGACATTACGGTTGATCTTTTTACGGAAGAAAGGCCGCGAAGTAAGTTTCTAGAGTTTGTTAAGCCTCGTGCCTCCGCATTGCCTATTGTTTTAGCTTCTGGTCTTCTGTTTTCGGGAAGTTCTCGTTCAACTGCTGTCCAAGACCGCAAAGTAAAATAACCGCTGGTTATTACGGGTTGCGGACGGATTAGAATATCGTTCGGTATTCACCGTTTAGATATAAGTATTGCAAAATATTCATGGTATTTGTGCCGTGTATGTCGATCACATTGTTACTGAGAAATTCACAATTTCTTTGTATTTTACTTTTTCCAGAGGCATAGTATGCGGTATTCTGCTGATATTGTAGTTCACAGTCGGGCAGAATACCTTCCCACTGCCGCGGTCCTTGTGTGAAATTCATTCAAAGAACAAAGTACATACCTTTATCTTGTGCATTAAACAGTTTCAGTTCGTTGGAGCTATTGTATTTATCCAAAATTTGTGTAATGGACATTAGCTGGGTGTAATTATGTCAGGAGGGAAGTGTAGTGTGGAATACTGTACATAACAGCTTTTTCTCTCCTATATACCATATTAGATGATGATTAGATTAGGCTTGGCACGCTACCTCAGCCACACAGGATACACTGCAGGAATGTGTAGTAGGCTGTACACCTCTAATCACATCACAGAAACTTGTTTAGCCCTATATTTCATAGTTGTATGCCATTTTACATCATCTAACACAGCTTATCATATTGCATAACTCTTGCCTTGAGGGTTGGTTTGTGGGTTGTATTTATGGGTGCAGAATATATTACACAGTTTGGGTTTGTGTGTGCAAAATGTTGGGCATGTTAATCACTTTCGCCAGTTATTTTCTTCATATTAGGGTTATGATTTGTTGTTTGTAAAAAATGTATTATGCTTTGTCATGTTATTTCACTGAGGTCACTATACTTACAGGGAAGAGAACTGTAAGAAAACCTCTGGTGGCTGACGGTTGAATGCAAGTATGCATGTGCTGTTTGTTTGAAGTGATACTATTCATGTCTGTTTATTATGAGGACAGATCCTGGTGGCCATGTGGTCTTAAGGCATAGGTCTGCAGCCGCTGGATTGCTGGGATTGCAGGTTTGAATCCTGCTGAGGGCATGAATGTTTGTTGTGTGTTGTGTAGGTAGCGGCCTCAGCGATAAGCTGATCACTCATTCAGAGCAGTCCTACTGGGTGTGTGTGTCTAATTGTGTGTGATCTGTAAACCTCAATAATGAAGAGGCCTAGGACTGAGTTAGACTGTTGTGTCACAAAAGAAAAAAATATATTGCAAGGTGCATGTTTACATATGGCCCTGCTGCAATATCAGGAATGTCCAGAATGTTTTAATCCATTATGGTTACTGCTGCTGTTTCCAAGGACTGGAGTGAAACTGGTTCTGGTCTCTTCAGAGTGGCACTTTCATTGCTGTGTAGACTAAGGAAAATTTTGGTACTCAGCTCACCCTGTACAGTGTAACATGAACGGCAGTGCAAACACAGGGCTCATGCAGTGCGACGGAAGGACTGGAGGTACAGGGGTCAGTTTCAAAGTACGAGGAAGTTTCAGAAAATAAGGTAATGAATGCCCTGATGCCAAGACTTTATTCTGACATCAGTGGCACAGTGGTAACAGATGGTACACATCAGACCTCAGCTAGTCACCACTGACATGTAAATATTTGTTGCACCATGGTACCAAGGCTTGTATTGTGGTGTAGAAGAAATCAGTGTCAAGTGATTGTAGCCAGGAGATAACAGCTTGCTTCGCATTGGCATCTGTTCTAAATCGATGGACAGCCATGTGCTTCTGAATGTCTCAAGATGGATGGGAATTCCCAAGATTAGGAGTTTAATGTTGAGAGAAGTGTTTTAAAAAACACAAGTTTATGTTGAGTCGTGGTTGTGTTTAGACATCTTGCTGCAGAAGCTGGCTGATCAGATATGGCGATATCCTGATAAATTATCAAGCATTTTGGAGTAACCATCTGTGGTAGCAGTGTTTAGCTTATATTATGTCTGTGTGTTTTTGTGTGTATTCAACTGCATTGACACACTGTCACGCAGTACTTTGACTGTACCACTGAATTTGAAGTTATAAATGTATATTCTGCATTCTACTGGGGTTTTGTTAGAATACTGCTGCAGTTGTGAACCATTAATCATATTAAGGAATCAGACATTGAATGTAGCTCCTGTTTATAGTAAAGTCTAATTGTGATTGTAATGGCACAAGAGACCTAAAACTTTGGTGCAGTAGGCCTGATTATTCTTTGCAGTCGTTGTATCACATCAGCTTCTTTAACCTTTTAAAGCCTAGCGGTAACTTTACATACGACCAGGTTTAACATTAAAAAATTCTACGTGGTGCCCACATTGCGTTTATGTGTTTTGTACGGATCTCAGAACAAACAGCAACTTTTGCCTTATAAAACATTAAGAGACTGGTTTTTATAACCGAAGTGGAGAGTGTTTACAGCGCGGTACGCACTGAGTCCTTATATAAAACAGATACGCTTCGTCTTTAAAGGGTTAAAAAATTCTACGTGGTGCCCACATTGCATTTATGTGTTTTGTATGGATCTCAGAACAAACGGCAACTTTTGCCTTACAAAACATTAAGAGATTGGTTTTTATAACCGAAGTGGAGAGTGTTTACAGCGCGGTACGCACTGAGTCCTTATATAAAACAGATACGCTTCGTCTTTAAAGGGTTAAAAAATTGTACGTGGTGCCCACATTGTGTTTATGTGTTTTGTACGGATCTCAGAAGAAACAGCAACTTTTGCCTTATAAAACATTAAGAGACTGGTTTTTATAACCGAAGTGGAGAGTGTTTACAGCGCGGTACGCACTGAGTCCTTATAT
Source organism: Coptotermes formosanus (assembly GCA_013340265.1). NCBI lineage: Eukaryota > Metazoa > Arthropoda > Insecta > Blattodea > Rhinotermitidae > Coptotermes > Coptotermes formosanus. The sequence continues at coordinate 285,800 of BLKM01000011.1, forward strand.
AAAACAGATACGCTTCGTCTTTAAAGGGTTAAAAAATTCTACGTGGTGCCCACATTGTGTTTATGTGTTTTGTACGGATCTCAGAACAAACAGCAACTTTTGCCTTATAAAACATTAAGAGACTGGTTTTTATAACCAAAGTGGAGAGTGTTTACAGCGCGGTATGCACTGAGTCCTTATATAAAACAGATACGCTTCGTCTTTAAAGGGTTAACTTTGTTTTGTTGGTTATTGTCTTGTCATCTCATGAGTTTTCATTTTTGGTACATTCTCTTACAGGGGTTCTCAAAACCAGGTTATGACCCAAACTTTGGTTGTGAGAACCTCTTGATGGGTTGTGAAGCCCGAATCAATGAAGCTTGCAGGTTTCTGTATTCAGCAGTTTCAATGTATGTAGAAAAAAAATTAAGTTAGAGGAAGCGAAGCAATTGTGTGTGGAGGTTGTACATGCATATTATGCTGTCAGTGTGTGGTAATTTTCTGAGGTGCTGAATAGGTGACAGTACTGCATATTTGGGTTGCAAGGTCTGTGTGATACACAGTTTTTGCTGGTGACTGAAAACTTTGAGAATCACTGGTCTAGTAGAACAGGTAGCATTTATATGCAAGCTTTGCATTTGGCAAGTGAGCAGAAGGACGTGTGGAGGGGATAACAGTTGGTTATATGTGACCTGCATATGTAAGCTGAACACTGTGCTTAGCTCTTGGAAGTAAAGGTTAGTGATGTGCCTGATCTGATGTTTGCAGATGAGATAGTATTTACTCTGAAGGTCCATGTCTTCTGAGGTGTGATGCTGTGTTGTTGGGACATTGATTTAGGATATTTCAGAAGATTGTGGCACCTTTATCTTCAAGGTCAGGCAGTTCAAGAAGAACGTGAATGCCCCATGATTGTTCGAAAGAGCAGGAACTGCTTGCCCATTGATGCAGCATCGCATCCCAGAGCACTTGAATCTTCAGCAGCACTGCTTTGAGAACCAGAAATCTCACAGCATTTGCCTTTACTGAGACAGCATGCAATGAATGTGAAGCTAATAAATTTATGCAGCTATACTCTTGTGTCTAAAATGTGAGTTGCATACCCATTATGTGGCGCAGAAGGGCACAGAATGGCTTCACAAATTGTGCGAGATTTTACTGTTCATCAGCGAACAGAAGAAGGAATGAATGGTGAAGAATTCTTGTTTTAGGATGGTGTTTCCTCAGTTATTACACCATGTACTCTGGTTGATGGGAACTAGTGTTTTCAGGGGAACATAGTGTCTCTGTCTTCATGGTAGAAGTGAAAATCTGAAGTACAATACAAGAATTCTTGTTGATCAACAGTAATTACTGATGGAGCTCTGTGTTTGTCACACAGTTCGTTGTGTTTTTTAATGGAAACTGTGTGTTATTATATTAATAGCAGTAGATTTTATTTGATGCCTGTGCGTCTAACCTCCAGTCACTTTAGTATGAGGTCTTAATATAAGGATGAATTTTGTACCAAAGACTGTGACATTTTGTGTTGACTTGACGACTGTTTTTTAAGTTTTCATAAATATGCATTAGTATGAGGCCAGGTGTCTCGGTGCTGTCTCTGCGCTGGCTGACCAGAACGAGATAACCCTTGCATTGGTGCAGGGGCACTGTGGCATTGCTGGCAATGAAAAAGCTGATGTACTTGCTAGACAAGAATCAGCTGTGCCCTTACTTGGTCCATAGCTGGCTCTTGGAATGCCCAGGTGTTCAGCAAGAGAAGCAATTAAGAACTGGACTGAGTGCCAACATTATGTTCCCTGGAAAGATTCACCAGGTTATAGACATGGCAGACTTTTTACTAGCAGACCATGTAAGAAAAGGGCTGAAGACCTACTTAGATTAGGTGGGCATCAACCAGAAATAGTAGTTGCGATCCTCATGGGACATGCTCCTGTGAAGAAGCACCTGCATATCATGGGCCTGTTTGATAGAGATCAAACGTGCAAATTTTGCGGGATGGAGACTGAAACAGTGCATCATATCATTTGCTGCTGCGAGGCGTTGGTTCGTCGGTGCTATAATTTCTTTGGGAAGCTGTTTGCTGAACCAAAGACATAAGCGTGGCTTCATTAACCCTTTAAAGACGAAACGTAATCTGTTTTATATAAAGATTCTGTGCATACCGCGCAGTAAACACTTTCAACCTTGGTTATAAAAAGCGAATGAGTTGCTGACGTTTACGGTAAAAGTTGCTGTTTGTTCCCGAGATATCTACAAAATACATAAACGTGATTTGAGCACTATGGAGAATTTTTAATGTTAAACCTGGTGGTACGTGAAGTTACGACTAGGCTTTAAAAGGTTAAAGGACCTTCGCCTCCTTATAAGAGGCACAAGATTATGGAAGCTGTGCTGAATGGAGTATTTAGGGTTGTACAATAAGCCTAAGGTTGCGGTGCATCCAGAGCATTAACTGATGGGCCCTAAAGAAGAAGAAGAGTCGAGGTGCTTCCAACATCTTATTTTGCACACATGTGAAAGTGCACGGTTTGGGAAGGATCTTTTCTTTTACAGATGTCATGGTGTTGTATGGTCGTGGAACTTCAGTCGTTAGAGAAGGAAGAGGGTGAATTTTATGTGTATCTGTTTCAGCAAAACCCATTGTGCCAGCAAGTTCCCAACCTTTTTTAAGACCTGTGCCATGTCTCAGCCAGTTAATTGCTGGCCTCTTAACACAGGTGGGCCTGGGTTCAGTCTTTTCTCAGAGTACTTGGGTGTTCTCCTGTCACTATGATTTCAGCAGTACTCCTCGATGCTCATTCATTTACATATCATTGACACTGCGAGCGGTTGACAGGCTCATTAAATAATGCCCTTAAAAGGACTGTACCTTTTGAGGTTCAGTGACTGTTTAAGCCTTTACTGCATATAATTATGAGTGGCCCAGCATTGACTCAAATTGACAGACACGTGGACCCATAACACCGTGCTTTGCATTTGACTGTGGGCCACTGGGGTGTACTGGCATTTTAAACCTTGGTCCTTAAAAGGTAAATACAGAATGATGCCTCACTGACCACTCTTTCTTGCAGCATGCCTCAACTTCCTGAAGCTGTGCAAGATAAAGTACTACAACTTCTGTCTTTTCCACTCCGTGCAGCACAACTTTCTGGCTCAGACTGGCGACCCAACAGGTTCTGGGAAGAATGGGGAGTCAGTGTTTGGGTATGTACAACGCAGTAACTCCACATAGTGTGTTTCTTTTTGAGAAGTTCATACAGTTGTTGCAGATCATTTGTTAGTTATTAGTGCAGGGGTTAAAAGGCAAACTAATAAGAGGGGAGGCACTGTGCAGGCACCACCAAGTGTTTGACTGAAACTCTGAATGTAGTCCCAATTGAGTAAATGTACTTTCCATACACTGTTAGTGAAAGGAGGCCTACATAACGACGGCCCAACAAGGGGTTTAAGAACTGTTACTTACATTTACCTTACACAGTGTTAGGAAGAACAAATATAATATAAAAATAAAAGAAGGAACAACTTACCATCCAGAAAACCTCTAACCCAGAACATACTTCAGATTATTGCAAAATTACAGGATGTCCCGCTTGAGGCCGAACAACAACACATTGCAGAGTCTTCACTTTCACTCAGAAATACTAGACATTAATTTCAACTTTTTAACTGTTCAATTTTAAAACCATATTTTTATTACTGTATATGGAACCTGTACGTGTTCAAAAAAGTTTCGTGAATTTGGCATTATTGTATCTTATAAAAAATGTAAGGTTGAGATCCTAACTGTTTATGCTGACATAAACATTTGTTAAGTGTAGTCTACATGATGGCCTTTATTTGATACTCTGATTCACCTGATGTTGGCTTTTTGCACATAAGCTTAAGCATGTTGTGTTTTCAAGTTATATAATATACAACATGAAACTTAGTTGTGGTTGATGTGATGGCCTTTGTCTCGTTACATAGAGTAAATGCTTTTGAGAGAGGTATAATGCTACCTTGCCATTGCTAGGTGAGTCTAACAGCAACCACACCATGCCAACTGCAGCTATGTAGTGTCAGGGGAATCGGCTGTCAAATAATCTAGTTAGTATTCTAGTTGCTTATCTAGTATTGAATGTGAATGAGAGATGCAGTAACGTTGACAGAATACGAGAATGTGTTGCCATCTTTGGTACTAGAGCATGAATGAAGGATGTTCAGTAAGAAAGTTTCCGTAGGCCATAAAAAATAAATGAGAGGGCGTTACAGTGTCAGATGTTGCTCAGTTATTCTTCAGCATAATTTCCAAGCACATTAATGCATTTGTCCCATCTTGGCGCAAGTTTAAATGTTACATTGTCGTAGAAGTGGGCTTTTGCATTTGCAACCATTCATGAACAACCATTTTCACTTCCTAATTATTGTAGACTTGGTGACGTCCCAAGTGGTACTTTGGCAGCCCAAACCGCATTCATCCTTGTTTAGTTTTAGGCCTGAAATGGTGTGCCCCTTTGAAGAGCCCTGCTTCTACTGTCATAATTTTTAAACTTCTGCCAGAATGTGACAGCAAGGGGAAGTACTCTGGTGTATTTGGCGTAGTGTGTGTATTCAGAGTTTCTGTGTTCAACATATAAATGTTAGCGTTTGTGATTTGTGTGTTTAAGTAAACCCATATGATGTATACATGTGATGGTGAAAGGTTTAACTGTACACTGTGTGGACAAGATGCAGTGTTTGATATTCAGGCAGGTGGTATGTGCAGTTAATGTTATGCTCTGAAGAACTGATTTTTTTTCCAACTGTTAGGGTGAGCACACACCAAAGAAATTGTAAAGCACAATACAACTGAAACTTCTTGGAAACGTCACCGATTCTGAGCAGGACACTATTTGACTTATTAGCATGCATACATGGAGGAAATTGATTAGTTGCTCATGTCATCTCAGGTGGGTGTTTTTGACTCACCATGTGATGGCAGGTGTGTACTTTTGTGCACTTGATTTATGTGACATCAGCTAATATTGGCCCTGCCATAATGCAGATCATGAAAGAAATGTGGAAACAGAGGAAACTAGGCAATGACTGTGCAGGCATTTTCAGTTGCCTGGGGTGTGAGTTACTTGGTCTTCTGCGTATTTCATTAGTTTCCATGGCTCACTCCAGTAACACATGTTGATCTCTGTGTGGCAGAATTTTTTGGAAGTTTTATTGCACGGCCATTTCCCATTTACTTTTATATTTGCTCACCCATATTTTTCCTCTGTTTTTCGATATATTTTATTCTGTGGTTTGGATATCACTCAATTTAATTTCAGCATCATATTGTAATTCACATTCCAAATACAGTCTAACGCAAAATATTCACATGCTGATGTAATTATTAACGGTAATGCTAATTTTGTAGCTTGACTGGGTTTTCCTTTCACAGTCATTGTTTGTATTTTATCCATTGATATTTGCATTGAAAGTGGTCAGTCAGTCGCAAATCATGCCACTGTTGACAAGTTAGCTGGCCTCTGTGTGACTGGGCAGCAGTTCATATTTATTACAGTGATATACCCTGTGTTTTTCTGTTGATCAAATGTGTAAACAAAGAAACAAATGGTACATGTTTGCAGCAAAATACATGGTGAAGGGGCGCGGTTCTATGAAGCAGAAGCCATGCCGAAGCTGAAGCACTCTAAGCCAGGGCTGCTGTCCATGGTTAACTGTGGAAACAGTATGTGAGTACATGTGAGGAGCTTCTGCGTAATTGAGCGTTGACACATTTGCATAACAATATTTCGCTTTTGTTGCACTGTAGTGCACTTATTTTCATAAAGTCCGTGGTGTTTGGTCAGCAAGCCTGGGCTGACACCACAAGATTTGCAAAGTCGTGTGTGTAAGTTGGAGTCATTATGCAGTCAGCGAGGAGCAAGTGCTAGCATAGGCTACTGCTTTCTTGCATGTATCAGCTGTACTTATGTGACAAGCAGGGGGACTGTATGGCCAGGTTGCACTTGCACTGAAGGTTATTGTGAAAAATGACAGTGGACTGTGTGGAAGCAACTTACCTACACAGCCTGGTGGTTTATGTTTACTGGTTTTAAGTTTTAAATAATTTCTCAAGTATACCAACTAAATGTTCAAAAACCTGTACACAGCAAAACAATTATGGCACATCTGCTCTGTTATGCTATTCATGTGTGCCAACTTTTGAATGCGTCCTTATATAAACTGCATAAATCTGATGATTTGAAGCAAAACACTGGTAAGTGTTGAGAATGTAAAATGTGTCTTTATGCTTTTTTCACAACAAACATTTCAGGGCTGAAGGCATGTGACTTTTGAATAAGTCATAGTACAGTAGCAGTGGTTCTTGAACTGTAGGTTGCAACCCCCCAGGGGTATCATGGAATTTCTTTTTTTCTTTTGCTGCAGGCATGATAGTGAAGATCATGCTGTTGAGTATTACAAAGGCTGTGAGTCAGTTTTCTAGCCACCTTCTACTCTTAGCAGAGGCACAGGATTTCTGGGAAGCGCCAATAGTATTATATTCCTGGAATTATTATGTATGACATCATGGTGAAATGGAATTTTTTAAGCTAACGTATCTATGTAATTTACAAAATGCTTTTGAGTTTCAACTTATGGTCTGAGAAATGAAATTTGCTTGTACGTGAATGGTGGAAGGTGTAGCAATGCAGGCATGTTTATTGACTGTGATTTCATTATGCAGTTAGGAGATTGAATTGGCGTATTCATACTGCCTGACTGCAGTGTGGTGCTAATGACACTCTTGAACTCGGTAATGAATTAAAATCCTTTATTAGGAAAGTTGAACTGTGGCAAAGTAAAGTAGAAAATGAAAATTTAGACCTTTCATTCTTTGGAATGATTTATTGAGAGCAGCAACACACATTTGTGAAGATGTGTATATTAAGCCACCTTTCTTTTATGACATTTTCCTTTCAGAACTGTTTCTCAAATGCATATGTAGAAACATCTGATTGAGTCAGGGACCCATTTGCTGCTAAACTGATGGGTGATTCCCGTACTGCTGTTGAGGACAAACAATTCATTGATGTTTCTTTTGACACCTCTTTGGAAAATGTAATCTCCAACAATGTCTGTCCCTGAATTTGTTATCAGTGTGCAAGATGATTACAAAGAGTTAAGCAAGCAGTCTGTGTGCATAGTTGTTGTGTTTCAAGATCCTTTTTCTGCAAGCCTGAGCTTTCTGCAGTTCCTGCTATAAAGAGCAAATATCAATCAAAAGTAACAGCCATCAAGAATGACTGTCTTTAAAATGAGACCCAAGTTGCAGGAATTATGCGAATGTCATCAAGCTTGTGCTTTCCATTAACAAACAATGGTTTTAAATTTAGTTGTTCTTCTGTTCACTTTAAATGAAAGGGTTTTATTTTATAAAGCTGTAAGTGTCTGTATTGTTGTATTTGATATGTAGATTAAAATTAAATTTTTGTAAGTAAGTGGTATATTTATTTCTATGCCAAACCTAACCTTTCGTTAGGGGAAGGGGGTGGTTTCACATATCTTTTTAAAATTTTAGGGGGTTGCAGTATCCCAGAGTTCGAGAACCTGTCCCATATAGTATGTAAACATTAAATACATGTGCAGCTTTTTACTGTTAGTACTTATTCAAATTGATGAGCAGTCTGAATTATACACTGAATGAACATTGAATGTTAAAGCTTCATTACACACTGTATAAGGAAAGTAAATAAGTAAAAGTGTATACCTGCCTGTGATTCATTATGAACCCAGTGGTTTAATAAACAGGAAGGTTGGCTGGACTTATTGCCTCCTCACATCTGGGGATTTACTGATATGGAGCACAGTAAGACATATTCAGCACTCGACATATGTTAGGAACGTCGTTATGATGAGTATACAGTTGGACATCAACAGACCGCTACGGACAATTGGTGCCTAAGGTTGATGATGTTCATGTAACTCTGTTAATGCCGCAGTCTGGGCAATGTGGGTGCTACATGTGGGCACCGCCCTGTGCACTCTGGTGGAATATTGCTGGGGGTTAGTGACATGGACGCCAGTCTGAGGTATAATGGGCAATGTGAATGTGTGTAGAACTTTACTGAGTTTCTGGCAGGGTGGTTAGGGAATCCGAGAGTCATCTTGAGTGAACATTTTGTCATTGCACTGTGCACATAACTAGCCACGCTGTGCCTGCCATGTGAATTAACCTGGCTGAGCCAGAGGGAGGGGGGAAAGGAGTACAGGCTCTGAACCACATGATGGCTACTCGTATATCGTGCTTTACTGAGTCACAGACTGTGTTACATTTCATGTGATTGTATTATAAAAAATTTAATATTTGAAACATTCTGACAGTCTGGAAAACTTTTATGTACCTGTATGTAGATGAAAATTCGTACACAGAAGCTGCTGTGTACTGTTTGATGTACAAAAAGAGTCCATCCAAGTTTTAAATAGTTGCACGCATGAATGAGGTACGTATTGCTGTTGCTGTGCTGTTAAATCACTCTGCTGGTGGCACTAAAGCCAAGGCGTGTAACTGCAGCTGTTAACTCAGTCTGCTGGTGGCAGTAAAACCAAGGCATGTAACCCCAGCTGTTAACTCAGTCTGCTGGTGGCAACAAAGCCAAGGCATGTAACTGCAGCTGTTAACTCAGTCTGCTGGTGGCAGTAAAGCTAAAACATGGAACCACATGAGGTACTGTTGGATGGGAACTTATGTAGATTATGTTTTGATGGAGTATGTATATTTACATATATTAACATTAAATTGAACCTCGAAGTGTGTCTAAAAAGTCAACATTTGAGTTATGAGGGAGTGTAGTTGCCATGTCAAATGTAAATGAGATATTTTACAAGAAGATGAAACGTGTGGTGTTAAAATTTGGAAATGGGTATATTGATCTTGTCAGTTGGATTCAGGTTTTCTGGGGTATGATGGTGCATTGTTGGATGTGTGGTCCCCAATGTATCGTAGGATTGTGGTGCCCTCCTCTTCCAGGGTCAAGCTGTTCTTCTTGGACTGCTCAACCCCTGAAGCTGAAGGCACTTTGATCCTTCAAAATGTTGGGAATTTCGAACCCAACAGCAGAACTTCACGTCACACAACACCTGCACTCCCAGCAACATGGGTATTAGAACCTCAAGTCTTGCATCTTATAATTTATTTGTTCTCTTCAGGCTGGGATCGCAGTTTTTCATTACACTGGGCAGTGAGCTACAGTCGCTTGACAATGAGCACTGTGTGTTTGGGGAAGTCGCAGAAGGAAGAGAGGTGCTGTTGAAACTGAATGAGGTCATATGTGACTCAGAACATCGGCCATACCAGGATGTCAGGTACAGCTGTACTGTGATTTGTGTAAATAACAGGCGAAAAGACATTAATTGTTACAGGTATGGCGTAACTTCAGCATAATGAGAATTTATAAAATTTGTAAAAATGCTTGTTCTGGTGGATATGCACATCTAATGAGTGCCAGAACACAAGACTGCGTGGTCCCTTTCTTGCCTATTACAGACAGTATGGTATCTTTCGTATGGAATGCTTGGGACTTTGGGTTGTCTGGATTAGGGGTTATTCTGTAATTTGGAATGTCATGCCTAAAAACATTTAAAAATTACAAAAAAGATTAAGTAACGGGTTTGCATACAAAATGACAGGATGTTGGATCGGTTGACATCAATTACAAGGCTTAATCTGGGGAGATATGTCTGTGTTTATTGTCACTTTTAATGATGGAAGTACTGGTGAAGCAACCCTGCTTTAATATGAGATTTTTCTGTGTATTATGAAGGTAAAGTTCACCCCGTAACCTGCCGTGAAGGCACAGGCAGAGTAGAGGTATAGCTGTACTCTTTCTTTAACCTCGGCGCTAGATGGGGTGGGTGGTTAATGCCAAGTCCCAGCTGCTTTACCCCTGGGAATAATCTGGTATCAATTGTATATGGGCTGGGTGGGACCTAGCGCTGGTCTGGAATGGTGCAGAAAACCTGGCCCCCGTTGACATTTGATCCCTGGACCATCCAGCCCATATTGAGTCACTATACTGACTAAGCTACGCATGCCACTCATATATATGTTATAATGGTAAGAAATTCCCTGTGCCAGTGACTTTGTTGATAGAATGACGTTCTCATTGTAAACCACGCTTGTTGAACAGTGGTTACACTTTAAGAGCATTGAAGTCAAGGTAGTTATTTCAGAGTGGGTAGAAATGGGTAGAGCATTTTTGGTTGTGAGAAGCTGCTGGTAAGTGGGAAGTGAGACATGTGGCTCATATCATGTCTGTTGATGTTCTCCAGGATAACCCACACAGTTATACTTGAAGATCCATTTGATGATCCTCAAGGTCTGCAAGTCCCGGACTGCTCCCCAGAGCCATGTGCTGCAACCCTGATGGTGAGTCTGCCCTAGTTATAATGAACCATAAAACATTCAGAGATATGGATTTTCAGGTTTTCGTGGCTGCTGTCATTCCATTAGTGGTTGCTGTCATTCCATTAGTGGTTGCTGTCATTCAATTAGTGGTCCTTTCTGTGGTTTTCACACCATCTACTAAAGGTTTGTTCTGACAGGACAGAGGAACATATTGCCTCAATCTTTGGGGTGAAGAATCTGGGTCAGATGGAAGATGAAGTGATCAGGAAGAAGTCATCCTTGATAGCCAGCACATTTTTTCCTTCCGGTTACATCAGAATTCACTTGAACCAGATTCAGTCAGCCAGAAGATGGAGGCAGTACATTTGCTTGAAAAATCAGAACAAACCACTCAGGGCGTGAAAACCCACAAAATGACCATCATCTGTGCAAGCTACAAAGAGATGGTATCTAACCTTATTATGAATAGCAAAGCATTTGTGTGTGTTCAGATGATTTGTCACGGGAGGAAGGTTAAGGAATGCAGTTTAATTTAGTAACTATGCTAACAGTAATGGTTATTGGATGGTGGAGAGTTGGCATCTTACCACTAAGAACATCGACTGTAAGTGCAGTTTTGCTAGGAATCTTTGAGTTGTCGGGGGGAGAATGAAGTCTCCTTGGATGTGTGTTCATGTTTTGAAGGATTGTGGTGCCTTCGTCTTCAAGGGTTAAGTGGTCATTCTTCTCAGACGGCTTGACCTTTGAAGATGAAGGTGTCGTGATCCTAACATTAGAAACCACTCACTCAAAAACATAGCATAACATCTCAGACACCTTGAGTCCTCAGTAACACTTCTGTGAGAACCTTTGGTCTTGGACGAGTTCTAAGTGTTTCTTGTTAGTGGGAGGGGAAACAGAAACAGACACACTGAGGGACATGTTATTGCAACTCTTGAAGTTGTGGCTGTTTGTGTTAGAACGGGCGGATTGCACCCGATGAGGAACTGGATGAAACACGAGGACTGTCAGCAGCTGAGATTGAAGAGCTTGAACGGAGCAGGGAGGCTTGTGCACAGGCCACCATCCTGGAGATTGTGGGTGACCTGCCTGATGCAGAGATGGCACCGCCTGAGAATGTTTTGTTCGTCTGTAAGCTGAACCCAGTAACAAGTGATGATGATTTGGAGATCATCTTCAGTCGTTTTGGAAGGGTCAAAAGGTCAGTCAGGCATTTTTCTTATTTCTGTCCCTCCATAGGACTGACAAACATAGTGAATGGGCAACCCAGTCTTATTGCACTGATCTGCTGTAGTCATGCCATAATCTTCTTACTGGACGCTATCAGGCCATTATGTGTAATTCACAGCAGCATGCAATATTCAGTCCCATTGCTTTAGGTTTCAGTGGAAATGCGTGCACTTACAGATTCTGTGTATTAAGTAAGAATGCAGAATTTTGGCTCCCTAATTTTTGTAATATATCTGTAACAGACATCCAAATTCCAAAAAAATGAATTTTTTGGGACACTGAAGAATGTAAAAACAGCTCAAACTGTGCCTTTAGTTAGGTAGGTATCAAATTTTGAGCTCATTTTAAAGTGACAGAGAAGCTGGTTAAATGAGAGAAGATGTTTAACCTGTTAAAGCCTAGCGGTAAGTGTACATACGACCAGGTTTAACATTAAAAAGTTCTGCTTGGTGCCCACATTGCATTTGTGTGTTTTGTACGGATCTCAGAACAAACAGTAACTTTTGCCTTATAAAAAATAAAGAGACTGGTTTTTATAACCGAAGTGGAGAGTGTTTACAGCGCGGTATGCACTGAGTCCTTATATGAAACAGATACACTTCACTTTTAAAGGGTTAATGTAGGTCAGCAACAGCATCACCAAATTTCAACTTTGATCTAGGATTGTTAAAGATGTTGATCTTAAATATTTTCAAAACTGTACTTCACATAGCATTTAATAGTCCAGCAATGCTGCAGGTATCAAATTGGTACTACCTTGGGGTCAGGCGTTTCGAGTTATACTGTGTAGTTTTTAAGGTCACTTAGGCAGCTTGCAGGCTTGGGTGCTTGCTGATGCTGATGTTTGAGGGATATTTGATAAGTAATGTTGTCTAGGTCATTACAATTAAGTGAGAAGTCATTACAACATTAAATGTAGTGCACGTACAGCCATTAGCACTTATTATTGTGGAATCAGTTATCTGCTAAGCATTGTTTAGATGGCCCAAATAAATGCTATGTCCCAAAATGTGACCCTTCAGTATGATGGTGGAACCGCACGCAGCACATGATGTGATCTAACAGATTGGTGGTGCAGCTGCATACAGCGCATGATGGTTGCACAACTGTTGCAGTCATTCGCTGAGAACTTCTGATACATCCAGCCTGTTGTTTGGGTCAGTGAAGCAACAGGTGGGAGGTTGTTGGTTCTACAGTAAGGAGGAAGTCGTAATGGCTGTTTGTGAATATATGTGATTGCAAGAGCCCAATTTATACCGTGATGGAATTTTTAAAATTATGCCAAGACTGGACAGTTGCATCAAAGTACTTTGGTGTTGTGTTGAAAAATAATGATATAGTGAAACCCTCTTATGACATTATTGAAAATTCCAAGAATATCTGGCTTCTTAAGCAGGAAATGTCTTAAGACAATAGGACCAGAAAGGCCTTTTTTTTTTCATTTTTTTGTGAACTTATTACATATATATGCTGAATGTGTGTAATTTTCAGCTGTCTTAACACATTCTCACTTGTATCTGACCATGTAACCATTTTGTCTGTAACCTTTCATTCAGTTTTATTTACACCTGTAACTATACTGTCACTGGCTTTCCATTCGCAAGTTCACATTTCATTCCAGATGTTTACTTTTCCTTGAAATATTTTCCAAGCGTGGGTTGTCTTGCCCTTTTTTCAAAAACAGTTGCTGTATACATCATCAGATTTCATATGTTTGCTATTATGTAGACCATAAGGGGTGGTCAGTAGTTCCAGTCACTTTCACTAACTCTGCCGTGTCTTGAATTTATTTTTTGGAATTGCTGATATAACTTATCTGCACACAGTTGCCATAAATGTTTCATGATTATGCTACACCACAATGCATTTATATTACCGCCAATGAATTACGTTTCAACAAGTTGTCGCATGCGTGCACCCATGCGTCTGGTGTCAAACTGCTGTTGCCCCAGCGAGGGAGAACTCCAGGTGGCTTTAGCTAGCGTGCCTAAACTTCTTAAAATTTTATTGACTGCCTGATTTCCTTCGTAGTGCCTGGCCAGTTGCAGTGGCAAGTCAACTTCCAAATGCCAGTTTTGCCAAATGTAGGCTCATGCAGGTCATGGAACAGCTAGAATGGGCTTCTGGGCCCCCAATACAATCTTTTGGCCATCGTGACAGAGACAGAGTAGTGGGGACTGACTGACTCAAGTCTGCATCGTGGGAGAAGTACAACACCTCTGCTCCATGAAGTTGTATCATTCTGCTGCGTGAAACTTGTGGAAATGATGTTGGAGATTAACCTGTATGAACTGACTGTGCCATTTGAACACTCTGTTTTGGAAACAGAACGAGTAGAAACTGGGGGAAATTAAGATTTTGATACAGAAAGTGTATTAAATGGGTTAAGACATGGTTTCATCATTAACTTTTTTTACTTCTTAGGTGGGAAATTTTCTTACGCAGGGATGTATTAAAAGCACAATGTGTAATGTTAATCAACTGGGAGAATTTTGGTGTATTTTATCCTGAAATCGCAGGTGGAAATACATCTTACTGGGGGACGTCTTAATGAGTTTTACTGTACTTATTAAGTTTTATGAACTTTGTTCCATACACACCACATGGTATAACAGTATAATCATAACGGACTTTGTGTGGCTGTGGCAGACACAGCAGACCAGCAGCAGAAGTGTATGCATACCACAGGTCTGTCCATGTATGTGCCATAATTGGCACATTTTTGGTGATCGGTCTACCTGTCATTAGGCATTTTTAGCATCAGGCATTTTTAGCTTCACACTGCACTTAAGGTAAAACTGTCACTGGACACCAGAGCTTTAACCCTTTAAAGACAAAGCATATGTTTTATATAAGGACTCAGTGCGTTCCGCGCTGTAAACACTCTCCACTTCAGTTATAAAAACCAATCTCTTAATGTTTTATAAGGCAAAAGTTGCTGTTTGTTCTGAGATCCGTACAAAACACATAAGCGCAATGTGGGCACCACGTAGAATTTTTTAATGTTAAACCTGGTGGTACGTAAAGTTACTGCTACGCTTTGAAAGGTTAAGAGGGTATTTCTGCTGCATGTACTCATGATAATTTAACAGTTATGAAATTTCCCACATTTGTGGAAATGGAAGCTTTATCACCATGTTCATAACAGCCCACCAGTTGTCTCTGTTTTAAGCCAGATGAATCCAGTCATACTGTTACTGTATGTGAGATCAGTTTTAATATTATCCTGTGATCTACACCTTCTCAGAATGGTAGTAATATAAGGCAATATCTTGTTACAGCTGTGAGGTGATACGAGACAAGGTGACTGGTGATTCACTGCAGTATGCATTTGTGGAATTTGAGGACCGCAAGGCATGTGAAGATGCGTACTTCAAGATGGACAATGTGCTTATTGATGATCGGCGCATACATGTTGACTTCAGCCAGAGTGTGGCACGAATTCGGTGGAAAGGCAAAGGTGTGCAGTAGCTGGGTTGATTGATTGTTGAGATACTGTTGTCTGAAAACCTAATTTGTGTTAGAGAAGGTTCATGTCTGTGTGTGTGCACATGCACGCTTCATTAACATGTATGTTTGTCGTCAGTGAGCAGATTAACTGCTTGTTGTGCAGTTATCAGCATGTGACTTTTGTGTTTTGTCCTGACTCTTAAATGTAGAGGTGAGGTTTTCCAGAGCATGTGCAAAATTTTTAGTGCTGCATTCCCATTTCATGTCTTTTCCTTTGCTGTGTGCATGTATTTGCCCTCTTTCCTACTCCCAGTATTTCAGTGATTATCTGAGTTTGCTGCAGCAAAATTTGTCAGAGGTCTAAATCTGCATGCCATCTCCGAGACCATACCTGTGTGTTTCTTTTGTTAGAAGTGCAGCTGTACCTGCAGTCTGTGTGTTACTATGTCAGGTGGTGAATGAAGCTGGACCTTCATGTTGGCAGAAAGCCAAATTCTGTTCAGTGTGCGTGTGGTTAACCTTTTAAAGTCTAGTGGTAACTTTACATACCACCAGGTTTAACATTAAAAAATTCTACGTGGTGCCCACATTGCGTTTATGTGTTTTGTACGGATCTCAGAACAAACAGCAACTTTTGCCTTATAAAACATTAAGAGATTGGTTTTTATAACCGAAGTGGAGAGTGTTTACAGCGCGGTACGCACTGAGTCCTTACGTAAAACAGATACGCTTCATCTTTAAAGGGTTAGTTGAAGGCCTCAGTGATGATGATGATGATGATGATGATGAACTAAAGTGCAGCAGGGAACTTGTTTTAACCCTTTTCACTCTTTGCCCTGTTGTGCGCCAGCCAGTTGAAATTATTATAATTTTTTTTTTGTTTCTATGGAGCATCTGTAGGAGCCCGAGTAGCATAATCAGTATAGTGACTAAGCTAGGGGCTTGACCATCCAGAGTTCAAATCCTGGTAGGGGAAAGAGATTTTTCTCTTCTCCAGACTGGCTCTGGGACCCACCCAGCCTTTTATTCGATGGGTACTGGTTTTCTTTTCTCGAGGTAGAGTGGCTGGGGCATGAAGTTAACCACTAACCTCCATCAGTGCTGAGGTTGGGAATGAGTTGAGCTATACCGCAACTCACCCTGTATGCCTTCATGGCATGCACAGGGAAAATGTTATCTTCTATCTGTGGAGCATTTGTGGGGGTAGAATGAACTTGTGTAGCCTAGTGGATGAAACAACTGTATTTGAGCTGCTGAATCTGACAGCATAATTCAGCTGCTTGATGGCAGATGCATATATGTACAGTGACAGAACTTTGCATGATACTGAGAGATCAAATCTTCCGGGAACTGGCATGGCATATGACAGTGCAGGGAAAACTGTGTGGTCAGCTGCCATGCAACACATCAGCACAGAGGGTTAACAAGTGGTTGGTGTTGTCAGTGTGAAAGTGGTTGCTTCTGTACGGTCGTACGATCAACAGTACCTGACTGTATGTTCACGCAAGCTTCTGAATTGAGAGTAACTATCCCCATTATTGTATGGAGGTGAATGTTCATGTGATGGTTGGTCATTATTTGTATGATTAAGCGTGAAACAAGCATCTGCATTCCTTAACAGCACCTGTCTATTGTTTCAAGTGCCCTAAGAACAATTAAGAAAGCATATTTGAAAGTATTGGGGTTCCAACATAAGCCACTTGCTTAATTATGCACAGAACCCTGATCCTGCTTTAGGGATAAGGTTGCAACTTCTGTGCCATAAAAACTCCAGATTGATAAGCCTTTTTTTGTGTCATTTTCAACTTTAATAGTGTTTGCTTCACAGTGAAGGTGTTGAATGTTATTCACATGACAAAAGATTCTGAGAATTTGAAACATGAGATTCTGAGCTCAATTTAAACTGAATTTCTACATTGTGGATTCAAATTTTCAGTATTATTGAATATAGGGTGGTGCACCAGTCACTTGACTTTAGAGGCAACATGTTAATAGAACTCTGGTGACACAGTACATTGGTTGTCACCACTGTAAGTTGCAAAACTGCATTGTAAGAGCTCCTGTTTTTTCTAGGACGTGGGGTGCAGCACATATCAGAAGCAACAGAAACTAAACAGGACACGGGTGGAATGGTAAGTACAGTAAAACCCTCTTAAGATGTTTTGAAAATTCCAAGACAATCTGACTTCTTAAGCAGGAGATGTCTTAAAACAATGGGACCAAAAATGTCTATTTTTTTAAAATTTTTTGTGAACTTATTACATATGTATGCTGAGTTTGTGTAATTTTCAGCTGTCTTAACGCATTCTCACTTGTATCTGACCATGTAACCATTTTGTCTGTAACCTTTCATTCACAGTTTTATTTACACCTGTAACTATACTGTCACTGGCTTTCCATTCGCAAGTTCACATTTAATTCCAGATGTTTACTTTTCCTGGAAATATTTGTCAAGCGTGGGTTGTCTTGCCCTTTTTTCAAAAACAGTTGCAGTGTACATCTTCAGATTTCATATGTTTGCTATTATGTAGACCATAAGGGGTGGTCAGTACTTGCAGTCACTTTCACAAACTCTGCCATGTCTTGATTTTATTTTTTGGAATTGCTGATATAACTTGTCTTCACGCAGTCACCACAGATGTTTCACAATTGTGCTACACCATCGTTCATTTATATTACTGCTAATAAATTATGTTTAAACAAGTTGCTGCATGCGAGTACCCACACGTCTGGTGTCAAACTGCTGTCCCCCCAGCAAGGTAGAACTCTGGGTGGCTTTAGCTAGCATGCCTAAACTTCTTAAAATTTTATTGACTGCCAAAGTTCCTTCCCAGTGTGTGGCCAGTTGAAGTGGCAAGTCAGCTTCCACATGCCAGCGTTGCCAAATGCAGGCTCACGCAGGTCATGGAATAGCTAGAATAGGCTTCCGGCTGCCCGATACTATCTTTTGGTCGTCGCGACGGAGACCAAGTAGTGGGAACTGACTGACTCCAGTCTCTGCATCTTGGGAGAAGTACAACACCCCTGCTCCATGAAGTTGTATCATTCTGCTGCTTGAAACTTGTGGAAATGATGTTGGAGATTAACCTGTATGAACTGACTGTGCCATTTGAACACACTGTTTTGGAAACAGAACGAGTAGAACTCAGGAGAAATGGAGTCTCTGCATCTTGGGAGAAGTACAACACCCTTGCTCCATGAAGTTGTATCATTCTGCTGCGTGAAACTTGTTGCACTGATGTTGGAGATTAACTTGTATGAACTGACTGTGCCATTTGAACACTGTATTTTGGAAACAGAACGAATAGAAACTTGGGGAAATTAAGATTTTAACACAGAAAATGTATTAAAAGTGTTAAAAAATTGTTTTGTCGTCAACTTTTGTTACTTCTTAGGCAGTAAATTTTCTTATGGGGTGGCAGGGGGGAGGGGCGGGGTGTGTTGAAAGGGCAGTGTGTAATGGTAATCAAATGGGAGAATTTTGATGTTTTTTTCCTGACATCTTAGGTGGGAAAACATCTTAACCTGGGAGGTCTTAAATGAGTGTTACTGTAACTTGTTCTAGGAAATGTGGGGGTTTCAGTGGAGATGGAATTCACACTGTTGTTATTCCACTGTGGAGTAATACAGATAAATGAATAAATTGAGTCTGTCAATCATATCTTAGTTAATTTACATGATTTGTCAGTTATGTACTGTATGTTTTGACTGATGGAAGCCATCATGAGGTACTCTGTTATAAAAATATTGAGAGAAAAACTGTTGCTAAGATGTTAAAGATATATCAGTCTTAGAATGTTTAAGTTGTATATTGTAATATTGAACTTTGTGGTTATTTATTAGTCAAAACGGGGGAATAGAGCTTTCATATTTAAAAATTGAAATAAATAGGCTTAAAGGATGTACTACTCCTCTAATATCTTGATTAAAAAGTATGTATAAATATTAGTTATATTCCTCTGTTTTTACGGTGAGTGTCAGTGTGTTTTGTTATATATTATTCCTGGGGTTTGTATAAATAACATCGTTTCCTTGTAAGCTTAGGGTGTTTGTGGAGGGTATGACTTTGGTGTTAAAGTGAGTCACTACATTTTTTTCTTTACGCATTTATGTGGATGTATAACAGCTCTGTGTTTTTGTGGAGGCATGTAGTTTCGCAAGTGACAAGGAGACGTCTGTGTCGTACACAAACCAAAGGAATACTACGTCTTTTAAGCTTACTTGTTAATGCGTTTTTAAAATAAAAGTTTATTTCATTGTTTCAGCCAATAAAAGGACAGAAGGTGTACACTTTAATACTCAAGTGTACACCTTATACATTGTACAATTGAGATCAGAATTATGTTTAACATTTTAGCAATGTAAACATTTTTCCGCTCAGTACTCTTATGAAAGTATACCTGATGGTAGCTTATGTCAGCCAAAACATGTAGTGTGTAATTGACAAATCATGTCAGTTAAGTTGTGGTCGATGGTCTTTATTTATTTATTTGTTTGTTTGTTTGTTTGTTTGTTTACTTACCTGTGTTGTGAGGGGCACTGGGAAGGTAATGCTTCCATGAAGGTATTTGGTGCAGGGAGTGTTACCATGAAGTGGCACTTGTCCCAACTCATTCGTTGTTCTTTAACCTTTGGTTTGCTGTTGTGTATGGCTTGGTAAATGTGGTTTGCATTATGTTTGATTCAAAATTTTTGACTCATTTTCAACCATGTTGAAGAGCATCAAACAGTGAGCAGTTATTAAATTTTAGATGCAGGAAAGTGAAACTCCACTCAGAATTCACTGGCTATTATTAGCTCTTTATGGTGAAGGTCCCATGGACGTAAGTACTGTGCATCACTGGGTGAGAAAATAAAGATATAGAGGTGGAAATTTGGACCTTAATGACCAGCTGTGGTCTGGGCGGCCAGTCAGTGCAACTGACGATTTGAACAGGCAGAACAATGAACTTATTCAAGAAAGTTGATGAATTTCTCAGAGGGCCATAGCTGGGAGGTTATAGATTGGTCTGGCTAGTGTCAGTGAGATTATTGCAGATTGAGGTTACAAAAAAGTGTGTGTTGTGTGGGTGCTGAAATGAAGAGAGCATGACGGGAAGCATGTCAACAATTGGTTGCTCACCACACAAGGGAGGGTAATGATTTCCTGTACGGCACTGATACAGATGATGAGATTTGGGTGCATCACTGGCCTGGAAATGAAAAGCCAGTCACTTGAATATGGTCACCCCTCTTGTCCCAGAAAGAAAGAATTAAAGACTCAACCTCTGCTGGAAAGTGCATGCTCATCATTTTCTGGGACCACAGAGGCATCATTCAGCAGGAGTACATTGTCAAAGGTATGGAAATCAATTCCGAGACTTATGTGAAGACCCAGAAGACATCGAAAAAATGAATCAGTCACATTTGTCAGGGGAAAAAGCTGATGCCTCTTCACTGTGGTAATGCCAGACCCCTCTGTGGTGCTGCCACTTCAGGAGTGATATGGACAGTTGGTTTTGAAGTTGTTCCACACTCTGCCTACAGCCTGGATTCGGCGCCGTCTGACTTCTGGTTGTGTGCTGCTCTCAAGAAACGTCTCAAAGGAATCAATTTCACATGTGGTGAAGTGGTGCAGCTGGTATGGGAAAGTGGTTTTGAGAACAGCCTGAAGAGTTCTGCGGCAACGGGTTTGTGAAACTTGTTCAGCATTGGCGGCGTTGTATTGAACATGAGGGAGACGGTGTGGAAAAAATGAGGTATAGAAACAAGGTACACACTCTGAGCTATATTTTATGTCTTATTTCATTTTGAGACCTTTTCTGGGAGTATACACAGAAATGTGGAGGCATTACTTTCTGAACACCCATGATATGTACATCACAATGGGATGCTGACTGTCCTAGCAGCAAAATGTGCGGAAGTATGGCACAAATTAAGGAATTTTGTTCCACAGGTCTAAACTCTGAACCAGTGTTTCTGTGCAGACAGAAAGACGTGCAACTAAGACAAACTGTAGATTGGATTATCCTGCTTACTCTGCTGTTGTCTCTGCAGGCATTTGTTGCCAGTGTTGGCATGAGTCTTGTCCTGCAGCCTCTGTGCTCCTCACATGTAGCACCGTGACTTTTTTATTTTTCTGAAACTCAAGCTGTCACTGAAGGGTAGGAGATTTCATGAAGTCAGCATGATTTGAGAACAGTCACAGGTAACACTCGCGCAGTTCTGAACAGAGGGTGTTACCAAATGTTTCCAACAATGTCAGACTTGCCGGGCTCACTATATGAAGTCATACACGGACCACCTCAAATGGGATGGCGTGGAATAGTAGGTAGATGCCGTATGACTGACAGCAGAATACCATCTGGAAACTTTCTAATCGCACCGTGTATCTTCATGTGTCATCAGCAGAATGCAGCACAGACTTGTCAAAGAACAGTGATAAATAAACCCTCCGAAAATGTGACAGAGATCAAATATATGTTTGGGTATGTCAGTAAGAAATGCAAATTAACTAGCTGACTCTTTGGAGCAGTTTTTCGTGATAAGCCATTAGTTACTGAAATAGTTACTGTGTTATGTGACATGACAGGACTCTTTACTGTGCTCATATGAAGTCACCACTGGAACATATTATGATTAAAATGAATGCAGTCCACACCATATTCCTATAAGATTTGCTTTTAATGGTATCAACCCAAATGTGTGTAAGTCTTCAAAGTGGCCCAAGTCTTTCAGGTTTTCTGACCAAAACTTCCTAGGCATTTCTGTTTCCTCCTGTGCATGCTGCGTGACCCACCCATACGTCTATTGATTTGATCACCCTCTCAAGGAGTACAAAATATAATGTTTTTGAGCTAAAGAACAGGTCAAGTTTGGTGCATGCTTACTATAGTTACATTCAAAATCCTTTTGCATTTGTGCTTGCTGTCAAGAAATACAAATGTTAATTTCATAATGAAAGTACACAAACTAATAAAAAAATTGTTACTTGACTGATAATTTTGTATAGAAGTGAAAGATGATATGTCTTGCACTAAGGGATGAGCACCGAAGTAGCCACGGCAGCTTATGCATGTCTGTTTATAGTGGTGCCAGTTAACATCAGGTTCTGTTACTTTTCAGAAGATGGAAAACAGGCGTACCGTGGACTGTACTGAAAACCGTGAGGGGGAAAACCAACATCATTATCACACAAGTGATAAGAGTAGCAGAGGAAACGAATCTAGCAAGGATAATAATAATATGTATAAGAAAAATAGGAAACATGAGGATGCCAGTAGACGTGGCTACAGGCAGGAAGAAGCTAGGAATGATAAAGATAAGGATGTGAGATCTGGGCATAGCCATGGGAGAAGTAGCGAGGTGAGCAGATCAAAACGTGAGGAAGGTAATGCTAGGAGTAGTGACAGTAAGAGACTGAATGATGCGAATATGAAGCAGGAACAAAGAAACAGGCACAGTAGTGAGGAAGGTAGAACATGTAAAGAGGCACGTAAGGATGTAAGAAATAAAAGAGATAAAACGTACGAAAGGGCAGATAGAAATGTAAGGAATGAAAAAGAGAGAACATACGGGGAGGCAGACAAATATGTAAGGAAGGAAAGAGGTACAACATATAAAGAGGCAGACAAAAATGTGAGAAAGGAAAGAGGTAAAAGATGTGAAGAGGAAGATAAAAATGTTAGGAAGGAAAGAGATAAAACTTATACAGAAGTAGAGAAAAATGCAAGAAAAGAGAGAGATAAAACATATGGAGAGGCAGACAAAGCTGTAATAAATGAGGAAGAAAAGAGGTGTAAGAATGCAGACAGGGGCAGAGCAGTTAAGATCAATAGCGAGGGAGATAAGAGTTGTAAGGAGGCTAAAGACAGAGACAGAGGGACAGGGAAGGAGAAGAATGACAAGGAGCAAAATAAGTGGAGGCAGTCCAGCTTATTAGCACAGAGCAGAAAGAAGCGCAGAAGGTCAACAAGCAGTGACTCACACACTTCCAGCTCCAGTGACCTAACTAGCAGCTCCAGTTCATCCTCTAGCGAGTCCTCTGTTGAGCGAAGCAAGGTGAGGAACAAGAAACACCACAAGAGGCCTACAGTACTTGCTAAGAAGTCAAAGAAGAAGCTGAAACTATCCAAGAAGAAACGTCGCAGGCGGAGAAAGGATTCGGACACTGACAGTTCTGATAGTGGCTCTAGTGATTCACATCGCAACAAGAAGAAACGGAGTCGGAAGGACACATCTTCAGAGGAGGAAAGTAGTTCAGAAGATGAGGTGAAGCAGAAGAAGAAGAAGAAGAATAAAAAGAGGAAGAAGATTGCTTCAAAGCGGAAGAGAAAATCTTCAAGCTCTGAAGACTCTGAGACTGATGACACCTCTGACACATCCAGTGACTCGGAGGATCAGAAAGCTTTGAGGAAACATGATAAAGCAGTAAAAAAGAGCAGAAAGAGTCACACGAAGAAGAAGAAGAAAAGGAAGAACTGTTTGTGAAGAAACGAGAGTGATGAGTGAAGCGGTGGCAATGCTAGGGGGTGACTTGTGTTTGCTGGTTGTGGTGCTGGTCCCATCAGATTTGTGTGAACACATATGTCTGTGTAAGATGTGAGGTTTTCACAGCAGTGTAATGGAGGGTGCTGGTCTTCTGGGACATGATGCTGCATTGTGTGAGTGGCTCACGGCATTTCAAAGGAATGTATTGCTTTTATGCTTGGAGGTCACGGGAGCTAAGAAGATTGCCAAAACAGGTGACTCTCGAGGATGAAGGCAACATGTTCCCTTTGAATGTCACAAACCCCTCATCGAATGATGCGGTGTCACATCCCAGAAGATCGGTGGAATCGTCGTGGCAATGTCAGTACACTGAAGGTCAGAATGTTTGTTTTCTACAGTTTACATAAGGTTTTGTTCTTGTATAACATTTTTTTTGTTATTGTAATGGAAGGAATTCCTGCCACAAGCTATATGTCCTTGCTAAGCACTTTCGCATGAGTTTACATTTGCTGTTCTGATGTTAGCTGTTTTCTGCTGTAAGGGTTTTATAATGGTAATTAGGTTATTTTTTAATTGGTACATGTGTAGACACAATAAATTATACACTCTACACCACAGTTCTCTATTTTAACATATACTCTGCTGTGATGTTTTTGGCCATCTTCAGGCCATTCTTACAAAATTACAAAGAAAATGCCGAACTGCATGATGGCATATATATATATATAAATAAATGATATAAACGGTGTGATCCCAGAGTTTTTCCATGGAGCAGAGGGCAACTGTTAAGTGATTATTGACCAATCGCAGTGAAACTTTAAGTTGTGTATCAGGCGTGAGGGTTGCATAGGAGACATGGATCTTCTCTTGAATCAGTCTTTTGCTAGTCGAAATAGGGGCTGAAATATATGCCATCATTTCTTAACCAATGTTAAAGAAACCTAGAACGTTCATAGGGAATGTGCACCCTGTCCGCATGATGAAAATACATGAAAAATGGTCTTCAAGTAAAGTGCTCTTAATTTCTGACCGATCACAAACAAAATTGCATCGTTTGTAGGGAATATGAATTTTCAGCAAAATCTATGCAACGGGAGCTCATATAAAGCGAAAAGGGCATATAGCTCTTCAAGTAGAGTGCCTTTAACTGTGGATCGATAGCAACGGAACTTACACTGTCTAAAGGAAATGTGCGTGGAGTGGCTTTTAGGGAAGCCCGCCAATGGGAGGTGAGGTACAGTCATGAACTCACAGTGCTGTTTAAATAAACAGCCCTTTATTATTGACCCACCGAGTGCAATTAAACTTGCACCATTTGTAGGGCATGCGTGAAGAGTGTGAGTTGACAGGTTTAAGGAAAATCCCTCCAATGGAAGCTGTGATACAGCCAAGAAGGTACATGGCATATTCGTGTGTTCCTTGGCTTCCGTTGGAGGAATTTTTCTGAAACATAATGTATCTCCCACATTCCATGCATGTGCTTGGAATATTACGATTTTGGTAACAATCAGTCAGTAATTAAGGGCACTTTAGTTAGAGAAAGAAGCACCTTTTGGGGTGTATCTCTGCTTGTCTTGGGGCAATTATTCTGAAACATCATACATCGCATTTTGCATGCATGCGCTAAAAACAAAGTAAGATTTGTTGCTATCAGTTAATAAATAAGGGTACTTTGCTGGGAAAACGGTAGACCTTTTGGGAAGTATTACATCCTCCATTCGAGGGACTTTCTTCCGGTGTCATACTGCGCAATTTCCCATCATACCTTAAACATTCCGTGCAGGCGCTAGAAAGGGTGTAGCTATGGTCACGATTAGTTTATAATTTTATTAGTTTGCTTGGTAAAGAAGGAACTTTTCTATTGTATCTTAGCTTCCCTTCGAGGGATGCTCCTGAAAATTCACACCTCGAAGTTTCCCTGCATGCACTACAAACAATGTGACACTAGTTGCTATAGGTTGGTAATTGAGGGAACTGTACTTGCAGAACTAGTTACCTTCTAGTCAGTATCTCCTGCCTGATTTCGACCAAACTTGCACTGGTTCTGGACTATGCAGAGGAGTGCTGTGTGTGATGTTTGAGTCACCCCATTGCAATGAGAGGCGAGCTAGGGACGACAAGGTGTGTCCTTCTCTAGAGTAAAGTGTCCTTCTCTACTGACCGATTTCGAATAAACTTGCCCTGATGGTGGCGCATGTTTTGGGAGAGCCACGTGCGATGTTTGAGGCACCCCGCTGAAATGAGAGGACAGTTAGGGACGAGAAACTCTTCCGGCCTCAAAAATGAAATGCCCTTCCGTACAAACCGATTTCGAGGAACCTTGCAGTGGTTTTGGCTCAACGGGAAGGAGTGCCACTTGTCATGTTCGGATCAGCCTGCTGCAATGAGAATGAGATAGGGACTAAAAACTGTTTCAGCCACAAGAATAAGGTGCCCTACGTTACTTTCGGACTTCGGCCATACTTGCACTGTTCGTGGCGCATGGGGAGGGAGCGTCGTGTGTGACGTTTAAGTCACACCGCTACAATGCAAGGCAAGATAGCGACACAAAACTGTTTCGACTTCAAGACTAAAGTGCCCGTCGTTCCTTCCCGATTTCGACCAAACTTGCACTGGTTCTGGAGTATGGAGTGGGAGTGCCTTGGGCGATGTTTGAGTCACACCGTTGCAATGCGAGGCGATGGAGCACTTTCGGCCTCTAGAGTAAAGTCACCTTCAGTACTGCCCCATTTCGACCAAACTTGCCCCCAGTCGTGGCGCGAGGGGGGAGGGACACGTTATATTTCACTTATCCCGCTACAGTGCGAGGCGAGATCGGGACGAAAAACTGTTTCGAACTCAAGAGTAAAGCTCCCTTCCTTACAGCCTGATTTCGACGAAACTTGCACTGGTTGTAGGGCATGGCCGGGGGAGTGCGATGTTTCATTTTTGAGTCACCCCACTAAATTCTGCGGCCAGATAGGGGCGAGAAATATTTCGGCCACAAGAGTCAAGTGCGCTTCGTTACTGGCCGATTTCGACCAGACTTGCAGCGGTTGTGGCTTATGTGGAGGGGGTGCCACGTGGGATGTTTGAGTCACCCCACTGCTATGCGAGGCGAGATAGGGACCAAAAATTGTTTCGGCCTGAAGACTAAAGTGCCCTTCGTTACTGCCCGATTTCCACCAAACTTGCAGCGCTTGTGGCGCATGGGGAGAGAGTGTCACGTGTGATGTTTGAGTCACCATGCTGCAATGAGAGCGATACAGAGACTAACAATATTTCGGCTTCGAAAGTAAAGTGCCCTACGTTGCTGGCAGATTTCGGCCATACTTGCACTCGTCGTCGCGCATGGGAGGAAGTGCCATTAGTGTATTTATACTGGTGATGTCTGTGATCAGGTAGTATTTCAGATTTCGTTTCCTCAGTTTGTTGGGAGAAAAAGTACATAATTTTAAATACCATGTTTGTAGAAAACATACTGCTCTTCTGTAATCCACTTTTCCTCGTGCGACATTTCCTTCTACGCATAAAATATTCCACATAGTCTTTAGCACACGATTTGCTGTACTGAAGATTGTGAGGATTCATAATATGGTGTGGCTTAGGTACCTGTATAGTCTGGTAGACGGCTGTGAATATTTTGGAGGAATATTCCGGGTGTGTCTGTACAGGCCATCAAAAGGTGGATGCAGTATGTCGTGGCCATAACCCTTGCACCCACCATTCGGCCTCTCTGCTCCCATAACTATACTTTTGAATCACGATATTCTGCATTTTCCAAGCTTTATATCACCACTATGTCTATTACAAACGAAATAAATAGATGGTCTCGGTGGTAAATATACTTTATAGTGTGCATACCGTTGTAGCAGACGGCATTTCTTGGTTTGTGTAATAAATATACCGTTTTATTTTACAGTATTTTTTGACCTCAGCGTAATTATCTCGGAGAAATAGAATGTTAGTGAATAAGGTATATTGCCCAAAGTGTATTCGGTTGGTTTGTAATAATTTCGAAATTTGCATTATTTCGTCATGATACGGTCCCAGTGGTTGGAAAAGACCGCTCCTTGCGTGACGAGCACAACGTAAATGACGGCGAGTCTGCTTTACCGATGTAATGCTTCATAGTTCCACAAGTTACCACTAGGGGAACTGAATTACGCCGGATAAATATGGAGACGATTTCGCTGGTGGCGCTGTAATTTCACGTTTCCACGCAGTTGAAATTTGCAATAGGTTGTAACTTCTGGTCAGGGTTATGTAATTTAGACATCAGATAATCGGAAGTAGGGGATCAAAGGGGGCGTGGTATATGATCCATGCCGCTGTGGTGAAAGTTCCACCTTATCAACGCCCAAGAGGCTGTTAAATAATCTGTGGTAGATCCTGTCTCTACCTCTAACCCATGGTTTCCACCACAGGTCGTATAGTTTCCACTACGAGTTAACCAAGAGCTATACTACATGATCCGTGACCAAGAGGGTCGCTATCGGTCGCAATAGTGATGGCGTGGTTGTGAAGGTTATGTGTGGTTGTAAGGTAGGGTAGGTAAGTTTTAAGCCATTTAATGGCCTAAAGCTTAATATGTTGACTTTCTTGCAGTATGAGTGAAATTAACGCATTATGTGTTTAAGACCTGAAAATAATACACTTTCTATTTGCAGGCAACTGTGTCAGGGTACCATTATAAGTGATGAAAAATGAGACTGCGGTCATTGCCCAGCACATCATCGTCTGGTAGCCCACTGGGATTGGAGTCAGGAACAAAGATGTACAGAGATGATTATCTTGCAGAATGTAACATTGTGTAGTCTGGCAGAGACTTATCGTTAGATAGGAACTTATTTCTTTTACCTTCTATTCTGATGGTGGCAGGAAGTGTCTCTGGAACACTGATACCTTTCTGCCAGACTACACGGCGTCACACACCAGAAGACTGTGATCTTCATTAGATTGCCAGATCTCACAGGATACAGGAAGTCCACCTTCATCATGCACTTTGTCTATGACGGATGGACCACCTAATGAAGGTGTATGTCATGTTAGGAGTCAGAATATGTGTTGTTAGGAAACTGAAACTCAGTGCCTCATCAGCCTGTCATTAATTTGGACACTACAGAAATACACTTAGAAACAAGGTGATAATGAGTTGTTGCTATCGCAGTACCAGTACTATTCAGTGAGCTCTGGCGGGT